>OZ010577.1:87618030-87650530 GCA_963932145.1 Acanthosepion lycidas | reverse complement strand
TGAGTGACTCTTGAGCCTCATCTTGGATGAACAATAGTATAAAATCCTCCCTTTCTTTACAACCATCTCTCTCAGTAACCCATTGCCTCTTTGGTCTTTTATTGGAGCAACTAAATTCAAAGAAATCTTCCTTGCCACTCACGTCGGTTCATGGCATTCTCAGTATTCTTCTGTAGAACCACATTTCTGCTGCTTCAAGTCTCTTCTTCATTGTGAAGAGATTGTTCAGTATTCATAGGAGGATCCCATTTAGGTAGATGTTGCCCAGTGCTCACTTTCCAGTGTTGATAGAGTTCAAAAGCGCGTTCGAGCCCCTGTTGAAGAATAATTATTTTCTACCCTCCAACCTCTCTCTCACAGGTGGGATGTGGCGAACCTCTTGCTGATCTATCGTTATTTCCATGAAAAGTGTTTGGACGAACTACATTCCGCCGGGTCTAACCTCTATCACTAGGAACCACCATGGTACTTACAGTGTAGAAAATCACCAACATTCCCTCTTTATTCCATCGGTAATAAAAACTTCCACTCGAACAACTTAATCTCGCGAACCACTGCTCTGTGGAACAGACTCCCAAGTTTCCCCGAACACTACAATCTTAATCTGTTCAAGCTCAGCTTCTTTGGACGATCTACCCGAGGCCTGTTCTGAGTGGACCCTGCTCTTTTAAAATGCTGGATGATCTTAGCCACTGTGCTGCAGCTCAGTTTCAGAGTGTTGGCAATCTTCTTGTAGCCTTGGCCATCTTTATGTAGTGCAACAATATT
This sequence comes from Acanthosepion lycidas, assembly GCA_963932145.1. NCBI lineage: Eukaryota > Metazoa > Mollusca > Cephalopoda > Sepiida > Sepiidae > Acanthosepion > Acanthosepion lycidas. The sequence continues at coordinate 87,649,762 of OZ010577.1, read as the reverse complement.
TTTTTAAGATCCTCAGAGAGTTCTTTGCCATGTGGTGCCATGGAACTTTCAGTGACCGGTAAGAGAGTGTTAGAGCTGCACTACAAATTTGAATACACCCGCTCCCCTTGAACACATGGGCATAGTTACACTAATGAGTCACATGACATTTTGGAGGGAAAATGAAAAGCAGTACTCAATTTAGACATTTAGGGGTGTAGTTTCTTAGGGGGGAACTGACTTTTTAGGGGCGTAGTTTCTTAGGGGTGTACTCACTTTTGTTGCCAGGGATTTAGCTTTTAATGGCTATATTTTGAGTTATTTTGAGGGAAAAATAAATTAACTCTGTTATATATGCTGCAGACAGGCTACTTTTCATTGTGTCAAAGTGTCATTTTGTCAGTGTTGTCCCATGAAGAGATATACTTAAATATTTGAAGAAATGTGAGGGGTGTACTCACTTTTGTGATACACTGTATATCTGATGTTGTAAAGATTGTGTTTATTAATAATAAATCCTGCTAGGACTGCTAGTTCTCCAGGATCACCCAAGGATATCCATTGAAAAAAATGGGCCTGCCAGTAGAAAAAAACAGAATAATTAGTGGCGCAAAAATGAAATTTAATTCATTGAAAAGTCATGATCAACGAGCTCATGTAACAGTTTAGGCTTTAGTCAGAAGTCAAGTCTAGGATCGAACCTGGTTATATTGATAGTACTGTGCGTGTTTGATGGTAAGCTGATTTTCTAAGAGTTGCTTAGATGTGGCACAAGACCGAAAGTATGGGTCACCCAGTGAGGATCGAACTGATTAATCAGTTATAATGGTTCTAGCGAGACAAGTGTGCTAACCATTACAACTCGTCTAGGTGCCCTGGGTTTGACGGTAAGACTCTGACAGAATAAATGGAGTTCTGGAAAATAATTCCGCATCTCTTTTCGTATCAAGATGAAAAAAAAAGAAATGAATAGCTAAGAAAGTCCTATTTCGCAATATTTTAATGTAAAATTTTATTTTTATTATTCAAGTTCATCGGTCGTAGAAATGGACGGAGTCTGTGTTTTGTCGTAAGTTTCTAAAGAAAATATATTTTGATGGTAATTGTTTATGTGAAATCACTTTTTCAAATCACACAGATATTGTTCTTACCCCGAACGTTTGTTGGGACTAAAGTTCACTCCAGACCTTAAGTGGAATTCTCATATTCAAACTATCGATAAATAATAGTTTCTGCGTCTTTGCAACACAATGTCTTTTGGTTTAAAAAATTGTCAAAATGGCTAAAAAAAGTTATTGTCAGTAGGCAATAGATCAGGGGAATACGGTGGATGTAAGAAAGTCCCTTATCCGTAGCCGGTGAGCTTCTGCAGTGTTACCCTGGCAACGTGTAGCCGAGTATTTTCATGAAATTTTCAGAATTGGTCCTCGCCGGTTAACCAATGCCGGTTACATTTTGTTTAACTGAATGTGCATTTCCTCCTTGTTGCTGACAGTAAACTTCCGCAGTAATACTCTGGCTAGATTTAAGAAAACTGTAATGGATAACGCTAATGAAAGACAACCAGACAATCACCATAATCTTCTCTTGGTGCAATTCGGTTTTGAAAAGTGTTTGGTTCCTTCATCCAGACCAAACCATACGTTTGTGATTGACATAAAGGATCCATTTTTCATCACAAGCCGTTATTCGTTCAAGAGATGAGTTTCGTAGAGTCAGCATCAGACACACTTTAAAACTTCGAACACTTTGACTTTCATGCCGAATACATTTATCGAGAGTTTTCACCTTGCCAATTTTCTTGAAATGGTTCAATATTGTTGAAATGCAGACCCCCATTATAAAATGTCTTAAATAATTATTGGAAACATTTCTCTGACACTTTGACTTGGGTTTTTTGCATCTACATCTATTGTTTCCAGATGTTTATTGTCAATTGCAGATAGACGTCCTCCATTATCTTGGTCTTCAAGAATCGTATCCCCATTACGGAATTTCAGAAACCAGCGCTGTACTGTTCGATCACTAGTGGATCTTTGACACCATGATCTGTTAATGTTGGCAGCATTTTGAAAAGTATTATGAATAATCTTGTACTCACACACAAAAAAGGAAACACATCTCATTTTTTCAATTCAAGATGCGAGGCACATAACGTTTTCAGTTAAATTCTGAAAGAGATTGATATAAAATTAGCAAAAAATATATTTTAATCATTAGGAATGAGTAATATATTTTTGTACCAGTATTACAATATATTAGAACAAAATTAAATTAAAATCGGACATTATTTTCCGTACAAAATTTGAGATTATCACTAATGATATTTAAAAAAAAAAACTTTTTCTTTAAAGAATTCATATAATATCCATAAAATAACCTGAGTTCCGTTTTAAGATATAGGATGGTCCAAAAGTCTTGTTATCCCTTACCAAAAAAAAAAAAAAAAGTAATGCGAACAATAGAAGAACAAGTAATACAGTAATACACCGTACATGTAGTGGATTCAGTTTATTCAATTTCATTGATGCTGTCACACATTGAGAAGGTCTGTATGAACATCATTTTCGTGGTACAAAATAATGCGACGTCATGTCCTGGGTGATACTTTACGAATCTTTGCTTTGTTGATTGTTGCAAAGGCTCTCCGAACGGCGTCCTTCAACTGATGAATATTCTGGTATCGATTATGTGAAAATCTCTTCTTGTTAATAATACTCCACAGATCGTTGAAATAGAAAATTCTATCATGTAGGGAAGACAAGACATTCGGACGACCCCGTACATCAAATAGACGTGTTAAATATCACATCTACTTTAATATCACTTTTCTGAAAAGCTTTTCACATGTACGGCGATATTCCTAAGCAAATATTGGAATGCAAAATCTTTTTTTTACGTACATATCTATACCTATCTGTTCATCCCTCACTTTCTCTCACATTGTTGTACATATGCCGACCAGTGTATCTATAAATCTATCGATATATTTGAGTGTGTGTGTGTGTGCGCGCGCTCGCGTGCACACTCAAGGGCGAGTGTTTGCGCGCATAAATCGCTGTTTGTTCATGTTTTTCTTCTAAGTAGGGAGAAATCGAGACAGTCTGCGTCATCGTGTCAAAAGTAGAAAAGTTAAGTAAGAAATAAGGAACTGGTTTGCGGGGCGGGAGTCAGCAGGTAACCGCACCCCGGATGTTGAAATCTTAACGGCCATTATTGTTTACAATGAACCGAAACACTGCAAAATGTCTTTATTTTTATCGCTCCAAGGAGCTGCAAGAAAAGCCGTTAAAGATGAGCAATTGCTTCCGATGTACAGTGGGCTTAGAATGGCAGACGATCGATAACCGATGACAGAGTTCCTTTCCGAGGATAAGTTCCTCTGTGTATCTAAGTATTCATAAAAATAAAAGACTTATCACCGCACTTAGAAAATATTCGATTCATCTTCAGTTTATTTCATAGAAAGTAAATTACGTGTATGACACTAAACAATTTTTGTCTAATAGCTGAACATTTTTATTAATATTGGTAATATTACGAAAAGTAACAAATATCCTACTAGAATTACAGCCATTCCTCAGTTAGCTGCCGAGATCGTTCAACGAATGGAGCGCTAAGTTAAACAGTGCAGTAGTGTACTGACCATTAAATGTCATAAACAAATTCGAAAATTAGCTCTATATTCTTTTATTTTTTTTTTACAATAATTTTCGCCATGTACAAGGCCTAAGACCCACACAAGATAAAGGGTTACAGATTAAGAGGCACAGTTTATGGGGATATGCAGGAAAGATAATGGTTGACTCTAGGCTTGAACAGGTTAAGATGGCAGTGATCGGGGAAGCATCACCTTGGGAGTCGATACTACAAAGTATTGGATAGTGGCAAGAAGATGCTTGAGTGAAACTTACTTCACGCCAATGGAGTACGATTGGAATGAAAGTGGTTAGTAACAATGGTTCACAACGGCGTATTTTAGGATGGAACTGGTGGAACTAGGGAATTTAATATGTTTGAATTCTTTCTATGGAAATAGTGATAGAGCACTGAGAGTATTGCGACGTTTCGTTTCGTCTGTGGGAAAGGGGGTTGTAGAATGGAAAATAATTCATCCGGTAACATTACTTCCGTTTTTATCTTGTAAATATAGTATCATTTTTTTTTATTTATTTCTCACTTTATTCATTTAATTTTGATTTAATTTTGAAAATAAAAGAAAGGAAAAAACAAACAAACAAAAGAAAAAAAAAAAAAAACAACGGAAGGAAATAAACACAAAGTTTTCGTACAACACACACTACCGATTGGTTTGAATTTTTTTTCTTTTATTTTATGAGATGTTATAGCTGGTCGTAAGTCCGGGTGTGAGATAAATCGTTATATGAGGAATGACTGCAGTGGGGTTACAATTATATTATTAATACCACTAAAACTTCTATGTGCTGCGTCACTCCAGGGCGTGGGTGATCATGGCTCGCCACAACTTCCTAACTTTTGTAGCTCTTAGCAATGTTTGTTTTTTACTATCCTTCCCAGTTCTTGTTTTGCCATCTATTGACACAGGCTCTTTAGGTTACTCGCTGTTTTCCTCTGTTCCTTCAAGGCGTGGGTGATAATGGCTCTTCACAACTTCCACTCCTATGTAGGCTCTTAGCAATGTTTGTCTTTGTACTATCCTTTCCAGTTCCTGTTCTGACTTACATTTGCACAAGTTTGTTAGGTAGCTTACTTGCTGCTCCTCCTCTTTATCCATCTTGTCTTCACTATGTCCGGTGAGTGTCAAATTCTCCAAGCCCTTCGTCCACATTATATGTCCTAGAAAATTCAACTGTCGCTTTCTAATTTTAAGTACAAATGTCTTTTTTGTTTCCATTTCCTTAAATCTTTCTCGTTATTCACATGTTCCATTCATGACATTCTCAGCATCCTTCTGTAGAATCACTTATCGGTTGCTTCATGTATCCTCATGGTCTAGACTACTATTAATGTATAGCTGGCCACTCGTATTCCGGGATACTTTTCTAGTAGGCCGGTTAGCCAATCCCTATTGCAGACGCTTGCTCAGGCGCATTTGTGATTATTCAACACGCACAGAGCCTACCTGTGGTTTATACTGCAACTATGCTGAGCAGACCTTAGTTACAGTTTCTGGGAAAGAGCGTGTTATCTGGTGTGATCAACAATTTGAACAAGGCCAGCACAATCAAGCCCTCGGCCACGATGATTTGTGACTTCGTGCTAGCACAGCTATCGAGTCTAGACTACTACTACTACTACTACTACTACTACTACTACTACTACTAATAATAATAATAATAATAATAACGCTAAGTGTCTCAAATGGAATATAAAAATAAGGATTAGGGGATTTTTGTAAAATAAGTGAATTCGATCATTTGTCGCAGCACAAAGCAGAAATTGCCTTAGAAAATTAAAAGAAAATGCTCGAGGAATTTGAGATTCTGATTAGCCACTAAATCCAAGCGGAAAAGAAAACCTAGCAGTTTAGAGATCTGGTTGTGCAAGCAAACCACAGGGTGAAGGCAATAAAATGAGAAAACAGGACGAAGTCTAAGGCCATGAATCTAATATCAAACTCGCATGGAGCTGTACCAAAAAAAAAAAAAAAAATACTAGAGACGAGACTAGATGCATTAGAGATTCGAATAGATTTCGGTGTCGTTGGGGTCTGTGATGATACCGAGGAAGGTTCTGGAAATATGAGAAAGCTTTTGTCCTTCAAACTCCAGTTATAATCACAAGATATCCAGTTTTAACACACATATTAATAATAATACACTTAATAATAATAATAATAATAATAATAATAATGATAATAAGTGGAAATCTAAAAAAATGGGGTACATGAGGACAACAATAATTCTAGTTGTCATTGGATAACTCGGATTGATTGGAAACAGTTCCAATGGACTCATTGAAACGATTCCTGGTACCCAATGCCTAAAAAAAAAGTACAGCTAACACATTACAAAGAGCTTTATCTATGTAAAATGTGTGTGATCTCAGATTTTTTTTTTTTCTTACAAAAATGATCGATGGAAAATGTCATGAAGCCATTTCTGGCCCAAGGCTTCTGGTTGAAAAGGTGTACACAACAGAAATAATAATAATAATAATAATAATAATAATAATAATAATAATAATAATAATTCCAGGGATTTTAACATACAAACAGACCGCATCTTTCAGGCCACCAAAGCAGACATCAGCCTTCTTGCTGAACATGATATGATGGTCAAAGAAATTAACATTTAGGCTGCCATCAAGTGGAACGTTCAGGCTACTATTGTCCCAGTTATCATGGTGGTGTTGGGGATTATACTACCGAATGTCCGATGTTGCTTAAAGTCGAGAATCCTATCGCCTCAAAAAAAAAAAAAAAAAAACAAAAAAAAACGCGTTGTCTGGTACTGCAAATATTCTGCGAAAGGCGCTATCTGAAATCCTATGACTAGATGGAGAACACCCATAATGCAAAATCTCCGGTTAGAAATGGAAAACCGTGCGAAACAAATAATAATAATAATAATAATAATAATAATAATAATAATAATAATAATAACAACAACGACAAGAAGAAGAAGAAGAAGAAGAAGAAGAAGAAGAAGAAGAAAAAAACGTGACTATTGTTATCAGTACTGTTTTTAATCTGTAAACGTATACAAAGGAATCTGTTTGGCTATAAAGCTCAGAAGCTATAAATTATTTTTGCATCCTTACGGATGCAAAATGTTAAGACAGGAGATACTGAACTGGACTCCAAATCATTTCTTTCAAGTGTATTTTCGCGAAATGCCGGAGTTCAACGTTAGATGTAAACTTCAAGTTGGGTGGTGTATCTGAATGAAGACTTGTTACTTCTGCCAAAGAAGTTGGACGGCGGTTATGTATACGTACAATTTTTTCTTCCACACAATATCTGCAAAAGTGTACAATTAATAATTAATTTCAATAGCAGTTTATAAACTGAGAAAAACTGACTACATTTCTTATGGGGAGGGGATCCAGGAATATTTTTCGATTTTGTTAATATTTCGAAATGTGACATTTTGTTTTGGCTTTTCTAGTCTAATAACACACTATGTCATTACTGATCACTTCAATTATCTCGGCGTATGGATCAATTATGACAAAATTATTATAGGAGATAAAAAAAAATTGAAAAAAGAATTTGTTGTGCTAGGGTAGTTTCGCCCAGGGCCGCCATGACTAAAAATGGTTTGGTTTGGTTTGTTTTACAGCGTGTCAACCTCAATGGGTTATTTAATGCTGACAAATTTTTTTATTGCTAGTAATATTTTGTTTTGTCAAATCTGTTTCTGGTAATATATTTTCTTCAAAATTGTATTGCTGGTAATAATTTTTTTCAAAAAAGTATTGCTGGTAATAGTTAACTATTTGCCCATAGTTGGGACCCTAACAGGTGCTACCACCCCGACTAAAATTGGATTCCTTCTGTATGAGTCATGTAGTTCTTAGAAAGAATCATCTTTCTTTGAACCTTGTGAATTGACGTTAAAAATCACAGAGAAGTGTGCCAAATAACAGAAAGCACTTCAACAGCTGAGAACTTTCGAGAGCTGAAACAAATAAAATAGATAGCACATATAGCTCGAAGAGAAAATAATAATATAATCAAATCTTTGGCATTATGTACTACTTTAAACAAAAGGTTAGGAAGGAAACCTCCGTCAATACTAGAAATAGGGATAACGGTGAATTTGAAAAACCTATTTTCTTAAAAAAATTGTTTTAATCGAAACATTTTATAAATCAGCTAAAAATAGCACTGGTTATGTGGTCAATGAATGCCGGATGTTTCCTTATAAAGAAACGACTAATATTATCATTAGCATCATAATCAATGATCAATTTTATAAACTTTTGTCACGTATAATTCGGGATTAGTGTTAAGTGGCAATGGCCTTGTTGGAGGTATACAATCATTATATGCGTTTTACTTGGTACGTATCGAAAGCCTGAAGAAACTTATGAGTCTTTGGTGGAACATTAACCACTACGACGTCGCTTTTCCGATTCGTGGAATAAGCTCACACACGGAGGATTCTCTTCAAGGATTCCAAATATATATGGTCTCTTTATATTGTTTCTCTAAGTGTAAATATAATGTCTTCTTTTCTCAAAATTTCTACTCATGGAGAAGACCTTCCTATTTCAGGAACGTTTATTGCATCGCATTTGTAACATTAAGACACTCACTCTCATACATCGAAATAACAGACCACCTGGCTTGGATAAATCTTTTTTCTAATCCAAAATATCACTTACACGAGTCGAATAAATCTCTTTTAAATCCTCTGCAAGGTTAGTATTGCATTGACCTTCAAAATTTTCTCCAATTCATAAGTTTCTAATTTCTGGTATGTTTCATTGTATTTTTGTTACTGAGTTCAACATTTCCTTTTTTGAAATTTCATAAACCATTTCTTCCATATGATTGGTGCAATTATTTACTTGAAAAATACTCAAAACACTTTATATTACTCTATGGTTTCTATCAAAATTAAATAAAATTTACTACTTTTTAAAGCAGATTTAAATAATATGTATATACAAGTAATAAAAACCAAAATAAACTTTAAAGACAGTTCTAAGATTTCCCTAACATTGTGTAAAAATAGTAATTTAGTTTTATTTGGACTAAATAAAATTTCTACACCTGTCTTGAAGTTTGCCTAGGAACGAAACGCGTTGGCATAGATCACTGACATTTTGTCACATTTTTTATTAATATTTTCTTTACAAATACATTTTATTTATATTTGAATTTGTACTTTAATGAAATATACTTTGGTGTTATAATAAGATTATGACTTATACGTATGTTTTTAACACATTCTGTTTAAATTATTCAAATTTTTGACCCAATGTACGAAGCTAGATTAAAAAGTAAAGGCAATTTTCATACAACACATTTATTTCCACTGATGAAGAACAAATGTCACTTTTGCACATAGTTGCTCGGCACGGCGATGCACTTCTGGTATCGTTCAACGAGCTTCTTCATCCTCTGCCCAAGAGAATATTTTTCGGTTGCTCACGAAGCCACTTCTCAAACCCTGGCTTGTCTGGGCAACCAATGCGCACACACTTTACGTCATCTTGCATTATGGCTTTCGGAGATCTGTACCCGAGTTCCACGATTGCCACCACTTGTGCTAATGTGATTTGTGGATCTTCCCTGATCAAGGCCTTCACCATCTGGGTTGATACTCCCGAGCGCGATTTTAATGGGCGAACACATCGACTTTCGTACGTTACACTTGTCCAACCCGCATTTAAATCGTCCTACCTATTCATACAACTTTCGTTGATTCATGATACGGGTATGCTATGTCAGCAGGGAAAATATAATTTAAAAAGCTATTTTGTTCAGAAAGTAATCTAGACAGAGTTTAAGGAGTCGACAAAACATAAAATTAAGTGGGAGGGAGACCTCAAAATTCAAGATGGATAATCAGATGAGGATTTTTTTCCGCAAATAGAGAAAATGTGGCACAAGGCTTAACAATGTGGGAAGAGGAATGTTCCGGCTTCTTGCTTCCTGTACCTGTTCTTTTATTGTTTTTTCTCCTCACTAACACCTTTCTCAATTTCTTTCACTCTCAGTAATCCCTTGCGCCTTCGTGGCCTTGTTGAATTGTGTCAATGACAGACATAAACAGAAAATTGCAGAAACTCCATGACAAGGTAGTAAAGAATAAAAGCAAGAAGAACGGTGCAACCATCAGTTGTAAGAAGACAGAATTTACAGTCGTTATAAAAAGGGTTAACTGCTACATAGGAATAATGTGTCGCTGCCGAGACTGTAGTTTGAACATAGATCGCCAGTGAGCAAACACGGGCGATTCCATTATTGAATTAAGTGGATCACGTGACCATAAAGGAAACGCATAGCGTGGCGTCTAAACGATTACCATTTCTATTCTATCCTCTATTACTATACGGATCACTATTCTCTATACTGATCACTACACGGATTACTATACGGTGGTTACATCTCTAGCGAGTACTATCGAGCAAGTACTATTAGTGCGAGTGCTATTCGAAGGCGTCTGACACCAGTATTGTTCAACGGCATTACTATAGTTGTATCTGCGATTACAAAGTCTCTACTACAATGAGTATTACGAAAGTGACAATGAGTATTTTTGACATTACAAAAGTGACAACGAGTGTTCGTTGTCATCATAAAACTAATCCAAGATATAAGCCGCTAGAGACGTCAGAATCAAACAATTACAGATGTGTAAATACCTGGGAAGTATTATAAAAAATGATGGAAAATGTGGTACTAAAATCCGATGGAGCATTGCGATAAGAAAATATTAATAAATAAAATATTCAGAAACAGAAAAATTTCATTAGAAACAAAGAAAAGAATATCTGAAGAGCTATTTAATTAATCCAAGTACAGAGTAGTGAGAGCTGGACGATTGCCTCGCAAATGAAGAGAAAACTTGGAGGCAGCAGAAATTTGATTCTACTGAAGGATACTGAGAAGACCATGTGAGCAACGAGGAAGTTTGAAGGGAAATGGAAACAGTAAGGATACGTACTTAATATTTTAAAGAGACATTGACATTTCTGAGGCATATAATGAAGACAAGGATTGGAGAATTTGACACTCACAGGACATATTGAAGACAAAGTGGGACCAGGGAAAAATTGATGGCAGAACATGCAATGGGAGCGTAGGGTAAGAGGAAAAACATTGCTTAGAAAGACAAAAAAAAAAAAAGTTTTTCAGAAGCATCATCACTTACGTAACGAATGGACGCGGCGCATGAGAAAAGAAAACGACGTTGGCAAATTTCGGCCACCGAAGGGATGCATCAATAGCTAACGAGATTGAATAAAAACAAATGAAAAGGAAATGAAACAAGAAGAAAAAAGAAAATTAAGGACAAAATACTCGTGGAAAGAAAGAAAGAAAGAAAGAAAGAAAGAAAGAAAGAAAGAAAGAAAAAAAGAAAGAGAGGAAGAAAGAAAAGGAAATTAAGGACTGAATATTCGTGGAAAGAAAGAAAGAAAGAAAGAAAAAAAGAAAGAAAGAAAGAGAGGAAGAAAGGAAAAGAAATTAATGACTGAATACAAGTAGAAAGAAAGAAAGTAAGAAAGAGAATAAAGAAAGAAGAAAATAAAAAAATAAAGAAAATTAAGGACTGAGCATTCGTAGAAAAGAAGTACGAAAGAAGGAGGGAAAATTAGGCGCTGTAAACTCGTAGAAAGAAAGAAAGAAAGAAAGAAAGAACGAAAAGAAAATTAAGGACTGAATATTCAAAGAAATAAATAAATAAATAAAGAAAGAAAGAAAGAAAGATAGTTAAGGACTGAATATTTAAAGAAAGAAAGAAAGAAAGAAAGAAAGAAAGAAAAGAAAAGAAAAGAAAATTAAGGACTGAATATTCAAAGAAAGAAAGAAAGAAAGAAAGAAAGAAAAGAAACGAAAATTAAGGACTGAATATTCAAAGAAAGAAAGAAAAGAAATTAAAGACTATATATTCGCAGAAAGAAATAAAGCAAGCAAAAGAAAGAAACAAAAAAGAAAGAAAGAAAGAAACAAACAAACAAAAAAGAAAATTATGGTCTGAATACAAGAAAATTAAGGACTGAATAATCAAAGAAAGAAAGAAAGAAGGAAAGAAACAAAGAAATAAAATAAAATTAAGGACTGAATATTCAAAGATAGAAAGAAAAGAAAATTAAGGACTGAATATTCAAAGAAAGAAAGAAAGAAAGAAAGAAAGAACGAAAAGAAAATTAAGGACTGAATATTCAAAGAAATAAATAAATAAATAAAGAAAGAAAGAAAGAAAGATAGTTAAGGACTGAATATTTAAAGAAAGAAAGAAAGAAAGAAAGAAAGAAAGAAAGAAAAGAAAAGAAAAGAAAATTAAGGACTGAATATTCAAAGAAAGAAAGAAAGAAAGAAAGAAAGAAAGAAAGAAAGAAAAGAAACGAAAATTAAGGACTGAATATTCAAAGAAAGAAAGAAAAGAAATTAAAGACTATATATTCGCAGAAAGAAATAAAGCAAGCAAAAGAAAGAAAGAAACAAAAAAGAAAGAAAGAAAGAAAGAAACAAACAAAAAAGAAAATTATGGTCTGAATACAAGAAAATTAAGGACTGAATAATCAAAGAAAGAAAGAAAGAAGGAAAGAAACAAAGAAAGAAAAGAAAATTAAGGACTGAATATTCAAAGAAAGAAAGAAAGAAAGAAAGAAAGAAAAGAAACGAAAATTAAGGACTGAATATTCAAAGAAAGAAAGAGAGAAAGAAAAGAAAAAAAAGAAAAGAAAATTAAGGACTGAATATTCAAAGAAAGAAAGAAAGTAGGAAAGAAAGAAAGAAAGAAAGAATGAAAGAAAGAAAAGAAAAGAAAAGAAAATTAAGGACTGAATATTCAAAGAAAGAAAGGAAGAAAGAAAGAAAGAAAGATAGAAAGAAAGAATGATACTGTAGATAGTAGAAGAGAAGGGTCTGTTGTTTATCGACCTGTTGATTACATAATCGTGTACTTTGATGAATGTTTATTTCAAGATAAATATTTATTATCAGATTTCTTTGCGCGGCAAAATTTCAGGTGAGTCGCATCACGTACGCTGGTTGGGTTTATATTTCTCTGTGTGCGGCCTCCTGACGGAATCTGTATACAATAGATACGATCACGCGCACATACACACACGCCCGCACACTCACGCGCGCGCACACACACACACACACTATTTCTCTCTCTCTGCCTTTGTTTTTTCTCTCTGACGCACACGCACGAAAGATAAAAAAGATTTTAATAGTTGTATTTCTGCCGTGGTGAAGACAAGGATGCATCTACTTACCAGATTTATTCAACCTATACAGCGAAGAGAGCCAGAAAGGATTTATTAATTGGCGGACATATTGAGTAACATCTTGAGCTGGCATCTCGACTTCGGTTACTTTCTAACCGACGTGGCGTGGCTTCCCTCTGCCTTTTCTATAAATATTTTCATAGCAATTGTTCTATTGAGCTTTTTTCCCTGGTACTTTGTCAGCATCAATTTAAGCATACTACTGGATTGGCAACTAGGTCTCATTGTTTTACTGTTGAAATAATTAACTTCTTTTCTCCTGTTTCTCACCCACAAATTTCCAATTAAACTCTTGCTCCTGGATATATTTTTTATTTGCTCTCACTTCAGCTATGAATATATGTATATACTATATGTACCCCTGCGTTAGAGGTTGCACATCTTTAATGAAAACTTTAATGTATAAGTTTGTGACGTATACGTATGTTTTTAACGCATCCCGCTTAAATTATTCAAACTTTTGACCCAATGTACGAAGCTGGATCAAAAAGTAAAGTCAGTTTCCAAACAACACATTTATTTTCACTGATGAAGAACAAATGTCACTTTTGTACATAGTTCCTTTGCACGGCGATGCACTTCTGGTATCATTCAAAGAGCTACTCTAACCCCTCCCCAAGAGAAGATTTTTCGGTTGCTCACGGAGCCACTTCTCCAGCTCTGGCTTGTTTGGGCAACCAACACGCACACACTTTACGGTACACAAAGTCATCTTGCACTTTGGCTTGCGCAGGTTCATGCCTGAGTCACACAATTGCCGCCACTAGTACTAACCTGATTCGTCGCTCTTCCCTGATCAAAGCCGTCCTGGGTATGACGATAAACTACATCTAGCAGCAAGGCGTCTGATCAGAAGGTTTACAGGAGGATGGAGGCACTTCTTAATTGCTGTTGTTCCCAGGTCAATCCTGACCTGGGGTAGTTAGGGTCTCAGCTATGGGCAAATAGAAAATCCCCAAAAATAGTTTTAGAAAATGCGAGGGATATTTTTTTTATTTTTATTGCTTATGACAAAAGTTAAATGGTTAAAATAATTTCAATTTTCATTTGGGTTTTGTTATGCTGATGAACAAAAATCCGTTTTAGGTTATTTAATGTTGACTATTTAGTTTGGGTCTTTATGTTAAAGATTATTTTGGAAAGAGATTTCTTCCAAATTATTGTCATATTTGACTTGATCTACGGCAACACCGCGTGGACATTGACAAAAATGTCTGGAAACGAAGCTAGATGGAACGTATATAAGGATATTATGTGTTACCTGGAATATATCCTGGAAAGAGCACCATACCCCCAAAATCCCATCGTTATTGTCTTCTACTTCCTGTCTCACAAGCTCACAAGATTTGTTGAGCATGTTTTGTCAGTAACGTTCTGTTGTGGACAGCAAAACATGGACATTAGAGTGTATCATACTTTCACGATATTTCAAATCAAATGAGTTGGGTCTTAAAATGCTGACTTATGTATGTTGACCAAAAGTATATTTTTTTTACATTCAAATAATTTTTCATTGAAATATTCAAAGTCACAAAATGTCTAAATATATTTTTTTTTTCTTTTAGAATTTTAACGCCTGCGAAACGAAACTGCTCTCTATTACGTCGTGAAGGAACCTTTTCTGCCTTCCATCAAATGCTAATCTACAAGAGAGTGACTAATTGCGTCTTCTCAGGTAAACGTTCTCTGCTGATATGATGTAATATTAAATCATTTGCTAGGTCGGCTGTTAGTAAGATTGGTTCATTGTGTCATGCTAGACAATCTTTCTTACCATAATCTATCTTACATAAGGCTATCAGTTGTCCATGCTTTAAAAAGATTGCTGCCATTTTATAGGCTGTTTTTTCTGCTATATATTTAGAGATTATTGATAAAGTCCAAAGGAGAATCTGTAATGTTATTGGTCCTGACCTGATATTTCGGCTTCAATCACTTTCCACTCTCACCGCACCGTAACTTCCCCGTGACTTTCCTATAATTCATGGTGAATCTTCTGATAGACTTTTCTGTTTGATACCTAGAATTTATGAATTTAAGCATAGTACTAGATTGGTAGTAAGTTCTCATTATTTTTACAATTGAAATGGCTAGATGTCGCCGTAAGTTCTATGTTAACAGTTTCTTTTCCCGCACTTTTCTCTTGTGGAAGTCTCTTCCAGCTTTCCAGTCAACTTTGATCTTCAAAAATTTAAATGTAACCTTAATTCTTATCTTCTGTGTTTTTAATTCCTCTTCTGTTACTGCTCCTTAACAATGTTTTTTCTTATATTCTTTCACACTGAGTAACCCCCTGCGTCTCAGTGATTTTGTTCCCTTGCTAGGTTTGAAATGATTAAACATAAAAGTAGTTAATTCTAGTATTTTATGAATTATTGTTGCCAAGATAATATATTGCTTTTATTAAATTTGATGTCCAATTTTACGTTTTTTTTTTCGTTATTAAAATTCAAAAACTGCCATAGTCATCAGTAACCATTTCTGCCAAAATTTTACCCACTTAATTTCCTTGCTATGTATGAACATTTATCATGTATCGTGTTACCCTTTGTAACTTATCGCATTTATCTCAGGTTGATATAAATACTTTAATATACTTTCTTTTCTTTACAAATTCTGATTATTTTCAAAGTATTATCTTCATTTTGACATTTCATCATGGAATGAGGAATATATTAAAGACGTATTTACAAGGAGTCTTAAAATTTTGCTAAGATTAAAACAGAAGAATCTCTTCTTGTGTTCATCTTTTAATTTTTTGCGATTTTCCTTTCTGCTTTTACATTTAAAATATAAGGAATTTAGGTTTTATGGTAAATTCTTTAAAAAATTTTCAAACCTTACAATTATTAAGGTATTTAACTCACCACACCTTTTAAGTTTTTATGACCAGATCATAAATGCTGTCCCTGGCCTTTCTAAGAACTGTCTGTTTGATGGAGTAGTCATTCTGCCCTAGCCTTTCGAATGGAAATGGTAGAAAATTGTATTGTCAGTCAGTTTGAATTCTTCAACAAAACGGAAGATGAAATGTTAGGTAAGCTGCTTTTGTATTTTAAATTAATTTATAAAATTCTAAGACTTTTCCAGAACGCAATAACATGTTTCTTTTATTTAATCAGTTGTATATTTTATCTTGATTATTCTTTCATAATATTGTTCTATTAGTAAGACTGTCTTTTTTTTTTGCTAATTATTTGAAAATTATTCCTATTCACTTCTAGTAAAACTAGGGACCTCCACAAAAATAGCGATACCTAAGGTTTAAAATGAATTTTAAAAATGAAAAATCTTTCTTGAAGCTTTTATTTTAGTTTTAATTTCAAGTTAATAGATTAAATTTAATATTTCCAATAAGCAAAATGCTTTGCTGCATTTCCAAAACTAATTTAAATTGATTGGAAGAAACTATTTTTGTTTTTGCTAAAATAGCTGTTTAGTGACCTTTTTAAGTCGTCTCTCGTCGCAATGTAATTCTCTTTATTAAAAATCTTCTATAAATAAAATCTGCTTTTCTGAAATTTTATTTAAGGAATATTAGCTGATTTGAAGTATAATTAATCTGTATTAAGCTTTTCCATTTATAAAAATAGTAAATGTAGTTTTCACTTAATAATATCAGCTAAAAGGCTGAAATTTAGACAAAATTTTAAAAGATTAATAATTTTTTCTAATTAAAATTAAAAAGTAATTGAAATAATTTTTGCAGAAATTCATCAAAAAAAAAAAAAAAAAAAAAAAATTCTTAAGACCATAATGTCCTTAATATATCTTATTTATAAAGGCAATTAAAAGCTTTTGTAATAAAATAATGCCAGAGTTTTATTGCATTGTGTTTATTTTGCGATTTAGAGCAAATTTTGGGTAAATGGTGTTTCCGTTTGACAAAAACAAATTGTTAATTTAAATTCTCCAATGAGTTCGGATTTTAACTAATATAAATATGAAGAGGCTGAAATTTTAATTTCTCGAAATTTCATAAAATTACGTGGGGTAACAGACGTGTATATATATATATATATATATATATATATATATATATATATATATATATATATATATATATATATATATATATATATATATATATATATGTATATATGTAAGCAAATATAAGGATATAGATCCGACAGTATGAAGAAAAATATACGGAAAAAACAAACAAAAATCCTTATATGCAATTATGCTGTTTTAATGTTAATATAATGTCAACGTCGGACGTTTCGGTCTAATAAACCATCTTCAAGATATATTCATAAAATATCATGTCATGTTGAATTGAAAAAAAATAAAAATAAAAATAAAAATCTTTAGACACACTGGGTTGTAGATTAATATTCTTTCGTTTTTTTTTATTATTATTCCATTTAGATTCCTCGACTAGTTTCGACCAAAATGGCCATCATCGGGAGGAGAAATAATTCTGCTTGCTGCTAGCAGTGAACTACAGTAATTAATGTATATATATACGTTTGTGTGTGTGTGTGTGAAAATATATAGAAAATAGGAAATACACATTTTAAAATAGGAAATACAAATTTTAAACTCCATAGTCTAAATAAAGAGTTTAAATGCCCTACCCAATAAAAAATAAATAAAAATAAAACACCCTTCATGAAGTCGTCAAAAAAACAAATTTTAGCGAATTATGAGAGTTTTTTATATACACAAAACCATTTCAGTAAAAAAAAATATAATAAAAAAAATAAATAAATCTCCATAGACACTTAGCCAGACTAGACGATGTCATCTTCCGCTTTGAATTTAGACATCCCAACCTTACCCAGACTTGACCTCTTTGAATACAACTGAGATATTGATACAAATTATTAACCTCTTACGCCCCCTTTTTTTAAATAATTGCTCTAGCCATTACCATAGAAATTTTAATTTTAATAATGAATATGCTTATAAAACGCGTAAATTTCAAGAATTAGTTATTCCCAAAAACATTTCGCTTGAAGATGGAACAGAGCTTGGTACTTTAATTCAATTTAATTCAAATAATTATATTGAAATTTTGATGGAGAAAATGAACTTTTGTCTGTAGTTTTCATTTGTTTTTTTATTTTTTTATCTTTTTAACATGAATTTTTTAACATTCCTTGTTTTGGTCAAACAGTCTCTTTTAAGTTGTTATTTCAGATAAGAGCTGGATAGATACATGCTGCTATGAATTCTCTGGTCAGTTTGGCAGTTTTATTGGGCCTGGTGAGGGGATGTGTCTCTGTTTAGTGTTTGTGTTTGTGTCATTTGGTTCTTAGGGAGTGAGTGAGTATGATGTGTGTAAGCGTGTGTATTGCTGTGGGTGTGTGTTATCATTTGGCTCATTAGAGAGTGAGTGAGTATGATGTGTTTAAGTGTGTATATCCGTGTGGGTGAGTGTATAAGTGTGAGGCCTCCACACCTCCGTAAGCATGTCTTTCTTGTGTGGGTGAGAAATCTGGGTAGGTTTTGATTTGTTGAGTTATATATTCGTACTACTATCTATATATTGTTAAATTTATGGTTTAGCCCGGCTGGATATTTTGTTTTTAGACGTTGTATCCACTTATTTTCATGCGACTCTAAAATCTTTCTAATGTTATCTGCTCTGAACTTTTCTATTCTCTCAATTATAGTGAATTTGGCATGGGTTTTGAAATCATGTTTTTCCAGGCGGAAATGTTGTTCTACAGGTAATGATTTTTCATGGGGAGTCGACTTAATTCGTTTACGATAATTGTTAATTCTGTAGTGAAAGGGCCATTCAGATTTTCCTACATATTGTTTCTGGCATAGTGTGCATTCTAGGAGGTAAATTATGTTATGAATTCTACAGTTAGAATCGTGGTAGATTTTGAAAGTAGATTTAGTGATTGAGCTAGTGAATGAATTCGTGTTTTTAATATGGTTGCAACATAAACTTCTTTTGTTGTTGCATGGTTGGGAAAATCCTGTTGTTTTTGTTCTTAGTTTATTACGGATTACCTTGTCCCCTGAAATGTGGTTACTACCTATGATTTCTTTTAGGTTCTTAGGTCTACGATATGCAAGAAGGCCGGGTTCCTTAAACAGTTTTTTTAGGTCTGGTTTGAGATGTAGTATTTCCCAGCGACGTTTGATTATTTAGGATAGTGGAGGCAGAGTGGGATTGAAAGTGGTTACTAGAGGGATGCGGCTAGATTTATTTTTAATCTTGTACATTAGGGTGTCTTCTCTAGGTGTGGAAATTGCTTTATTTATTTGTTCCCTGATTAGGTGTTGTTTATAGCCACGTGTTGTGAATTGATGGTCCAGATTTTCAATGTGTTTATTTAATTCTTCATTGTTGGAACATATCCTTCTGAGTCTAAGTGCTTGTGAATAGGGAAGGTTGTCTTTGAGGTGTTTAGGGTGGGAAGACTTAAAGTGTAGATAGTTGTGGGTGTCGGTGATTTTAGTGTGTAGTGTCGTTTGTAGTTTCCTGTTTTCATCTATGTAAATGCCGGTGTCTAAAAATGTTACTGATTTTGTGGATTTTTCATAGTCAAACTTAATTGAGTCGTACACTGTGTTTAGAGTCATAAGGAATTGGGTAAGTTTGTCATCACTACTCGTGTATACAAAGAATATATCATCGATATATCTTGCATAGAATACGCAGTCGCTACCAATGATTGGATAGATATGGGTCGCCTCGAATTTTCCCATGAATATTGTAGCATATGATGGAGCTGCAATGGTGCCCATGGCACAACCTCTTATTTGAAGGTAGTGTGCTCCATTGAAGTTGAAAGTATTCAATGTAAGGACATGCTCCATGAGTTTTATGATGACTTCTGTGGGAGGGGGGTCTTGTTTTCTTCTTTTAGTAAGTGCTTCCTGAAGGGCAGTTAGCCCTTCGATGTTTTTAATGTTTGAATAGAGTGACCTAACGTCCATAGTCACTAGAGTAGCATTCTTTGGTACTGTTTGTATGTGATTAATTTTATTCAGTAGATCTGTTGTGTCTCTGATGTAGGATTTTACTTCCTTAGCTAGCGGTTGTATGTAATGGTCTACGTATTTGGAAATTTTTGTCGTGTGACAGTTGAACGATGAAATAACCGGCCTTCCTGGGTTGTTGCTTTTGTGTATTTTAGGAAGGAGATAGAAACGAGCAGGTGTAATGTTTCCTTGTCGATTAGATTGTTGCGAAGCATTATGTTTAGTGAGCTAGTTAATTCTTTTTGGTATTCTGGAAAGGGATCTGTAGGTATGCTTTTATAGGTTTCTTTGTCGGCTAGCTGTTTGTTGGCCTCTTTAATGTATTCTTCGATTCCCCAGATCACTGTCGCACCCCCTTTGTCAGCCTGTGTTATGATTAGGTCATCTCTATGTGTCAGCGTATCGAGGGCTATACGTTCCCTTTCAGTAATATTGTCACGTGGCAGCTTACGTGCTGTTGTTTTCTTTATGTCCTTTGCTACGGCTAGTTCAAATGTCTGTATAGTAATGTCTGTGTTTTGTGGGGTGTAGGTAGTGTCCTTCTCTTTTAATGTCTCAAGTATGGAAGGTGTATGATCATTTTCCCCGTAGTGGGCTTTTAACCGTATTCTTCTGAAGAAGGATTTCAGGTCCTTTGCCAAGGTGTCTTTATCAAACCTTGGGGGACTAGGGCAAAAGCTTAGTCCTTTATTTAATACCCTGAATGTATTGAGTGAAAATTTATTGTTACTCAAATTTATAACTCGCCCGTATGGGTCAGGTTTGAATTTGCAAGCATGGCGAAGTTCTTTTGTAAAAGCTAAAAAGCTTGCATCATATCTCCTATTAGGGATGCTATACCCCCTTCCAGGTGTCCTGGTTGGGGGCTTATTCCGTTTTTTTAAGGTTGAGTGTGTTTGTTGTTGATTGTCTACTAGGGGCTAATCTAGGTGGTTTGGGATGTCTAATGATGTTATGCGTTCTGTAGAAGGGCTGCTGTGATTTGGTTTGTGTATGTTTGTACGGCACCCTAAGGTTGTCCGCGTAAGTTAGTGGTTTGTTTTGTGTGTGTGTTTGTTTTGAGGTTCTAGCTATCGTTGAGGGTGGCGGTGTTGTTATTGTTGGTTGTGGTGCTGCTGGTTGTCTGTTGGTGTACTTATTTGGTCGGTATTGTGTTTGCATTGGTTGTGTGGTGGTCAGTGTATTTGCGGTGTTTTCTTGTTTTCTTTTGGGGTATGGTCGTTCACTTTTTTCAGAGTTTGGCTTCATTTCTTTTTTGTTCCTCTGTCTGGAGGAAATATTCCATTTTAATTTTCTTTGTTTTTCAGTTTTTGTTTTTTGTAGTTCCCTCACTGTTTGGTCTGTGTGAGCTTTTATGACATTCTTTATGTTGGTATATTCTTCCGTGTCCGTTTGTTTTTTTTATTTTCTCATCGATCAGGTTAATTTCTGCTGTTGTTGCCGTTATGCTTTCCTGGCAGAATTGCATGGTGTCCTTCATGAGTTCCCTGGAGAAATCTTCTAGTTTACGGTACTCTGATGCTAGAAACGCATCATTGTGGTTATCTATTGTAGGTTCCAAATCAATCCTGAAATTAGTCGGTACTAATTGATCCTTCAGGCATATCCCAATATATTCCTGATGTGATTCATACCTGGCTAATTTGTTGGTTGCTCTATTCATACGGATAGCCAATAATTCGGTGTTTATTGGTTTTGTTGTTGTTATGTCCTCGGCATTTGGTTCAGTCCCGTGTCTATTATTCATGATTATATTTTGAACAATAAAAAAATTAAAAAATTAAAATCTTTAGACACACTGGGTTGTAGATTAATATTCTTTCGTTTTTTTTTTTAATTATTATTCCATTTAGATTCCTCGACTAGTTTCGACCAAAATGGCCATCATCGGGAGGAGAAATATTTCTGCTTGCTGCTAGCACTAAACTACAGAAATGAATGTATATATATATGTTTGTGTGTGTGTGTGTGAAAATATATAGAAAATAGGAAATACACATTTTAGAATAGGAAATACAAATTTTAAACTCCATAGTCTAAATAAAAAGTTTAAATGCCCTACCCAATAAAAATAAAAAAATAAAAAATAAAACACCCTTCATGAAGTCGTCAAAAAAACAAATTTTAGCGAATTATGAGAGTTTTTTATATGCACAAAACCATTTCAGAAAAAAAAAAATAAAAAAAAAAATAAATCTCCATAGACACTTAACCAGACTAGACGATGTCATCTTCCGCTTTGAATTTAGACACCCCAACCTTACCCAGACTTGACCTCTTTGAATATAACTGAGATATTGATACAAATTATTAACCTCTTACGCCCCTTTTTTTAAATAATTGCTCTAGCTATTACCATAGTAATTTTAATTTTAATAATGAATATGCTTATAAAACGCGTAAATTTCAAGAATTAGTTATTCCCAAAAACATTTCGCTTGAAGATGGAACAGAGCTTGGTACTTTAATTCAATTTAATTCAAATAATTATATTGAAATTTTCGTCTCTTGTTTCGAAACATGAGAACTCTTATGTAGCGATGAAATCATATTTTTAAATAAATAATTATATATAAATATATATAGTGGGGTAACAGGCGTATATATATATATATATATATATATATATATATATATATATATATATATATATAAATGGTGGTACTAATTTGGAAAACCTCGGATAGCTTAACTTGTAGTAGAACAAATCAGTACCCGAGGAAAAATGGGAAATAAAAAAGAAAGAACCAAGAACATTAAAATAAGGCGAAAACAATCGTCAAGTGTTTAAGCTCCAAGTCCAAAGAAAGAAAAAAACACAAAACGCGCAAAAATGGTGAAAGACAACTACGTAAAGTGCTCAATATACTAAGTAGAGCAAAACCTAAATTAATCCTAAGGAGCCAGGCAAACCTACCTAGGTTTCAGCTTTACCCTGAAGATCCGTTTCGGTGAAACGTAGGTAGATTTTCCTGACTCCTTAGGACTACTTTATATATATATATATATATATATATATATATATATATATATATATATATATATATATATATATATATATATATATATTTATTAAGATTTTCAAAAAAATTGTAAAATAATTTTAATTCATTTGTGAATAAGTTTTGAAGATTTCATAAGAATCTGATAATTATTTGATTTTGCAAGAATTTCCAAAACAATGTGTTTTTAAAAAAAACTCTAAAATTTCCTATAATAATATTTGGTCCACCCACTGACGCAAGCAAAACAACATTCTTAACCAAAATTTTCGAACGTGCTAGAAATGATTAAAAAATGTAATAGAATAATAAAAAAAAATACTTTGGTCTTTCCTCTTAATAATAACAGATATTTTGACAATAAAACGTTTTTATCAAGTTTTGGGCCTTTTTTCATTATGCTATGCTCTTAATTTTTTTAGTTTTTAGAGGTACCTAAGTAAAAACTTATTTGCTCACTGTAATAACGTTAAGCTTATTTTATTATTGATATAGATAAATAAATTTGTACTTAGTGTCTTTTGAAGAATGAAACTGTTCTTATTGCATTCACGGTTTTGATAGATCTGTTAATTTTTTTATTGATGAGGATGATTAGATATAATAAATATTGCAAATCATTCTTTTTATTTTAATTTCAGAGTCTCACCCGTAACGGCACAATTAAAAGTCATAAATAAAATAAATGCAAAAAACAAATTTAGTAGTTCTGTAGGCACTGAAGTAAACTGCTTATATCAGAAATACAAACAGTGTGAGACTGTTTCGAAATTTAAGGGGTTTTACGCGAACAAAGTTTTGAGAATATTATAAAGTATACAAATAAGATGATTTTTATATCAAATCTAATCTTATCGACGAGTGGACCAAAGCAAACACATTACACCAACAATAATAAATGAAGAGTATAGAATTATAACAAAGTTAAATTAAACATGGAATGGAGTTGTGTAGGGAAAGTCTCAGATGTTCTTAGCAATATTTGTCGGAAACTTCGCAAGTAAACGAACAGAATCAAAGGTATAAACAAATAATCTTTATTTATTTGACCTTTGTCATCTCAGAGTGTTGACTTCAATGTTTACTTTTATCTCTCTCTCTCTCTCTCTCTCTCTCTCTCTCTCGTTATAAAGACATTTTATGTTTATTCATTCTTTTTAGAGATATTAGTTAAGTAAATGGTCTGTTTTATAAAAAATTACAACTTTTACCGGCATGAATGTCCAAGAAATTTTAATAGATTCGTCCTCCGACAGGATTCGAACCTGTAACCTATACGGAACCGTCAAATAGCCTGACGTACCTTTTCACCGATTAGGCCACAGAGAATCATTCGGTTAGCAATGTCGAATTTACTGCTTTTAAACTTCAATCATCCATGAATCTCTCACGTACATTCATATCTGCTCATGGCGTATCAAATGTAAATATATATATATAGATATAGTCATCTACAGATAGATTGTTTCGCTGTATCACAGCTCCTCAGTGTGGTTAGACGTCCGATTGCTTCAAGTCGGGATCGAAATGTGTCAGTCAGTCAAATATCTTACCCGAAATTTTAACGTTTTTATTTATATAATGAAATACGCCAGCGGCTCGGAAAACTCAATTCGTATTTGAAGAGTAATGTTTAATAGCAGTAGGAGCCGCTGTTTTTGAAACCCCCTTTCTCTCGAGTGATAAGTTTCATTGAATAATATGGAATTATACTCGTTGAATTTTCCATAACTACAACGAATAAAATTCAAAGATTCTGCAATAATTATATACTGAGCGCGTTCGCGCGTATTTTAAAGATCACTATGATAACGGACGCATATTTTCTATGAAAATTTCTCGGACATTCAGGCCGGTAAATGTCGTTAATACTGTTTATTATAAGCAGATAATTTACTTGAATATTTATATCTATAAAAAGAACGTATAAATATAAAAAAATGAAAGAAAGAGACAGCGGACGCGCTTATTTTTTGCACGAATTTCTCAAAACTCCCAAACACGCATAGGCATCTCTCTCTCTCTATCTCTCTCTACATATATATATATATATATCAATTTACCCCATTCACGGCGATAATCCCACAAAGACGCAAGAGGCCACTGGTAGTTAAAGGGAATGAGATAATTTAAAAGAAACCGGAAATCAGATCTTAAACAAGAAATAAGTAATAAACTTCTCCTCTTGTTGAAAAAACCGGGGGGAGTTGTGTCAACCGGACGATAGATGAATCTATCTACTTATATATATATATATATATATATATATATATATATATATATATATATATGGGTATGATAAAAAACATATGCACATATACTTGCACGTACATAATATCTTATGTCGATATCGCGACTCGGAGTTTCATGCGGATACACAATCTTCAGGTGAAGGATACTCACTGGCCGTTATATAACAAAAGCCATTCGAATCTCAAAAAAATAATGTAAAAAAAAAATGGAAGTAATGAAGCAAGAGAATTCGAAATAGAAGGCAAGTGACAAGGTCGAAGTGAAAGTCTCGTAACCGTTCCACGTGTGAATTCACTGCTTTGCTGAACAGTTGATACGCTGTGAGTTTTCAAGTATAACTGTTCTGTGCATTGACTGTGAAGCCATTAACCTTTGTTAGCCTTTTGATGAGTCATTTTTAGAAGAAATAAGACAATAGAAAAAAAAGACACTGAAAGGATTTAAAAAAAAAAAAAAAAAAAAGGACAAAAGGAAAAATGAAAGAAAAACAAATCGGGAAAGGCACCTGTTAATTTTCCAAATTTATTTTCTATTTTTTTCTTTTTTATGTTCCTTATGAAATTCTATCAGTCTTTTGTTTGCCCAATCAAATCCTCTAAAGTTCTTATGCAAACACACATACACATGCATACTGACATATATGCATATACACATACAAACACATGTGATTCTGTAGCAACTCTTCTCGAATTGCATGTTGTGCTGAAATAGACTGTACTAACATCAATTTGTATATAGGTTTTCGTAAATGTTGTTATTGTTTTTGGAATATAGACAGTTGCAAAATAACTGTAGTTGCGATAAAGAGCAACTGAATTTAAGATGGGAGAAATAATAATCGAAAAAAATAAAAATGTCAGTTTAATCGATTTTATTTTAGAAGTTGCATATTTTGCTGCTTATAAGAAGCATTTTTTCCCAAAACCGCCCTTAGTCCTATAAACTGAACGTCGATGGCAGGAGATAACTTCTCTTCTAATTAATACATTCTAAATAGTTACCATAAATTTGATACTTCTTCTCGGTCTCTGATGAATTTATCATGGTTAGTCAGGTTATCATGCTGAAATATGCTATTCCGTGGGTAAAATGAGGGATGTGGGGTGGCTATGAAGTACAAGAAAGAAACATTTTTTTGCGATTTCTTTATTCAAAATGTTTGGGCGTAGGCGTCTAATATATCGGAGCGTCTTATAAGCAGCGAAATATGATTAGTATTTTGACCATTACTCTTTGGTTGCTTAATTATTATATCAGGAATTAGTGATCAAGTTGTTTAAATAGTTGTTTCATACTTGGATCAAATAATTAGAAAAATATTCCAATGGATCGAATAAATTTAAAAAAAAATATTGCAATATAACCAAACTAGTAGAAGTGGTATTCTAGAATACAGTGTAGGACGATTAAAAACTTAGTTGCAAGGGATGTCGCGGAGGAAGTCACGGAATGAGTCCCAAACAACGCGTTGATAACAGAAAGATATTATGTTGGTTCTTGGCAGATTTTTTTTTAAGCGTTTCACCTCAAGCAAGGCGGGAAGCCACTAGGACGCAAGGGGTTACAGAAAACTTGGAGCAAGATCAGATAGGAGTGATAGAAGAAAGGATGAGGAGAAGGGTAGTGGATAGATCAAGGCGACTGGAGATGTCGATTGACATTACATTTGAATAGCTGGAGATTATAGCTCTCAGGGAAACTGGAATAGGGAAGGGAGTTCCACAGGCGAGAGGTGTGAGACATGAAGCTATTGGAGTAGAAGAGACGGCTACATTTAGGAGTTTCGACAGTGAAGGGGTGAGAGCGGGATGCCAGCCTCGTAAAGCGCTTGAACTCATGAAGTCTGGAAACCAGCGAATGCAGCTCCTCAGAGCAATTGTCATGAAAGTATTTGTAAAACAGATAGAGAGATGTGACGGCGCGTCTGTGAGAAAGTGGCTGTAGACGTGATGCCAGAGCAGGGCCAATTATATTGCATATCCGCCTCTGGAGCCTATCAAGAACCCCGAGGCAAACAGAAGGGGCTCCAGACCATATATGGCAGCAATACTCCATGCAAGGGCGTGGAGAGCGAAAGAGATGTTTTCAGACATTACCACATGATCAGCACTGCCAAGAGAGCAGAGCTGCAGAGCAAGACCTGAGTTAGGGGTAGAGGTAAAGAAGAGATCAAGAAGAGAAGCGTGTTGTTCATCAAGATTACTGGGGAAACACGTGCGGAAGTCCACCACTTGAGTGAGAGATTGAGAAGTTCAGTGTTCGTATGCCAGCGACGTCAGTGACAGTGATTATGCCACCTGGCATGGTTGGCATAGAATTCACTGAACACGAAGTAACATATGTGAGAAAACGACATTATTTTTGCACCAACCTAATATTAGGTTGGTGCAAAAATAATGTCGTTTTTTGACGTATTTTTAACGTAAAAAAACGGCATTATTTTTGCACCAACCTAACAGTAGAGAAGGATGGAGTAAGAATAGTTTGGAGAGTCAAGAGAGTGTTTCCGTGCCAACGGGATATATCCCCCGAACATAAACTCCCGAGTATGCAATGTGGACAAAAGTCCTTCCCAAGGAGATCAAGAAAGCCAGGAATCGAGAAGAGGGGATTGAAGAATTAAGATTATTTATTTATTTATATTTTCCAGAGAATATTCGAAGAGGAATGATTCCATACTGCATAAGTTTGTAGGAATACCACGAATAATAGAGAAAGAAAATTAAGGGTTTTAGGTGATTTTTGCCAAATTGTTTTGGTTTTATTTCGTTGGTTGCTTATCGTCATGGGGAGTTATTTAGGTTAGGAAAAGGCTTAGAATAGTATTAGGTTGGTGCAAAAATAATGAAGTAATAATGTCGTTTTTTGACGTTAAAAATACGTCAAAAAACGACATTATTACGTCATTATTTTTGCACCAACCTCATAGTAGATGAGGTTGTCTAAGCTAACATGTGCGGGCTGGAAATTGGCACAGACTACAGCATAAGTGGGACTTCGTGGTTGCCCACCGGAGGTGCTTTCCGGCACACTTTTTCATGCGTGACATGGCACTGCAAGAACCAGGATATTATGCGACTGTTTATCAGAGCAGCCTCTCTAGACGCTACTTAAGCCTTCGGTCTCCTAACTACCAGTCGGGAAGAAACAACCAGTAAACTGCAACCCGGTACCCTTAGTATGAAGAAACGTAGCCACTACCAACACATATCACCCAAAATTTATGACACTACCACTATTATAGCCTCAGAGGAAGAAAGGAACCGAAAAACCCTTTCTTAAATAGGAAACAAGTGATGAACTTCTACTGAAAGAAATGGGTGAAAGAAACCGGATGATACGAAGGATTATCTACTACTATTAAAAAAAGAAAGAAAAATTTACTTAGTTTTAACTTTGTAAAAGTCGGGATGTCCATTAAAAATTCAAACAAGAATTAAAAATGACATACAGCTCTGAGAAATCGAGCATACAAGTCCTGAACCTGGTTACCCGGTTAAATCATCGAAAAATAATTCAGTTAACTTATTTGTAGAGTACATCATCAGCCAACAAGATATTTTTTTTAACTATGCTATCTTCAATCTATTTCAATTCTAGTCTACTTTTGGGGACTTCTGGGATAGAGGCGGAAGTAATATAAAATAGACTATCGCCAGATTAATCGAATAGAATAGCCACTTGCTATTATCAAATAGTCGCGAATCGAATTGCGAATCTCGGGTCGTGGAGACACCACATGTACTGCAGTCGCAATAGAAGTGGTGTTTCATGGGCAAGATAGCCTGCTGGAACACAATCCTCTCCATGAATTCAGAGTTTTTGCCCAAGGCTATAGAACTCTCTCTTGCTATTTACCCATAGCTGAGGGAGAAGAAGAGATTTGTTTATTTCCCATGGGTATTAGAACGTAAGTGAATATAATGGATCCGACTGGAATTCGAACTCGGCTCTCCGATTCCAAAAGCCGAGACGCTATCCTTTACTTCACATTACTCAAATATTAACAGAGAATAAAAAAGAACAGAAGACAATGGCAGTTTTGTTGAGATTAATACGATGTTTGAGAACCCTGGCTTCATCTTGTGAATTATTGCATTTAGCATCGTTCCCCACTGAGTTTTCAGATAAATCATTTTTAGGCTATTATATTTTATGTGCCGTGTCCCTTCAGAACGTAGGCGATCATGGCTCTTCACAATTTCCTTTTATTCATAGCTCTTGATAAGTTTTGTCTTTTTGTTATTTCTCCTAAACCTTGTTCTGTTATCAAATTACTCAAACTCACTATGTTATGCGTTGTTTTCCTCGGTCCATCTTGCCTTCAATCTGTCTTGTGGGTACAACTTTTCCAAACCCTCTTTCCTCATTATGTACCCTGAAAATTTCAACTGTCTCTTCCTGGTGTTAAGTATAAGTCTCCTTTTTGTTTACATTTTCTCTAAAACTTCGTAGTTGCTCATATATTCGGCCCATGTTATCTTCAGTATCCTTCTATAGAACCACATTTACGTTCTTTGAAGTGTCTGCTTCATTTGCCAGGAGATTGTTTATCATTTACTGGAAGACCAACCACGCTACTTATATGGTAGTAAACCACCCACATTACGTCCGTATTCCATCTGCGAGAAGTAAGTTCCACCCAAACAGCGTATTCCGATGAGCTAATGCCCCGTGGAACAAACTCCCAAGGGAATGTTTCCCCGATCACTATAATCTTAACCTGTTCAAATCTTGATTTAACTGTTATCTTCTCCTTGTATCCATATGAACTACTCCTTAATTTAACCCTCTACCTCGATGGTTCCTCCCTGGCATTGGGCTGGTTGAAACTTACTGTAAAAAAAAAAAAAAAAAAAAAAAAAAGAATGAATAAAGGATATTTATCACGTAACAGTTCAGTACTCTTTTCTTTGTTTCTAATGTTTTTTTTTTTCTCTGTTTCTTAATACTTTGCTTAACGATTGGCATGCTGGCCTTCTACGTAAGCTCCAGTGTTACGGCGTCACAGGATGAATGCTTGTTTTAATCCAATGATTCCTATGAAATCGGGAAATGAAGGTCGATTTGAACGTGCTCGCTTAGCTTTTGAAATGCATCTTCAGAATTCGCACTTTCCGTCCTCTGTCAGAACACTTGCCAGATATTTAAATTGTTGTACTTGATTGATTTTGATATTGCCAATTTGTAATTTGCATTTTGGGCTCATCGTTTTTGCTAACAACCATGCATTCTGTCTTCTGGAAGTTTAATCCTTTCTTCTCGCTTTTCCTTCACTACTTTCTGTAAGAGCATTTGTAGTTTTCTTTCTGTGTTTGCTATCGACACTATGTCATCAGCATATCTTTAACGAGTTTGTCCAGCATTTACTGCTATATAGGAACACAGGCATCAGGTAACAGTTCAGTACTCTTTTTTTTTGTTTCTAAAGATTTTTTTCTTAATACATTGCTTAGCTTTTGAAATGTATCCTTTCCTGTCCCAATACGCCTTCAGATTTTAGTGTCGCACTTTCGGTCCTCTGTTAAAACACTTCCCAGATATTTCGGTTTTCTGCTAGTATTCATTAAATTAAATAACTGTGGCAATGTGAAATTCTTGCAAATAAATAATTTTTGCTTATATTTCCTTTGTTCTACTTTGCCGCGATTCATTCGATACCGCCAGCTTGGGTTGCTTAACCAAGAGTATCAAGTGTGCATCGATGGTGTCGATGAGATACAGAGGCAAGCGTGTTAGTTATGCAATCTGTTACTGACCGTAACAGTTGGTAGATAAATAATGTTTTTATTTTGTTATTGTTACGTTGTATTTGTTGTGCTATTTTAAGCGGGAAATTGCAATCATATCGTCCTGCATCGAATCTGTACGCTGATAACCTCATGTGATAGGCTTACACTTCAAAGACGACAATAAATCATGATTGCATATCGCTCTGTGTCAGAGCTCCTTTGGCACGGCTTTGTTAAGATATTTCTCTTCGGCGAAGGAACTTTTCAAATGTCGGGTTTGCTTTCTCGTTTGATTCAAAGAATGTTTTAGCTTCCTTCCTTCCTTCCTTCCTTCCTTCCTTCCTTTCTATTTTTACGATGCCTGGACGTCGCCGCCGTCTTTTGCCCATTTCTCTCTACTATTTTTGCACAATGCCTGAAAGCCGGTTTAAAAGTATTTTCTTGTGGGTAGGGAGAAGAGAAAAGGAGAACATCCAATCTCTTATCTTGAGTATTATGAAAGACGCAAACGAAAAAACACAAAACTCTTACACAGTGTGAAATGTGTAAGAAATATACATTTATTAAAGGACACAAAACATAATAACAGCACAGAATACAAAATTTACAAAACGAGCACAAAATTTTCCATTATGCGCCATAATTTATTATTATGCGCCAATTAGGCAAGATAATAAATTCTGATTTGAATTCATTAACCCCTTGTGTCTTAGTGGCTTTACTGTAGGTACCTCCAATTCTTTGCAGAAAAACATCATAGCATGATGAAAAAAGGCACCCAGCTTAATAAAAACAAATTTTTATCGTCAAATGTTAATGTTATTATTAAGAGAAAAGAACAATGTATTTTTTAATTATTTTTTTAAAATCCTCCTTACTAACACGTTTGAAATTTGGGTAAAAAATCTTTTTTTTTTTGTT
>OZ010577.1:87585530-87613030 GCA_963932145.1 Acanthosepion lycidas | reverse complement strand
AATAGACCAAATCCGGATATAAGAGAAACCCTGATATAAGAGACTGCGAATGTCCCGACAACTCTCTTATATCCGGGTTACGCTGTAATTCTGAATTACCGCCTTTTATTACTTTCCCGTGTTTGAAGAGTAATATAATATTTTATAATTCAATAAAACTTAAATTCAGAATAATAATAATTTAAAAAAAATGAGTAAAATTATTAAATAATTTATGAAATCAAACAGGTACGAAAATAAGAAAAAAATAAAATCGATGTATTGAAGTGAACTCAAGAGTATCATTTAACTAAAAAATTAAAAAATTCTCTTTTTCTGTTACGTCTCAGCTATCAAAGCGAGCTGTTTCTGAACCAACAAGATGACTCCAAAATTTAATATATATAGAAGGAGCATTTATGTCATATAACAATAACCGGTTTGCTTCGCCGTTTGGACTTACAAATTCCTGCATGCGTGGCTCGCGCTTGGACCCAGAACGATTCTGGTCCAAGGGGGGCAACTCATATCGAGACTTATAATGCAACAAAATCTACTTCTAATGTAGCGTAAATAAAGAAAATTATTCACAAACTCGTACAGAACAAAAAATTATATTCTTAAACTATTGATTACATAATTAGATAATTTATCTTTAATTATAAATACCAATTACTTGATGATTACACTGTTGATGTCTCGTCTGAATTTTCTTTCTTTTTTTCGCGCGCTTTTAAGAGCTTGAAAGCATAATTTATAATTGTTGACCTCTGCAATTTAAGGTGCGTAAATAAACATTATTTTTATAATACTTTATAAAGAAAGTATGCTTTACGTTTACGAAATCCAGATAATTAATCCTCAAATTTAACAACAAACTTCAAAACACATCACTAGAACAGATATTGAAAGTTTAAGAAATATTTAAATTTTTTTTTGTAGGAGGCTAAATGTGGATATGTTCAAAAATCCCTACGTATTTTAATTCACAAATGCAACAGAAATGAGTAAGCAACAAGAGAAATAATAATGTAAGAAAAACAATAAATTGGTTCAACAATAAATAAACATTTATAACACAATAAAGGTACAAATAAAATATTTGTTGTTCAAGTAGTTTAAATTGTTCCAAAGTTTTGTTTTGTTTGGTTTGTAGTGTTATTAAAGTTTTGACTTGAAAGATTTGAAATTGTTGAACTGTGTATGAAAATGAGAAAGTGTGCTTAAGTATTAGGTTGGTGCAAAAATAAAATCGTTTTTTGACGTATTTTTGAACGTCAAAAAACGATAATATTTTTGCTCCAACCTAATATTATTGTGATTGTGGGAAAATTAAACAGTTCTGTTTTCATATTAAATTAGAAGTATTGTTATCGACTAACTGTGGTTTCTACAAAGTTGTCGCTCTTTGACTGAGTTTTTAACCTGCGATGTTTGTAGTAAACTAAATTGTTTGAGTGAGTGTTCTTTTGCAATCTGGGTTTATGTTAATTAAAGTAATTAATGTCAAGCCTGAAATTGGGTGACGTAGTTTCGTTGTTGAGTTGAAAAACTTGGTTCGTTTTACTGTCGAGGATGGACAACGTTTCGTATTTATTGAAAACCTGTATCACATGATCGGCTCCAAATTAGGTTGATTCGATTCGGGCGTTGTTGGGAACGGGTGAAATGTATTTTTTTTTAAAATATTTATTAACCAATCAGAAAACGTCTTTACAAAAACTCATTTTGGAGTCTGTATTATGTTTTAGTTGTGTTGATTTTGAGAATTATGTAGGATTTCAATGCTACAGTTTACATTTTTTGTGTTTATAATGGCGGTTCGAGGAGTGCCAATCGAACGTGCCAATGTTTTTAAATAGCTTAAACATTTTATCGTCTGTATTGAAAATAAGTTTTCCTTTAATTCGGATTAGCTTCATGCTATTATCTTTGAAAGAAAATAGAAATATAAGTTCAAAGAAGCCATTTAAATTATTTAAAATGCATTCATCAAGTTTTTACCGTGGCGGTAACGGGTATTTGATATAAAATCCAATGATACTTCATCGGATTATAGTAATAAAAATTTTGGATGGTATATCGAATTTTACTGGAAATTTTCTCAGTTCCAATTATTTTGTGTGTGCTTATTGTTAATTAGATATTCATTTAATGTTAATTCAACAAGAATCCTTCTTCCAAAATATGCCATAGAGTTCCATTTAAAAACTCCAACCCGCCTACCCAGAGAAATTTATAAATGTATGTTTTTAGGTAGTAGCAATGTATATGAAGAAGGCATATTTCGGTTGAGAAAAACGATCACTACTAAAATTGACACGTCCGCTTGTAAAAAAATAGGAAAGGAAATTTTTTGAACATTTTTGTAGACTTTCCTCAGGTGAGGACATTTATCAGAAACGAAAAACATGGATTTTAAAATCATTTTTAGAAGGGGGTTATTTTCATAATGTAAATAATGTGTGAAATCGATCCCTGACTTCTTAAATGTCAAAATCGATGTGAAATCGATCTCTGACTTCTTATAAGTCAAATCGATGTCAAATCAATCCTGACTTCTTAAATGTTGATGTCAAATAGATCCCTGACTTCTTAAAAGTCAAAGCAATCCTTGATTCTTACATCTCAAAATGGATGTGAAATCGATTCCTCACTTCTTATGAGTTA
This sequence comes from Acanthosepion lycidas, assembly GCA_963932145.1. Lineage (NCBI taxonomy): Eukaryota > Metazoa > Mollusca > Cephalopoda > Sepiida > Sepiidae > Acanthosepion > Acanthosepion lycidas. Next base: position 87,610,381 of record OZ010577.1, on the reverse strand, counting down.
AAATCGATGTCAAATTGATCCCTGACTTCCTAAATATCAAAATCGATGTCAAATCGTTCCCTGACTCCATAAATGTCAAAATTGATAACAAATCGATCCCTGACTTCTTAAATGTCAAAATCCATGTGAAATCGATCCATGACTTTTTAAATCGGACCCTATCTTCTTAAATGTGAAAAAAGATGTCAAATCGATCCCTGAGATCTTAAATTTCAAAATCGATGCCGAATCGAAAAGTGAAAAAGCAGGCAACTGAACTTAGGAGGGTAAGGGAGAGTCTTCAAGATGATCTCAAAGGTGGACGCCCTGCAACTGCCACCCACAGAGGAAATCGTTGATAGTGTTCACCACATGTTGATGGATGACAGGCAATTGATTATAAATGAAATAACCAAATCTATAAGCATATCCCGTGAGAGAATTGCGAATATTCTTCACAATGAATTTGGCATCACGAAGGTTTCTGCTCGGTGGATGATACCTGAAACCTAATCAAAAGAGCACCAGCCTGATCAAATCACCGGAAAATCTGACATTTGAGACAGGCCCAACTGGTTTCCTTGAACGTTGCCTAACCCAGGATGAGTGTTGGGTTCATCACTTTGAGCCAGAGGAAAACAAACATTCAATGCAATGGGACCCCCACTTCACCTGCTCCAAAAAAAAAGCCTATGTCGTTTCAACTGCAGTAAAGGAGATGACGGTAATTTTGGGGATGCAAAAGGCATTGTGTTTATTGACTACCTTCAAAAGGGCCACACCATGAATGGAGAGAACTATGCTAATTTGCGAGGTAGTTACGAAAAGCTATTAATGCCAAACTCCTAGGAAAACTGACGAAAGTGGTTTCCTTGGTTTCAATGGCCGCTGTGTATTACTGTAGCTTTCAATTGGTTGATCACACTCACTATTCTCTTGATTTGGCCCAATCTGACCATAATTTGTGCCCCAACACAATAAACCACTTTTCTGGGAATTAGTATCGCAGTGATCATGACATCATATCCTGTGTTGATGAGATTTTGATCAACAGAATGAAACCTTCTTCATTAATGTGATCCAAGCACTGCGAGACCGATGGAAGAAGTTTTTGAACCCCAACGGGTACTATGTTGAAAAATAAACCTCGTTAGATCACATTTCATGAGAGTATCTTCATCAGTCCATGAACTATATAATCGACCCTCGCAGGTCAGAGAAAAAACGAAATTCCATCTTCTTTTATCATGTTTAGCTTACCTTTTGGCCGCTAGCGAACCCCGGGTCGTTTTTGACACAGCACAGAAAATGCACTGTATACAAATGTTCTTAGCCTACTTGACTAAATACTGGCATATCTAGTAATTCTTCCAAGCTATCAAATGAAATTCTAGGTAAGAAAACCCCAGACAATTTTTGTATTTTCCAACTAAATTCTCTGCATACTCACACACATCTATAAAATCTTACGAGAAAGACTGTATACAATTAGTTATTTTTCATCTTCTCGGATTTTGATTCATATTTGATCTACATTTAACCCTAAACTCACAATTTTATCCAGTATTACTCTCTCTCATGTCTCCAACACCACGTAACAACCAGATAATAAATAATACTTTCTTTTGTTGTTTCATCGTCTTTCTGTTTCTCATTTTTACGAGTACTTTTGTATATATAAAAGTTAGGAGATTTATAATTAATTACTCGGAGTTATAACAGCCCTATAGGATTCCCATTATGAGAAAGGGTCAAGAGGAAGAGAAGAAAGAACCTACATCGATCTAGTCATCGATGCCACTGGAATCAGAGGGGAAGAATTGGCAGAATTAACGATGATAGAAATGTTTGGAATGAAATGTTCGTTTGACGACGATCAAATGGATAGATGCTTTATCATATAAGAAAGTTTAAAAGGCTTGAAGTACAGTCAAAGACGAAATTATTCATACATCCATCAATTTTGAATATTTTTTATCCATTTCTCAGAATCTAATGCCCATATGATGCCAGGCTTGTTATATGTTAATAAGTATAAAAAAAGAAATATAAAACTCAATTTTCAGAACAATTGTTTAAATACAACAAATTTGACAGGCGAATTATGCAAAATAGAAAAAACAAAATTATTCATAATGTATGAAAAATAGAAAAAATAGAACAATTTTCACAATATTTATAGTCAATAGCATGGTCTCTCATCTTTATAAGTTGCTGCAATCTTTTTCTAAAGTTTTTGATGAGATTTAAACAAGTCTTTTCTGGGATTCTCTTCTATTCTTCAATGGTTACACGTTCTAATTTCTGACGTTTTTTTTTTGTGACCGACGATTTGCTCGAACTTCCAACTATTGCCATAGATTTTCAAACGGATTCAAGTCAAGACTCACTGAAGGCCATGACATAACTGTAATCTTCTTTTTCTGGAACTACGCAGTCAATGATTTAGACGTATGTTTGGGTTCATTAACTTGCTGGAAAGTAAATCGCCGACCTAAATGAAGATTTTGCTCTGAGAGTTGTTGATTTTCATCCAGAATTTTGATATAGTCTGCAAATTTCATTATTCCTCTTACTGCAATTAATTGTCCAGTCCCCCTATGATATAAAACAACCCCAAAACATCACCGAGCCGCCTCCATGTTTTAATGTCGCTGCTGTGTTCTTTCATAAGAAAAAGACCTCATCTCTCTTGTGCAAAATCTTCTGTACATCATTATGTCTAAAAAATTCAAGTTTTGTTTCATCATTACATAGTACTTGTCCCAAAAAGCAATTTTTTTTTGTCCATGAACGTTTTGGCAAAATTAAACCGAGCAACAATGTGACATTGTATGTGAAGAGAGGTTCATCATGGTCGGCTTTCATACAACCCACTTCTATTTAAACAACCTTGTATTCTGCGAGTATTTACGCTGATACACATCGTATCCACAATTTTGGCGATGCCTTTCAAAACAACTCTTGGATTAATATTAAACTCGTGACATAGTTTTCGTGCAGTTCTCGGTGACAATTTGGATTTTCTTCCACGCTCAGGCAAATTCTCTGTCGTGCCAAACTTTTTAAACTTCGTTATAACGTAGATCTAGGGATAGCTAACCGGTTTGAAATAGCGCTGTAACTATTTTCTGACTTGTGGAATTTAATAATTCTCTGTTTCAAATCAACGCTAAGTTCTTTGTCTTCCCCATCTTGTTAACGTATGATTAACAGTAGTGAAACTCTGTGATGTTCTTTGCTGGAATTATCACAGATATTCTACCGAATAAATAGTCTAGAAGGTTTCACCGATAAAATAATTATGTCAATTACTTATACTTGCACGAATCAATCAGTTTAAAACGATATTTTCTACTGTACAAATAATTTTGTCTTTTTCTATTTTGCATAATTCGCATGTCAAATTTGTTGTATGTTAAAACATATTGTTCTGAAAATTGAGTTTTAAATTCCTTTTTTTACGCTTATTAACATATAAAAAACCTGGCATCATATGGGCATTAGATTCTGAGAAATGGATAAAAAATATTCAAAATTGATGGGTGTATGAATAATTTCATCTTTGGCTGTACTTCAAGCATTTTAAACTTTTTTATATCTATCCATTTGATCGTCGTAAAAAGAACATTTCATTCCAAACATTTCTATCATCGTTAATTCTGCCAATTCTTCCCTTCTGATTCCAGTGGCACCGATGACTAGATCGATGTAGGTTCTTTCTTCTCTTCCTCTCGGTAGGTATATCGTTGTGATTATTTTAATTTACAATTATTCCATCTGTTCACCTAAAATATTTAAGGTTCTTCATCGGTAGGATAAATGGTATGTATAAGTTTAATTCTCAAAGCATTTAACTACGAACAAATAATGAATGAATTTCAGAAGTCAATTTGAATTAATTATGATAAATAATCATTTATTATAACACAAGTAAAATATATTCTTGTGGTAAATATTAAAATAAACAGAATCTGATATAGAATGTTGTAGAGGAACTGGCCATACGTAAATGTAATTGGCAGAAATGCCTAACAGAATTGACAAAGTTACCAATAACCAATAAGAAAAGAAAGAAAACAGAACAAAAATAATACTAAGCAGACAATATATATCAGACTAGTAGGTGAAAATAAATAAATATACTGTTTAATAAAAAAAGAACGAGGTGTCTATTCAGATACGAATATCCACTAAAAATAACGCTTTAAAGTGATACAAATCTGCCGGATTAATTACAATTAAGGAACACACGGCACAGTGGATAAAGGCGTTAGATCCAGTGACAGGATCCAAAGAGTGCGAGTTCAATACCTGGTTAAGGCGGTGGATAACTTAGAGAGGGGAATTAACAGGAGATAACTGACATCCATTAGACATGGCACGTGGAACTAGAATAATCTACCCCAGTGAGCGAAATAATTCTCTGTTTCAAATCAACGGAATTAACGTTCGATATTCCAACCACCTGATGAAGGCCGGAGCATACAACGGTCGAAACGTTGTGATAAATATGGCGACAAAGTTGAGGACAATAGTCCGAATAATGTAAATAGTCTAATTAAAATCCATTCTAAAATTTCTCTTTCTTTACGTCTTGATACGAAACTATGTGCACATATGAAAAAAAAAAAAAAAAAAATCACGAGAGATTCTATGACGGGAGACATTTCGCTTAAAAAGTATGAAATTGACTTCGTCTGATTGTCTTTCGTGGCCAAGCGGTAAGTCATACCGGGCTAAACGGTAGCTCCCTCTGCCCTGAAAGAAGCAGTTTCGATTCCTGCCGAAGATAAGATTTCTCGAAGGTGAAAATAAATAAATATACTTTTTAATAAATAAACTGAGCGCCTGTGTATTAATCGTCGGGGATTCTTCAATCCTTAATTACTTAACCATTAATTATGTTCATTGTTTTTATTAAAACGACATGTTTTATGAACATAATGAATTAAAGACAATTGAGAAGCTGCGTGTCAGTGTTTAAACAAAATTCGATTATGGATGTCGCTGTCCTTTTGATATAAATTGTTTCTGTTATTTGTAATCTTTTATCATTATCTGCGTGGCACATTATAACCTTAATACTTAAATATCCACCATCACCATCATCATCGTCATCATTATCATGATGCTGATCATATTATTGTTACTTTGTATTCAGAAATATTTTTTCAAACGGATTTTTAAAGTTATTTTTCTGTTGTCATACGTAAAAACCATATGGACGAATATTTTCAACTAAAACAAACAATAACCTTGCTATTGTCAGCTCTTAACGCAAATATAATATAAAGGAAGAAGTTGCAGAATTTGATATCACTTTATTCTCTGGCTTAAATGGTTTAGGCAACATGAATTAAAGATGTGCTTCTTATGATTGGAATGTAAGCTCAAATCTCCTTCTCAACCTGCGAAGGTTCTTTTTGTTGGACGTAGGCCTCCCTCAGATAATAGGGTGGAATGGGCTATTACTCTACCACGCTGGTCCAATAAGTGTCAAATAGGAGTGGATGTGACAAGCTTAGGTGATCATGATCGCCCAAGGGTATTTACGCGTAAGTGAATATAGCAAACCCGACTAGAATTCGAACTCGGCTCTCCAATTTCTCATTACATGCCGTTATCCATTATATCATCTGCACATCGCACCCATGCTTACATAACCTGATATTCCCAATCGGTCACTTGTGTAGGTATTGACCAGACGTTTTGTAACTTCGTTAATCGAACGAGAACTGGTGTTTCAAAGTATTTTCCTTTGAAGCTGCTTTTTTTTCCGATTTTAAAACTATTCACCCCAAAGAAGAGTATTGGCTCAGTGTGTTGTGATAAAAAAAAGCCAAAAGCAAATATGCATAAAAGCAGCAATAAAATAATAATATTGAAAATGCTTTATCTTCAAACTGTATAGAGCAGACATTTTCCTCTGCAGTTGTAACCTTTCCTCCTGCCAGACTGTGTCAGTATAACCTTTGGGAAGAATATCTTATAGAATATATGGACGCCATTGAAAAGATAACATAAATGTTGCAATTTTAAAAAAATAATTTTATTCAATATATTGTTACAAATTTAATGAGATGTATGAGTTTGGATGCTTTTAATAAATAAATCGATTCTAAGAACCATTTCAAAGAAACACATACGGACATAATTTTCAATTAAGATATTTGAACGAAAATTGGTTTTGATCAAACACATATCAGAAAAAAAAAAAAAAAAAAAAACTTTCTCACAACGATAACTGGCGGGTAGAAATAAAAGACTTTCCACGCGTTTCAAAGACACAGATGAGAATGATTTCGCAATGGAACACCAAAATATTGGATGATGCTAACCTTCTAGGGTTTAACTTTTTCCGCTGGAATGAAGTCGAAAAATTATATTGAATCAATTGCTGAGTCTGCTGGTAGAAAAGTTGGATTCACTATGCCGGGCTGTACAAGCTTTATCACCCGAATCTATCTTACATATTTATAAGTCTACCATTCGTCCATGCATTCTTGCTCCTGCGTGATTCTTGATAAAATCCAAAGAATCTACAATGTTATCGGGTTCGGCCTTGAATCACAGCTTCAATCAGTTTCCCACCAATGTAAAGAAGCTTCCTCGTGTCTTTTCTATAAATACTTTCATGGTAATTGTTTTGGTGAGATTTCGTTTATTTTTATTTCCACCCCGAACAAATTGTACATATGGGGATTAGATAAGTCTTCGTAGAGATTTCAACAAATTGTACATATCGGGATTAGTTATGTCTTCATAGAGATTTCAACAAATTGTACATATCGGGATTAGTTATGTCTTCATAGAGATTTTAACAAATTGTACATATCGGGATTAGTTATGTCTTCATAGAGATTTTAACAAATTGTACATATCGGGATTAGTTATGTCTTCATAGAGATTTTAACAAATTGTACATATCGGGATTAGTTATGTCTTCATAGAGATTTTAACAAATTGTACATATGGGGATTAGTTATGTCTTCATAGAGATTTTAAAAAAATGTACATATCAGGATTAGTTATGTCTTCATAGAGATTTTAACAAATTGTACATATCGGGATTAGTTATGTCTTCATAGAGATTTTAACAAATTGTACATATGGGGATTAGATAAGTCTTCATAGAGATTTCAACAAATTGTACATATCGGGATTAGTTATGTCTTCATAGAGATTTTAACAAATTGTACATATCGGGATTAGTTATGTCTTCATAGAGATTTTAACAAATTGTACATATCGGGATTAGTTATGTCTTCATAGAGATTTTAACAAATTGTACATATGGGGATTAGTTATGTCTTCATAGAGATTTTAAAAAAATGTACATATCAGGATTAGTTATGTCTTCATAGAGATTTTAACAAATTGTACATATGGGGATTAGTTATGTCTTCATAGCGATTTCAACAAACTGTACATATGGGGATTAGTTATGTCTTCATAGAGATTTTAACAAACTGTACATATGGGGACTAGTTATGTCTTCATAGAGATTTTTAAAAATTGTACATATGGGGACTAGTTATGTCTTCATAGAGATTTCGAGATATTATGGTGGCTGTATTAAGAATAGTAAGTAAGCGACGGAGAGTGAGAAGAAAGGACTAAGCATAAACTACAAGAAGACAAAATGCATGGTCATCAGTAAGAGGATGAGCCCGAAATGCGATCTGAAGGTCGGGAAAACTAGAATCAAGCAGACACGGAAGTTTAAATATCTTTTCCTTGCTACCAAACTCGAAATATTTTGCTATTTGAGCAAATGAAAAAAAAAAATGTTTATGAATACCTCTGCCTTTTGGGAGATTGTATTTCCAACAACAACAACAATAATAATAATAATAATAATACATTAAATTATTACATTGATCACAAAACCACCACACTCATTCGTAGATTAAAGTATCGATCATTGCAAGAAAAGCAACCAAAATACAACTCTTAACATAAGACAAATATTACATAATAGCAAAATAATATACGACACTCATTATAATGAAAGATTAAAAATATATGACATTATTATTATTCAAAAGAAACAAATCGCATTAAATAAAAAGAAGCGACCGTAGTTTAAAATGTGTATAAGATATCTAAAATAATTATATATATAAAATATTTAATATACTCGTTTTCTGTTACTGACAAGCTTTGAGAAGCCATTCTAAACATGGCATCACTTGTAAAATACACATATAATGACAGCATAGAGTCAAGGAAAATGTTGCCTATGATATTGATTACGTTTAGTTCATGATACAGAACAAATACAGAACAAAAATATGAAATTTAAATGAACAGTTTACCCACAATTTTTATCGTGATGTACAACTTTAATTTAAAAAATAAATAAAAAAGTAAACTGACCGACCTTGTCAGTTGACTTTAATAAAACTTATAAAAAATTATATATATATATATATATATATATATATATAGCACCGGTTATACAATGAGATCGTTTCACCTTGTTCTTTTTTTTTAATTAAACTATTTTATTATATTTAAATTCATAATAAAAATGAATATTGAATTCATACTTTGAAATTAGGACCATCAAATTATTTGGAACATGATAGTACACACACACACACACACACACACATATATATATATATATATATATAGATAGATAGATAGATAGATAGATAGATAGATAGATATAAATTGTGTGTGTGTACAAATTCAGATGTAAATTAAATATAACTGTAAAAAAATGTGAATAAAGACAAAAGGAAAACCTTTCCTTACCAACGCGTTTCGTCCTTTGATTGACTTTATGAAGGCAAATGATAGATTATCTTATTTATCACAGTTAACCTGAATAATATTTTTGAGCGTTCTTAAATTTAAAGATTTTAGAAACAGAGGAGTGCGATACTGAGATCCGAAGATGAATTAGCATAGCAAGAGATGCCTTCTAAAGGCGAAACAGATTATTAAGAGACATAAAACATCGTTAGGAACAAAGAAAAGAGTACTGAACTCTTACGTAATATCATTCCTCCTACATGGCAGTAAATGATGAATAATCACCTCACAAATGAAGAAGAGACTTGAGGCAAGCGAAATGTGTTTCCAGAGAAGGATGTTGAAAATACCATAGACCGAACATGTGAGCAACGACGAAGTTTTAGAGAAAATGGAAATGAAAACTTATACTTGACATCAGGAAGAAACATTTGAAATTTCTAGGGCACATTAAGAGGAAAGAAGGCTTGGAAAATTTGACACTCACAAGATAGAGTGAAAGCAGAAGAAAATAACACATAACCTATCTGTCGAACAAAGACAAAATTTATTAAAAGCTACAAAAGACAGGAAATTTTGAAGAGCAATTATCGCCAAAAGCACAAAGAAGAAGACGAAGAAGAAGAAAACGATATTTTAGTATCTGCTTATAAATACATATTACATAATAAAAACATTACATTTGGCTTGATAAATTTCATCAGAGGACGAAATGCATCAGCTCATATATATATATATATATATATATATATATATATATATATGTGTGTGTGTGTGTATATATATATATATATATATATATATATATATGCGTGTGTGTGTGCGTGTGCGCGTGTGTGTGTATGTGCGTGTGTGTGTAAATAGTCTCAGATAGGGTGTATTTGTAGAGGAGACAAAATGAAGAAAGGAGACAGGAGGACGAAAAAATTCTTGAATATTACTCACTTTGCCAGACTTTGAATTTTGAGGCTTTGTGTCCTCCATATATTTTCACTAACCTTTCAACCACCTGATAAACATTCATGAACATTCTCAAATTTAAAAGTCTTGATAAATCAATGACACCCTCGCCTTTGAATATAAACACATGCAGTAAGATAAATTCTACATTGCCTTATAGGACTAAACGCGTTATTCCTCTTGTTTCTTTTTATTCATATATATATATATATATATATATATATATATATATATATATATAGATAGATAGATAGATAGATAGATAGATAGATAGATAGATAGATAGATAGATCACCATAAAAAAGAAGATTGCCACCTGGGGAGACCGCCCCAATACTGTCTCCACTGTGAACGCCAATCACTATTATTAACTGTGTAACGTTTAGGTAAATATAATACTTTGTTTGGTTTTTGGCTATTTTCTATAATTTAATTCCGAAAACACATGCCCTATATTTAAGTTGCAAGACCTTCAAATATTTGTTGATTTTTTAAAAATCAACTCATCACTCGAAGTAAGGCGATAATGTCACTAAGGTACAAGAGACTACTGGGAGTGAAAGGGAATGAGAAGACTTTAGAAAGAACCGGAAACCCAATCCTAAACAGGAAACAAGAGATAAATTCATACTCCTGTTCAAAAGACTGGGGAAGAGTGTGAACCAAAAGATAGGCGAACCTATCTACTCCGATGGAAGGAAAAATAATCCATAAAAAAATAAATAATAAATAAAAGTTCAGTGTTTAAGCAGATATGTTAGTAGAATAGAGTTTAAGCAGACTTTTGAAAGAACCGGAAGCCGGCTCCTGAACAGGATACGAGGGATGAATCTCTACTCTTGTTCAAAAGACTGGGGAAGAGTTTGAACCGGACAACAGGCGAATCAATCTATTCCTATTGAAGGAAAAAAATATATATAGATATCAATAAATAGCAAATAAAATTTCAGAGTTTAGGCAGATATGTTAGTAGAATAGAGTTGAAATAGACTTTAGCAGGAACCGGAAGCCCAATCGTAAACAGGATATAAGGAATAAATCTCTACTCCTGTTCAAAAGAGAATTGGGCGAACCGGACGGTAGGTGAACCTATCTACTCTTGTTGAAGAATATATATATATATATATATATATATATATATATATATATATATATATATATATATATATATATATAGATAGATAGATAGATAGCAAATAAAATTTCAGGGTTTAGGTAGATATGCTAGTAGAATATATTTGAAGTAGACATAAGAAGGAACGGGAAACCGAATCCTAAACAGGATATAAGGAATAAATCTCTATTTCTGTTCAGAAGATTGGGAAAGAATGTGATTCGGACGACAGTTGAAGCTGCCTACGATTGTAGAGAATGGATCTTCTGTATTACGCTATTTGTGTAGTTATTTAAAGTTTTCATTCCGAAATAGGCTATTCTGTTTTCCATGTATTTACTTTGTAGGTCTCTGTAGTCGATGTTGATATTTTCTGCTCCTTGTTGTTTTCCGTCCCAGCAAGCACAGATAATTGTCATCACCGCTGATCGTATCAGGTTCAAATGGGAGTAGATCGTGTTGATCTGACCTTCTCGTGTGAACAGACACTGTTGTGACCATTGAATATATTCGATAAAAACATTGTAAATCAACATGTCTTCCTGTAACTTGTTTTGAAATGATGTCAACTGTCAAAAGATAAAAAAAATAATAATATTACTTTGCAACGGAACGCAAGGAATTTGTCAACTTCTAAAATAGGTGCTTCCAAAAATGTTCCACAAAAGAGCATATCATGATGAAAAAAATTCCCAAACTTGATAAAAAAACATGTTTTATAGTCAAAATGTTTATGTTATTATTAAGAGGAAAGACCAAAGTATTTTTTTCTTAATTTTTTTAATCCTTTTTAACACGTTCGAAATTTTGGTTAAAAATACTGTTTTTCTTACGTCAGCAGGTGGGCCAAAGATTAGTATAGAGATTTTTAGCGTCCTTTTTGGCGTTAAAAACACATTGTTTTGGAAATTATTACAAAAATCTAATAATTGTCAGATTTTAATTAAAATTTTCAGGAGTTATCACAAATTATTTTCTTTTCGAAAATCTTGGTAAATATATATATATATATATATATATTACATATGTTAATCCCACTTACTTATTTTATGAAATTTAGAGAAATTAAAATTTCAACTTCTTCGTATTTATATTAATTAAAAGCAGGACTCTTAGAGAATTTAAATCATCAAACTGTTTTTGTCAAACAGAAACATCATTTACCGAAAATCTTGTCTGAATCGTAAAATAAAAAAAATGCAATAAGACTAATGACATTATTTAATTAAAAAAAAATCTTTTAATTGCTTTTATAAATAAGGTATATTAAGTCAATATTACTATTGACTTAAGAAAAACATTATTTTCGATGAATAATGAATTGTTTTCATATTTCTAAAATCTTAATTAAAAAAAATTATTAAGTTTTACATCTTTTAAAATTTCAACCTTTTAGATAACTTATTTATAAGTGAAATCTATATTTACTAATCATAAATGGAAAAGCTTCATACAAATCATTAAAAACCAATATTCTTAAAATAACTAAATTTTTTTGCGTATAAACGTACCGACTTTTTTAAGTACGGACGACCATACACGATATTATCAGAAAATAAGTGTGATATCTATAATAAATTTAAAGCCGACATTTCTAAAGTTCAATAAAACATTAGATTACGGCGAATATTTTTCTTAAATTAAAAAAAATTACTGACTTAAAAATTATATAAAAAAGGGCGCTCGCGTCATTTTCTTCAATTATGAAGTCTACGTCGAACAACATTAGACATGTCTTCAAACTATCAAAACAGCTACTGTCAGGTTTAAAACAAAGCTACTGTCGGATTAAAAAAATGCATTTCTGCGATATTTGAAACTTAAAGTAAATGCTATTTGTTGCAAATCAATTATACTTTAAATCAGCTAATATTCTTCAAATAAAATTTCAGAAAGTATATTTTATTTTTGGAAAACTTTTTAATAAACAGAATTACATTGTGATGAAAGGCGACTACAAAAGGTCGCTAATCAGTTATTTTAGTAAAAAAAAACAAAAAACAAAAAAAACCCAAACTACTTCCAGTCAATTTAAAATAGTTTTTGCAATATAACAAAGTATTTTGATTATTGGAAATATTAAATTTAATCTATTAGCTGGGAATTAAAGCTCAAATAAAAGTCAAAAGAAAGATTTTTCATTAAAACAACAACAAACAAACAAACAAACAAAAACAAACAAAAACAAACAAACATTTTAAAACATTAAGTATCGCGTTTTTTGGTGACGCTCCCTACTCTAAAAGAAACTATATGAAAAATCAATGAAGAATTACATTGCTTAGTTCTACTAGTTCAAACCCTTACAGCTAAACACCCATGCTATGTACACAGGGTCAAACTATCCTCATTTCCTTCGTATTCTATTATTAAGAAACCGGTTTTCGCACGATTAATATAGTTAAGCAATATCGAGCCTGGTTAGTAACTAGATGGGTGCTGTAAGCTTGAATGTGCGGGTGGTGGAACGGTTAATTGCTCAGAATTGTTAATCAGAGAACCGAATTCTAACTCCAGTTGAGTCCGTTATATTCAGCATTAAATAATCTATAGAGGTGTTGATAAGCCGTTAAACAAAAACAACCAATCATTGATAAGAAGGAAGTTCCATTCGGACATCTTCTTTTAGAGGGCCATTGCTCTGTGGAACAGATTTCAGCATGATTGCTTCTCCGACAACTAAAATCTTAAACTCTTATAGATATTTCCTAGAAAATAATCGGCTGTTCTCTGCCCTCCTTAGAGAATGTTTCTGATTCCCGTTGTCGCAGCAGAGCAGAAAAAATAATGAAAGACAGCACGCATCTCGGATACCACGTGGTTGAACTGTTACCCTGGAGGAAGGGGGGGCGACGTTTTGGTTGTATTTGTTCTAGGACAAAGCGCTTGAGAGACCACTTTTATCCGTGGTCCCTGTGTTAAATAAACGCTGCCACATCCTGACAATTTTCAAATGATTCATTTTTTTTAGTCAGTTTTTAAATGACCAGGTATTTATCCAGCTTTTGACTTTCTTTGAATGTCACCCCGTGTTACGCAGGGACAGGTGGCGTCAACAACTGGGCAGTTTTTTTTTCTTGTAGAGTAGAAAGAAGGGGTGCAGTTGGGCTCAGAGATTAGCAGCTGTTCTTCTTCATCAGAGTTCTTGCTTTCGATTAGGATCCAAAAAAAAAAAAAAAAAAAAACAGCTCAAGCATTGCAGGGACTCCAATTCAGGGTCAGCTTTCATTACACAGTAGTGTCCCGATAATCTGAAGTTTAAGTGACACTGCTCTTGGAGATTGGGCTATTTTATTTTTACCTATACCTACTGTTATGGTAATTTAACCACGCACGCATGGACTCTCCTAGCTATAAATAGGAGCAGGTACTGCCTTGGAGGGTGAAGTTTCCAGCAGTAAGCTCTGACAGTCGAGTCGAACATTCTTGCTGTAACACTCTCATTTGTATATGTTTGTATTACTGTTTCTGTTAATATATTTGTTTAACTCAGTTCCTCACTTGTGTCTTTATTTCTGGTCCTAACAAGGCCACGACACCTGCTCATGAGAGTCTGCTAGTTAAAATGACAATATGTTACATTCTCCAATTCCTTGTTCCGCAGGAACGAACCAGGTTAATAATTTGATAGATTTTCTTTGCAATAAACAGTTTCACCAGTTCTGTCTATTGTACCACAATTAATTTCTTCTTTCATTGTCATCATCTTTCGACATCCCTATGATTGGTCAGAACTCCGTCAACAATCTTTTTCTACACTGCTCGTCCCCAGATCCCCAGTGTCCAACCCTGAGTCCCGAGCAATGGTGTCTTGGAAACTTTCGCGAGAAGAAGACACCTCTAAGAAGATACTATAGAAGTAAGGATGAGTCGACCTCCTGTCCGCTCGGTGGCAGTGGCCGGTAAACTACAATCGTTTTTGTTTGAGCTTAAGAGAGATTGATCTCAGTTCTCTATAAATTGTGTTAAGCGTTGCATGGAATCTTCTATTGATGTTGTTGATTTTTCTAAGTATATTTTCTACCCAGTTCTATCAAGACGAACAGATAATGTCCAAGTTTCTGATCCATAGAGTAGGACTGGCTCAGTCAATGTTCGAAAGGTTTTGGACTTTTAAGGAGGATGGAAGATTCGAGCGCCAAATCTTGTGAAATTTGTTACACGCATCCCATGCAAAAGATTTGGCATTTGTATCAACCAATCGTTGGTCATATGGCGTGTTTTGTTGACCCAATTTTTTTTAGAATACTTTTAATTCCGAATTGGCAACTTGTTTTGCCCCCTCCCACTACTCCCCTGACTCAATCAGAGTGTGTAGCAAGCGGTGTGACATAATTGTAGCTCAGTTGTCGTGGCAGGAAGACGTTAAAGGACTATGCATTTTCGGAATTCTAAAATGGCTAACGCAGGATTAAAGTCAATTTTGATCTTAACTTTTAACCACTGTGCCCAAACGTGATATGCAGGAGACTTTAATTAGTATATGAGATACGCATATATTAAGAAAGGGATTTCACTTACATTGTTGATGCTTAACAGAGCCTGGACGTCGGGCAGAATGAATCCTTCGGGACCTGAGAGATCATTTTTTTGTAGGCGTTGTACCTGAGTAGATTGTAAAAGAAAATATCGATGATTAATATTAGGTTGGTGAAAAAAATAATGACGTAATAATGTCGTTTTTTGACGTTAAAAAATACGTCAAAAAACGACATTGATACGTCATTATTTTTGCACCAACCTAATAGCAAAAAGAAAACAAAAAACGAAAGATTAATCATAAAAACTGAAATAGACTTATTTCCGGAAGACTTGATAACTCGTGACATGCACGTATATATGGATTAATTGTTCCACGTAGCCATTTAATTAGGTTAATATATTTTGCTGCTCACTGCTGACGCGTTCATTCTCTGACTCAAGCACTTTTTACGTTGTATCATTGTTTTTAGTCAACGCCAAATTCCAAACCTCTGAAAATACGATATAACTAACCAGGAAGCAATAACAAATACAATTAGGCTTCGGCGTTATTTTATACAACATAAATATAGTCCATCATTTCCACTAGCTTCTTAATTCGGTTAACTCGATCTATTCCAATAGACCAGAATTTCATATAATATCTATGATATTCTTTAAAGAGAAAGGCATCGATTCCAACGCTGGTATTCAAAGAATTTCGAATGACCTCAAATCTCCTTAAGAACCCAGGAGGTGAAACTCATGATCAAGTTTTTCAAGCTGGATGTTTATTACTTGAACAGATATATCAATAATTTATGTATAAATACATGATGCGGCAGAAATACCTCCCACATTTTAAACTGTCCCCAGTGAGGCGCTAAAGAACTTTGGCAAGTAGCAATTGTGTCATCGTCTATTTAATATTTTATCATCATGGCTTGGACATCATAAATTTGCTGGTGAAAAGTTTTTTAAGATTGGTGAATCTGTAATTGCAGCGCAAGATTTTTTTTGTGCTCATTTCATGATATATTTTCATAATATATTTCACCTGTTTGGCACTAGTTAACTTAGGAAAGTACCAATGATGTTTTCGTTTAGCTATTGCCTTACCACTCTTGTTCCGATAAATTAGTTATCGTCATAGCTTGCGTTTGCTGTTGAAACTTTTTTTTAAGACTGGTGAATCTGTAATTGAATTTGTGAATATATATATATATGTGTGTATATATATATATATATATATATATATAATATATATATATATATATATATATATAGATAGATAGATATAGATATAGATATAGATATAGATATATATATGTGTGGCCAGCATATTTTCATTCAAGCATATTTGGTTAAATAATTTATATCTATTTATTTTAGTTTTAAACCTTTCAAGTCCAAGACTTAATTTATTGATGGCTGTAGAATATTGATTAAGAAAAATTCCAAAATTTTCTTTCCAATAATTTTTATTTTCCCAAGTTTTTCAATCTCATCTAAGTTCATCCTCAGGGGTTGCATATCTATGAATGGGTTATGCGTTAACACCGCAATTTCAAAATATTTTTTTTACCTTTATGCAAGGGACATAACTGATGCGATTTTTAAAAATATTTTTATTTTTTAATTGCAGTTTTTTAAATTAGTATTTTTAAATAAAACACTTCTCTGTTACAAACATTTAAGAACTTTGTAGTTGACTTATTTACTCTTGGTCGCAATTTTCTTATACAAAGGGCCTCAAGAATTTTAAGTTTTTGTTTATTATTGATGGAACACTGATATATTTTCGGCTATTATCTGTTTAAACTGTCAATGTAGACTTGAATGTTGCTTATATATATATATATATATATATATATATATATATATATATATATATATATGGTGCGGCCGAAATATCTCCTGTCCATGTAGAGCTAGGTTATTTTTCCAGATATCATCATTTATCATCATGGCTTAGACAGATGCACACTATGTGATATCTGTTAAAACGTTTTTTTCTAAGACTGGTGGATCTGTAATTCCAACACAGAGATCTTTTTGTACTCATTTCGTGTTAGGTCGAGATGCTGCTGCCCCGGATAGAAAATCGATATTTTGCTATGGGTTTAAAATTTCAGGGCCAAATGTTTTGTGCTTAAAAGAAATCATCCTAGAAGACCTAGGAGCGATCGAACTTCCGAGTAATGGAAATCTTTAGAAATCGTCCACAACAGTGTATAGCGAATAGAAGACATCATTTGAAGGATGTCATTTTTAAAACAAAATGAATAAAACTATATCCCTTTCTTTAAACAATAGTGAAATCATTTATTTAACAGCAGTTACCGTCGTCGATTTATCAACCTTCAAAATGTGGGAAGTATTTCTGCCGCATCTTACTAAACGATAAAGTATAAATTGTTAAGAGAACACCTTATTATAACAGTTAAACTAATTTATATATTTAAAACTATTCAATATATTTATTTTCTGTTTAAATTTCTGCGATGTGGAGGAACCTAACTACCTTTAAGTAAACATCTTAAAGAGAAATAAATATATTTGACAAAGAAGTACATGAAAACTAATTTCCTAATAGTATTTACATTATTTACAATCGGACTAATATCCTCATCTTTGTTATTATTATCGTATCGTTTTGGCCGTTGAGCGATTCCGGCATTCTTCAGAGAATTTCACACTTAAGCCTTTCTGTATTTAATCTACGGAAGTAGATTATTCTTATTTCGATGTCAATGTCATGTTCTTTTTAATTCTGTTCGTTTATTGCTTATTCTGTTTCTATTGAGTATGTGTCTGTATTGTCCGGCCCAGAGATTAAACTCGCAAGCACTATGCCATCAAATGCATGAACCAACGTTTTAACCCTCTCGGTTACCCGCGTAATTTTGAATCTATCTTGGAATCAGTAGCCGACAAAAATGTTATATGGCCGTTTACCTTCATTTCAAGTAATTCAGGCATTCCCAGAGATGTAAACTCACCAGAGTCGTTCTGTTGTAGACACACCAATATTGGTTGCCAATTCAAAGAATACATTCAACAATTAAATGCAAACACAGGATGCCAAAATGAAGACCTTCAAGAAGGTGCGATGGATAATCGTGAACCAAACACAAGACCAAAAGTCTTGAACAACTACTGATACGTGGGTAATTTAATTTTTCTTGCATACAAAGGCATGTGCCGTTTTAGAGAACGTTCATAAATAGGTATCCATGGTTTGCATTTTTGCTATTGTTCTTCTTTAGAAATGGTCTTAGTGAGAATAGCCGTTTCCATGCAGTAAACATTCGACATTCATTGACTGAAAATTGTCGGCTGAAAATATTTCTCTTAAAAGATTTTTTTAGGAAAATCAAACTTCTGAAGTCCACTAACTTATTACTCTTTCTAATATTGATGGGACCTTCCTTCTGTCTTTTGTTTCAGGCCGTGTGGAAAGTTAATAGTTTGTTTATAACCTTATTTTATCTTACAGTTATATGTATTACCCATTTTAGTTTTTATTGATTTTTATTTAAATTTTATGAATCTCATTTAATTTTTAATTTTGTAGCGCCAGTCTATTCTATTTTCGTAGTGAATATAAGCATATAAAATCGTAAACTTACCAATATATCTTTGCTCTGCCTGGACAAGGACTTCAAGTCTTCAAGAACTGTTTTAACAAGATCAATGTTAAATGTGATATGTTCTTCCTGGTGGGGGCATATAACGGTTGCATTTAGTAAGTTTGGGTTGAAACCGTTTGGACGGCTACAAGGAACAGAACACGTGGTTCGGGCGAAAACGCCAACAAATGATATGACCAGAAAAATCAATGTACCTGGATGAGAGAGAAAAGAAAATAACACTTATATATTCATAAATTTCATTTATAATATAGGTTTTATTTTGATTTATAAGATTTATAAATCTTTATTATATATATATATTTATTAAAGACATTTTTATGTTTAACGTTCTTTTTATAGATACAAGTATTTAAGTAAATGCTCTGTTTATAACAGCGTAAATGACGGTTCCGTATAGGATGCAGGTTCGAATCCTGTCAAAGAACGAATATTTTCTATGAAAATTTCTCGGACATTCAGGCCGGTAAATGTTATTTAATACTGTTTATTATAAAACAGAGCATTTACTTAAATACTTGTATCTATAAAAAGAACGTTAAATATAAAAATGTCTTTAATAAATAAATTGTCGGACTTTGTCCATTTCGTAATATATATATATATATATATATATATATATATATATATATATATATATATATATATATATATATATATATATATATATATATTTGTAGGAGTTAACTTCACCTTAATTTCTTACTTGTCCAAATAGTTCCTAAGGGGCGCTCTCTCAACACTATATATATTAGGTTGGTGTAAAAATAATGTCGTTTTCTCACATATGTTACTATGTGAGAAAACGACATTATTTTTGCACCAACAACCTAATACTTGATGAGCCACTGCCTTGTCCTCCCCTTTACTTTTCATTTTCAGCGGACATTACAACAATGTAATTTCTCGTGAAGATTGCGTTTTCCCCTTTGGTGGAGGGGGGGCGTTAATCGTTTCCTTCGAGAAACACCATGAAACATACATGAACACACACACACACGCACACGCACACGCACGTACGAGCATTCACTTATGCATCCTTTTGACCACAAACTTTTTTCGTTCATTCATACAAACCCATTACGGTCTTAGTCAATTGCAACTCTTATTGTTTGTTAATACACATATACCTGTTTGTATATATATATATATATATATATATATATATATATATATATATATATATATATATATATATATATATATATATATATATATATATATATATATACCGGTCTTTGTTGTCTTTTCGGTGGACCGAGTTTGGTATATTTGTTGTGGGCCCTATTTCACGCGTACACCTCACAACGCCCTACAAACACACGGCCTGCTACATATTTATAATACAGGCTTTATTTTTGACTATTAAAATGTATTTTTATAATTTCATAGTGTTTTGACCCCAGTTTGGTATTAACTATTTCTCCATAGTTGGGGCCCTAACAGGTGCTACCATCTGGAGTCAAGGTGGACGTGAGGACAACAGTAATAGGTGGTTCCACACTCCTTAAAAGCTCATGATTAGAGGCCTTGCTATCGGATGTAGTTTATCGTCAAACCCAGTACGCATTAAGAAACGCGAAAAATTCACTAGAAACAAATAAAGGCAGTAAATGCTGGTCAATCTCACTACAAATGAAGTACGGACATGAGGCAACAGAATTGTTGCTCTACAGAAGGATGCTGAGAATACCATGGACTAAACATGTGAGTAAAGAGGAACTTTTTAAGAAAAAGGAAACTACAGAGACGCTTATCTGTCTATATCTCTGAGATGAGGTATTATGCTTACTTGTAATTTACATTATTCGGACTGTTATCCGCATCTTCATTGCCATATTCACAACGTTTCGGCCGTTGTAAGCTCCGACCTTCTTTATCCACTGAATCATGTGCCCTTGAGATGTTGGTTAGATCCAGTGACAAGACCCAAAGAGTTGTGAGTTTAATACCAGGCCACAAAATGAACCAAACTTAGAGTTAAAAGGAAATAACTGAAACATCTGGAAGAGCCATGGCACGTGGAATTAGAACAATCTATCCCGGTGGATGAAATAAAGGGTTCAGTTCGAGATTCCAATAACCTGAAGAAGACCGGAGCGTACAACGGTCGAAGCGTTGTGAATATGGTAACGAAGATGAGGATAACAATTCGAATAATGTAAATAAAGACGCTTATATTTAGAATCAGAAAAAGAAAGTTGAACTTTCTATGACACGTAATGAGGTAAGAATCCTTGGAGAATTCGACGTTCACAGGATATATTAAAGGCAAGCGGGACATGAAAATAACGAGTAACCTATCGAATAAATTTGAGTAAATGGATAGCAACTTTACTAAGAACTACAAAGGATAGGAAGTTGTAGAGAGCCATCATCACCTACCTGGCGAGCTTCTGTAAATCAATGGTAGAACAGGGAGTGAGAAGGACGGTGAGAAGGAAGACCTTACTGAGAACTACAAAGGATAGGAAGTTGTAGAAAGCGATGATCACCTACCTGGCGAGCTTGTGTAAATCAATGGTAGAACAGGGAGTGAGAAAGACGGTGAGAAGGACGACCTTACTGAGAACTACAAAGGATAGGAAGATGTAGCCATGATTGATCACGTTCTGAAGGGTCTTAGCATATAGAAGTATAATTCTTAAGTAATATTTGCTATATAATTTCTACGATATTATGTATAAAAATTGTTTACTGTTCATACTGAAGTATATATTAGGTTGGTGCAAAAATAATGACGTAATAATGTCGTTTTTTGACGTTACGTCAAAAAACGACATTATTACGTCATTATTTTTGCACCAACCTAATATGAATATCATAGCAAAAACAATAGATCATATACAGAAAAAATAAAACGTTTTTATGCTAAAAATATTAAACAAAATAAATGCTTACTAAACACAACCAAAGATTATCAGATGTTATAGAGTAATAAATCATTTATTAATAATCGAAATTAAATGGATTTTACAATTGAAGTGTATTTTGCATTAAAATTTCAGTGTTTGGAATAATATATTTATGTAAGAAGACATTTTAAAGGATAAACCATGCTAAATATATTTATTTTTATGCTTTGTCCCTTCAGGATATAGATGATCCCAGCTCTTCATAAATTTATTTTTCTTTATTATCTAAGAATTGCTATGGTTTTATAGAAATGATAGTAGACGTATTTTCCTTTTCTTGCTACACGGGTTGGAATTTAGAGTTTTTCTTCATTTAAACTGATTTCTACCCAAAATTAGAGAAACGAATCTACTCTACTATTTAATCTATATATTGTGAGGGTGGAGAATAAATGGATTTATATCTTTCCCAATGGTTTCTGTAACCAAGTGAACAAAGCTGGCTAAACTGAAATTTGAACTCTACTCGCTGGTATCCGTTACACTACATCTCTAGTCTAAGTTAAAAACGAAAAAAAGAAAATTTATGGCCCATTTCCTGAAATAGATCATCCAAATTCCCCGTTGCATGTCACAGTTGCAACTATTTAAATTTACAATGGAATGGTTTCTGAATTTTCTTTTGCATTTTTTTCCACAGCCGTTATGAAACTAAATAAGTTTAAAACGATTTTATGCAAAACTTACTCGAACTCAATAAGTACATTCAGATTTAAGCAAGATAATGACTCGGTGAAGAAGTTTGGAAAAAGACGTTCACAAAGCAATTGAAAATCATCCGAAGGCGCATAAAAATAGAGAAAGATGATTTCAAGAAATCAATCGAAGAAACAGGAAAATTTCGTTAGAAGCAAATAAAATAACGTTTGACAGCTATATAATCTCCGATGTTGCAAATGAATGCAGGGCAAATCTCTTTACAGATGAAGAAAAATCGAAATAAGAAAGAGATGTGGTTCTATAAGAACAAGAACCAAGAGGAGTGATAAAGACTCTAAAGGTTGCTCACTGCAATAACAGAAAGGAAGCTGTAGAGAGCCGTGATCCATCACGCCGTGAAGGGTAACGGCATATAAAAGATTACGACGCATAAATATTTTAAGGAAAAGTTACTTGCTGTAAATCATGTTCATGCTTTTCAATGCAGCTAAATGGGTTTTCACATCCACGACGCTACAGGGAGAGTTGGAAGGATCAGCCCTCCTCGTTTTTATCTGAAAATGAAAACTAGCCAGAAAACTCGTTTTGTCTTCTTGGTCGGAAATTACAATTCTACTGGGCTATATCATTTGTCTAAAATCATTACAGCTATTCATTTTCAAAATAAATCAGAAAACTTCATTGATTTGTTTTTAAAATTAGCTTCTAAAACTTCGACATAACTCTTATATGTGGGAAACGTGTATAAGTCTAATTCTCAAAAAATATTTTCAAACGAACAGCAACAGAAAATGCGTTTTTAAAATCAAAACAAAAGTATTTACAATAGAATAATAGCTGTAAAATATTCACTTGATAAGATGATCAGATAAAACCATATAGAATAAAAAAAACTTTAAAATTTAACATTTGAGTTATACGACCGTTTTTCGCATTTCATTTATCCCCCCACCCAACCCAATTTTAACATCGGATTTTTGACCCGCCTATTTTGGGAATTTGGTTTAGCCACTTATAGCATCTTATTTAGCCCCAGCATTTTAACATCTGATTTAGCACTCCCTTTTAGCAAATTATTTAGCACCCTAAAATTAACATCTAACTTAGGGCCCCTCATACTTTTAAAATTTAATTTAGCACCTCCATTCCAAACTTTTATTTTATGGTACTGTGCATGGGTCTTCAGATGAAACAAGAATTTAGAAACTCATTGATTGCATAGTTTGAACAGATTAGCAAAATGGCACGTATTCAGTTGAGACGCAGAGCAAGATCAGTATACACTTAGTTGAAAAATACATTTTTAAAAAAAATATCGTAAGAGAAAAATAGAAATCTTACCGAATCCCATTATTTGAGGTGCCATCTTTTGTCGATTTTAATCGTTTGGGAACAGGTTTACTTTTCTTTGTTTTACGTCGATTCTTTTCCAGAGATTTATACAAAAGTCTATGGGGATATCTTTTAACTACTGAAAAGTTGCAAACGAGATATCTAGCGAGAAGTTTTTGTCATGAAGTAACTGATGAGACGTCCGGAGAGAATTTCTTTTTGACAATGAATCGGGTGTTAATTAAAAAAGATATTAAATGTGATGGTAAAGGAAATAAAGAATATACTGGAACTTGCGTTAAATTTCTTTCTCTTGAATTTTCTTATTTTCGCACTGAATTTGACTAATTAATTCAAGGAAAATTCCTAGATGATGACAAAATCAGCAAATCCAATGATTATTCTGGAGCAGTTGAAATATATTTTCTTGATATGACGCTTTAACAAAAAAACAGCCTGGATAAAAGTTTTGTATAAAAGCCACTCAAGATATGTGTGAATATGTATATCTATCTTAAATTAAATATTCAGTTCTAGTGTTGTTTCTTGCATCTGATGCACAGAGTTCGAGATCTTCACATAAGAGACACGCAGCTGGTGCTAAAGATCGGGCAGTCACAATGAGACAAGCATGTGAGTAATTGATATTACAACCGCTATATACATATATATATATATGTAAAGCCGGTAATTATTTGTTTCTTTTTATTTCCGCACCCATCTTCAAAGGCTTTAATTTAATGATGCATCCGTTCGTTGTTGTGGTTTCTATTTATGCGAAACAGATCCTCATTCCAAATAAAGTATCAAATATGGAAAATTTACCTTGAATTTTTTGTAGGTGGAGCTATATATTACAGGATTTTACCAGAACTCAACCGGGTAACATGCATGCATGCATATATGTATGTATGCATATATATATATATATATATATATATATATATAGAGAGAGAGAGAGAGAGAGAGAGAGAGATATGTATGTGTGTGTGTGTGTGTAATTATATATAT
>OZ010577.1:87573030-87583030 GCA_963932145.1 Acanthosepion lycidas | reverse complement strand
TTAGCTAAAAATATTGATCAAATTACACAACTAGAAAGTACTCCATCCTTAAATTTACACTAGAACTTAATATTAATAATAAAATTCCATTTCTTGATGTACTTATTAATCCCAACACAGACAAATGTACTACTTCTCTATATAGAAAACCCACTAGTATTGACTCGTGTCTTCTTAATTATAACAGTCAATGTCCCCAACGATATAATTTAGCCGTTATAAAAAAAAAACTTAACCCAACGAACACAAATATCTTCTTCCAAAACCATATTCTATAAAGAATTATATAACATTAAACAAACACTAGTTAATAATGGATTCCCTAATACCGTCATTGATCAACAAATTAAAATGTATCTCAATAAACTTAATAATAGCACTAACAAATTTGATAATAATAATTGTAAGCATAATAATGTACGTCAAAATAAAGATAATACTATTAACTTATACTATTGTAACTAAATGCATAACAATTAAAAACATGATGAAACAAAACTCAAAAATATAAACCCATTAACAATAATAAACAAGTAAAGTTTATCATATATTATTAAAAAATTAAAACAATTGACCTCACAACTAAATCCTCTACAACATAACAGAATATCATCTTTGATGGTGAGTATCTTTGTTTAAATGTCCATATAACCACTCTGAAGATGGCTCATATAAGGCGAAAGCTTAGATCAAGGAACATCATAATAAAAAAAATATCCAAATGCTGGACAGTTTTGTCTTTTTTTTCTCCCGAAATTAAAGCAAATGCACGATGCTTAGGACGGCTCATGATCAAACATAATGGACATTCATTGTCTGTTATTTTTAACAATATATATATATATATATATATATATATATATATATGACGTCACACATTATGAAATGGACAATTATTTTAAAACATTTTTATGTTTATACATTCTTTTTATAGATACAAATATTTAAGTAAATGCTCTGTTTATAGTAAACAGTATTAAACAACATTTACCGGCCTGAATGCCCGAGAAATTTTCACGGAGGACGAATATTTTCTGTGAAAATTTCCTGGACATTCAGGCCGCTAAATGTTGTTTAATACTGTTTACTATAAACAGAGCATTTACTTAAATATTTGTATCTATAAAAAGAATGTATAAACATAAAAATGTCTTAATTTATATATATCATAATTTGTAATGAGCTAATGGGTTTTATTTTTTAATCAGACATTATTTGTTATTACTTAAACATTATATTTTAGTGGTAGCTGCTAAGTTGTTTTTTTTTTTAGAAAACAAAGTGAAAAGCATCTACCGATCTGTGGATTCAAAAGTCTTAATAAAGAAGATGTCCTTCCGGCGGGGTTCGCACCAGCCTTCCCCGTTTGTAGGAGAAATGCTGTCTCTATCAGATGTTGCTTTAGACCGCTTGACCATAGAGAGCTTCACGGCCTGCCAAGTTTCAATTACCATTTTTTTTTCATAAGGAATGTACATCTTGTTCAGATTTCCTGGATAGCCTATATCTCCTCGAATGTAATTATTTTCCTGTCCGAAATGAAATTTATACAGAACGTATTTAACCCTCGAGATATTTCTTTTTTAATATGTCCTCTCCATCTTGGCCTTAATATAGTTTATTCTTATAGAAATTTTATAGATGCATGTGGATAGCAGCTTGGATTGAGGAAGCGTAGAACCGAGTTCGAATTCTAGTCGAATCTGTTACATTCACTTACGTGCTAATACTCTTTGAAAGGTATGAATCCTCTTCTTCTCTCCCCAGCTATGGGTAAATAGCAGGAGAGACCGGGTTCTGTAGCCTTGGATAACAACTGGTCTACCACAGCAAGAAATAGCAACCTACCGTAGGAAAAAATTGCCTCGTCAGTCATGTATCGAAAGATACATCATCGTCTAAGCGTGTATCACGCAGGACACATAATTGACTGATAGATGAATGTATGAACATACTTTGGGCCAATTTTAATATCATTCATAGTTTTTTGCACAAAATGTTATATATACACACAAAAAAATTTATATATTTCCCCATCGTCTTCACGTGTGCTATGTTTATGGGATAAAGTGCTCAATACCAGAGATAGAGCGTATGTAAATATAAAAGTGGACATTGAAGTCAACACTTAGAGGCGACAGGCTGTTTCATGCTAGTCACAATCGTCCTGATCATGGGCATAGAAATCACCTCTAAGTGTTGACTTCAATGTTCACTTATATATATATATATATATATATATATATATATATATATGTTTGTATGTATGTGTGTTTGTGTGTGCGTGCGTGCGTGTGTATATAGATAAGTTTGCCTTTTGCCTTTATTGATATTGTCCTTTGACATATATTTTTACTTATATGTGAAATTTGACACACACACACACACACACACACACATATATATATATATGTATGTACGCATTGCTTAATTTTTCGTTATATTTATGTGGGAAGAGCTATCAATATCGTTTGCTTGTATAAACAGGGCATAGAAATTAACCCTGTCTTAATCCAAAGCAGATTTGTTATGTATTTCCAATGCTGCCTAATCGGATATCCAACAACAGAAGATTACAGATATGATAAATTCAATTTGCAAAAAAGAAAAAAAAAGTCTTTATGACAATTCCAGCAAATTTCAATTTACATAATAAAATATTATTCAAATTTTTAAATCGATTAATAATGAATCATTAAAAATTAACTTCTTACGTTTACAATATCGCTGTATGTTTAAAACTAATTTTGAAAGGCATTTTTAATCATGGTCAAATGCACTGTTATTATTACTTGCCGTAAAACTGTCTTGCAAATATTTTTTATTAATAAATCTATTTATAAGTAAGGGC
This sequence comes from Acanthosepion lycidas, assembly GCA_963932145.1. NCBI lineage: Eukaryota > Metazoa > Mollusca > Cephalopoda > Sepiida > Sepiidae > Acanthosepion > Acanthosepion lycidas. The sequence continues at coordinate 87,580,179 of OZ010577.1, read as the reverse complement.
GTATAATGAAAAGAGTTTAAATTGACAACTTTTCCCATTTCCCTTGAACAAATGTTAAACACTTTTATTTTCCTTTCTTTCGTTCTTTCTTTCATTTTCTTAGTGAAACTAAGTCAGTTCCGTGTTTTCATACAGTCAAAACGGAATAGTGCATTATGCGCCACAGGCTCGTGCGAAATAAGGAACTATCTGACGAGAGGGGGAACAAGCAAAATTAGAATATAGATTATTTGAAAATATTTTCATCAGGAGACATCTTTAGGTGGTTATCGATGCAAAACAACTAGTTTTTCTGTAAAGTTAAAACACTTTTCCTAGAAAACTTCCTGTCTTTTTTTGTGAATTTTACACTCTCAGTGCTTGGAGATTCTCCTTAGGGTGGATAACTTCAAAAGTCCTTTCTCATCTATATTATTACTGACTAGCAGCATGGCCCGGCTTTGCCCGTGCTTGATTCAAAAATCTTACGACTCATACAGCAATCACTTGACTTAAAATATTTTTGCCCTTCATTGCCTTTAAATGAGTGCCTTTGGCCGTGCTGATGTTGCTACATGCCATACTTCTTGCCTATCTCACACTGCGAATTTTTTCTAAGCTCTATACTAAACATTAAATCCGTTATGAAAAAAGAACTAAACAAAATGAACACAAAACGATCAGCTTTAAAAAAGAACTCGTACTGGAAAAACCGAATGAAAAAAGAATGTTAACAACAAATACTTTTTCACACCCAACCCAGTTCTGCGGAATCAGAATCAACGTTGAGTTTAAGCAAGCGAATGAGCCAATTGGAGTAAAGTGCCATGCAGATTTAAATTTTTCCCACTGGTGACGAATGCAGCTATCGATTTTTTTTGCCAATGGAATTTTCTTGCCTATTCGTGGCAGCCAGCTATGGGCTCTCACTCTGGCCAGTAGAAAATGGCCGCAAACTACATGAAAATTGCCGTAGAAGCATGAGAAAATCGATTACTTCCACTATCGATGGAAGTTGGGAAATGCAAAGTCGGTCTTGGCCTTACCGCTAACTTAGAGCATGTGCATGTAAATTTTGGTGCAAATCCGTCGAAAATTGCGGCCGTGCATTCGTTATACACACGTACACATCCAGCCTTTTATACACACACACACACACACACAAACACACACACACACATACACACACACACACACTGCCTTTTATAGATAGAGATTTAAACTGTGGTGTAGTTTGGATAGTTTCAACGTTTCAATTCTTCCCTCGCTCTCCAGATGTTTTTTTTTTTTTAGTGAATCTTCGGAGACATTCTGTTTACTCCATTGATTATGAAGACAACCCTGTTTTTAAAATTCCATCATTTATTTCCTTTAATTTGCAGTCGTGTCTTGAACGTTTATTAAATTGTTCCAAGTTCACCGGCTATTATAGGCACTAATACAACTCTTATATTTCCTAGCTTTAAACTTTCAGGTGAGGTCCTGGTATGTTTATCTATTTATTTACGGGTTTTCCCATTGTCATACTGTAATCTACTGGCAAAATAACGCCTACAAGATGGAAGGTTTTTTGGGTTTTTTTAAATTGTTCAGAAAAACTAGATATGCTTGCTTAGATTGTGTGGTCAGTCTGGATTTCAAATATATGTGTATTTGACTTTTATCATTTAATTGAACAGACTTTGGCGTATGCATATATCATTTATTTACACGGCTAAATGCAATTCAATCAGAAATAACGCAAAGTGTTACTCTCTTTGTACAATCTTAGGGAATTCACTACGCAAGTAAAAATATAAAAAAAAGAATACTAACAATATATTTTATAGTAAAATTACTAACAATGCATTTTATAATAAAATGATCAACAATAAATTTTTATAGCAAAATGACAATAAAAGAGTATAAAAATACATACAATTTCATAAAAATTACCCAAAATACATTTTTGTAGTGAAATTACCAGCAATACATTTTTAAAAACCAATAATACATTTTATCATCTACAAACTATAACTAAACATACATTTACCCTGAAAGTATAAAATTATATAAAAAAATATGTAATTGAAACCATAAAATTGTGTACAAAATATTAAGATTTTGGCATCAAATAACCCACAGAGATGTTGATATGTCGCAAAATAAAATCAACCAAACAATCGTAGGGAAGCATTTTTTTTAAATAATTTTAAATCAGTTTTTGAACTATTTTGAGGATTTTTGTTATAACGTAACTATTTCGGATTTACACTATTTATATTGTTCGGATTGGCGTCCTCATCTTTATTGTCATATTCACGATGTTTCAGTCGTTGTACGCTCTGGTCTTCTTCAGGCGATATACGTAGGAATTTCGAACCGAATTCTTTATTTAGTCCACTGGGACATATTGTTCTAGTTCCACGTATTATGCCTTTTCTGGATATCTGAGTGTCAGTTATTTCCCTTTAGTAACTCAACTCTCCAATTTTTTATCGCCAGTTATTGAATTAACAACACTTTGGGTCAAGTCACTGGATTACTTCAACCAACGATTTTATCATTTGCCAATGTGCCTTGGTTTCTGGTTTGTTACTGCTATCACTATTTTTGTTGTTGTTATATCTACCGTCATTGCTGGGTACAACAACATTTCTCCCTATTTTTCATCTGTAACATTTTTTTATAAAGTATTAGAACGTGATAAAAAAAGGGTCTGTCAAAAATATATTCTTCTCTTGGCAGCGTTATTACCAATTTATTGAACCAAAAACATCATGGCAGGAATCAAAGCTGCGTTCCACTGACTTCTTCCAAGCGTATCAGCGTATCTTCTTTTATTAATTAATTGTGTTCACCCGATGTAGAAGGGTGTTGTAAGCACGTACAAAGAAGGAGCAGGAGCTTCATATCAATATATTAAACGTATTATATGTAGGATACATATCGGCTGACCTCAGATTTGAAGAGTTTAAGTTTGTAGGGATCGAGAAATCATCCTCTCGTGAGTCTCTTTCACAATGCAACAATACTGGAGAAGATGTCTGATTAGAACTTCCCCCTTACCAATGGAATATAAAAGGAATGACTCGACTCAGTGTGTGTGGCATAGAGATTATTTTTCAGTATCATCTCAGTATCTTCTGTATATACGATGTCCACTTGAGGTCTGGGTGAACTGGAGTCCTAGTAGACATTAAAAGCAAATACTTTCTTTGAGAGTATAACCGATTGGAGAAAATTCCAGGTCTGTTCTGTGATTATGCTGAAAGTGAAATTATTTTTATTTTATAATACTTGCAATTACTCATGAATTTTTTTAAAGGAAATACGCTTTCTTTTACTATTCCAATTTCAATGTATTCTTATAATTATATGATTTTTATATAAAATCATATGATATGAATTATATAATTATATGATTTTTACGTTTTACATTCTCCAAACCAATTGATTCAGAAATTTTAACTTTTTGAAATTCTATGTAACATTATCTTTTTGGTTAGTTTTCCTTAAAACTTCCTCGTAGATATTAAAAGCAAGGAATTTCTTTGAGAGTATAACAGGCAATAATACGCTTTCTTTTACAATTGTTCGCCAAATACAAGGCCCAAGAACCACTCAAAGTAGAGGGTTACTAAAAGAGTTGGTTTAAGAGCATAAAAGGAGGTAAGAGGAGAGACATAGGTTGGATAGATATCGGCTGACTCTAGATTTGAAGATTGCAATAATCGAGGAAGCATTCTCTCGGGAGTCTGTTGTACAATGTAACAGTTCTGATGCAAAATCTGTTTAAGTGAAACTTCCTCCTTACCAATGGAATACGAAGGGAATGAGCATGACTCATCTCAGTGTACGTGGCATGGTGGGTCCTGGCTGTGAAGGTCTGGACTGGTAGAACCAGTGAATATCGTTTACCCGTAAATCTGCCATGAAAACAGATAGCAATAGAGCAGCGAGTGTTCTTACCTGTGCGCTTTGTAATACTTGATCGTTATCCGTCATTTCGCTGATGGCAAGAGGATTAAATTTCAATTTTTTTTTTCATTTAAAAAGTAACATTTATTAAAAATATATATTCAGTTTAAATATAGGCGCATTATGAAGGTATCATAAAATTATTTCAAACGTCAGCTCAATTCAGCTTTTCTGTTGCTCTAGACACAGAGAAATTAGTCCTCACAACACTCATTCATTTGAATTGAACTCAAATTGCTTGTGTTATGTACGTTTGCTTGTGATTATTTATATTTTTATTCAATGAGAGAATCGGCCGCTAGAAAAGTTGGTTCAGTCTATCATGCTAGACAATTTTTTCGCCCGAGTCTATCTTATATGTCTACCATTCGACCATTCTTCGAATATTACTGGTGCTCCTGCTAGATAGAGATCCTTGATAAAATCCAAAGAAGAATCTGCAATGCTATTGATCCTGACCTGGCATTTCGGCTTCAGTCACTTTCCCATCACCGCATTGTAGCTTCCCTGTGCCTTTCCTATAAACACTTTCAAGGTAATTGTTCTGTGGAACATTCTTCTATGGAAACTTTGAGGCATTATGATGGCTGTAGTAAAAATGGTAAGTAAGAATGTATTTTTTTGGTTTTATTTTGTTTTGTTTTACGACATATCAGCACCTCAATGGATTATTTAATGTCCACAAGATTTTTATGGCTGGTAATATTTTTTTTTTCAAATGTATTGTTGGTAATTTTTTTTATTCAAAAATCTATTTCTGCTAATATTTTTTCTTCAAAAATGTATCGCTTGTAATTTTTTTTTTCAAAAAAGTATAGCTGGTAATAATGTTTTCTTCAAAAACTTATTGCTGGTAATAACTTTATTTTTTTTACAAATTATTTCTGGTATTAAAACCTATTTTTACACTTTCATAGTGTTTTGAGTCCAGTTTGGGGGTTAACTATTTGCCCAGAGCTGAGACCCTAACAGGTGCTACCACCCCGGATCAGGGTGGACCTGGGAACATCAGCAAATAAGAGGTGGTCCCACGCTCCTCAAAACCTCCTGATCAGAGGCCTTGCTGTTGGACGTAGTTTATCGTTTTACCCAGAACGCGGATATAGTTTATCGTTATACCAAGGACTGGTGTTGTTTTGGTGTAAGAAATATTATGGTATGTTTGGGTCAGTAATTGTGGCTTAATTATGACAAAAGAAAATCACCCTTCCACATTCCTACTTTTGGCCTCATGCCACATGTTTGTATCTTACACAAAATAAATATTACTTTCCTCTATGGTACCTAGACTATAAATTTAAGCGCAGAACTAGATTGTTGGCAAAGTTACATTATTTCACAGCTGAGATGGCTAGATGTAACCATAAGTTCTATGATAACAGTTTCTTTTCTCACACTTCTTGCCTGTGGAACTGCACTCCGGTTTTTTACTTTCCAGCAAATTTTGATCTTCAAAAATTTAAAGGCAATGTCAATCGTTATCTACTTTCTTCTTAAGTCTTGTTCTTTTATAATTCTCACTGCTCAATGTTTTTTCTTATATTCTTTATCACTCAATAACACCCTGCGTCTTAGTGTCTTTATTGCCTTGCTCGTGGAGAAATGAAAAAACAAAAAAAAGACAACCAAAAAAAAAAAACACACACACATACTACAACAACAGATTTTTACAAACGAAAAATAAAATAAAAAATCATTCCATTTACTAACGAATAATTTCCTAAAATTTCAATGTAATCTTATAATTTTATGATTTTTATATAAAATTATATGATATGAATCATATAATTATATGATATGAATCATATAATTATATGATATGAATCATATAATTATATGATTTTTACGTTTTATATTCTCCAAGCCTATTGACTCAGAAATTTTAACTCTTTGAGATTCTAGATAAAATTATCCTTTTGGTTAGTTTTCCTTAAACGTTCCTCGTTGTGCCCATATTCTCAGCATCCTTCTGTAGAACTGCATCTCCATTATTTCAAGTTTTTTCATCATCTATGAAGAGCTTTTCCAGCATTCTCTGGCATGGAAGACAATTGATATTACGTAAAAGTTCAGCAGTCGAACATTATTGATATTAGATTTATCCATATTAAACATAAAAAAAAATTATGGTAAATGTTCTTGACGGAATTTTATGCCGCAAAGGTAACGTTAAAACTACACACACACACACGCGCGCGCACACACACACACACACACCCATATATATATATATATATATATATATATATATATATATATATATAGTCCTACATGTGTGAGCAGATTAAGAGTTATTAGCGTGGTAAAAGGAATCTTTCATTTCACACTTCTACCTTTCAGAAGGGCATGAGTCCATCTCTTTTTCTATGGTTTAAATAGCAGGACAGATTTGGTTACTTGGGTGACAATCTAGAGAGGCTACTCTGAATTCAAAATAAATTGAGAAGGCAACAGTAAACCACTTCAGACTATTTCCCACGTAATCACGGAAATCCATAAACATTAAAAAAGAAAACGATTTCATATATATATATATATATATATATATATATATATATATATATATATATATATATATAGTCAGAATACCTTCATTCAACCATGTTTAGTTGAATAGTTTAGACATACCACATATATTCATTTATATTCTAATCAACTCAAATTCACGGACCAATTTCTTAATGCTGTTGCAAAACTGATTAAGAAAGACGCCGTAGTTTTTGTTTCTTTTATTTTCCCAAGTACTTTCAGTCTCATGCAATATGAACTTAAGGGGTGAATTACTTAGTCAAAAATTAATGTAATTGATAGTTGTGAATTCGTAAAATCATGGCCTCCCGACGACTTCGGAGTCTCCTGCAACTCATTTGGACAGTCTACTTGTTTTAGTTGGTGAATCCTGCCATAATCCTTGGCTTTGTTTCCGCTTAGGTATTTCAAGGAGTTGGTATGGTCTCTCGCTCAACTGCGCCATACACATACATGTAAGGGGTGATGTGGTCACATAAATTGCCTGAGAGCCATGAATGGGTTCTCCTTATGTGGCATGGTGAGACAAAATCAAATACAAACAACGCGCATGCTCGAAATTAAATGCATAAAATGGCGACAATTTACCCATCGCACCTTATATATATATATACATAACATAAATAAGTGTACACACACACACGTATATATATATATATATATATATATATATATATATAT
>OZ010577.1:87373030-87570530 GCA_963932145.1 Acanthosepion lycidas | reverse complement strand
TCTTAGAATATTGTCTCCCTGGCTCGGCATTTACATAGAAACCAGGATCGTTTGCATTTTCTTCGAAAATAGGTTTTACACACGACTGAATGCAAAAAAAATGTTTCTCGGTAAGTCAAGCTCGCACATAGGCAATTTGTAGTTCGGTCGTGATTCAGAGCTAGTCGAGCCATACCCATTTTCTCTTCTGGACTAGTACTCTTACAAGGATTGCGTTTAAATACTTTTAATATTGGTATCATACTTAACGGTAGTTTTTGATAGTGCGGATTCAATTGAATACATTTCAAAGTTAAATAATTATCTATTTCCACACGTTTCTGTTATTATTTTGTAATTTTCATAGAATTCGATTTATTGGCAAAAAAGGATTTTTTCCATAAACGCTGCAACAATATCCTAAACTGAATAAACCACTACTTCTGTACAACACAGCTTAGAATATAAACACAAAAATATACCAACAACGGACCCCTTGAAAGTGGCAAATCATTTGGCCGAAAGCGCTTATGACAATATTCACGATGGACAATTCCTACACTGTCTTATTCCATATAAAAGAAAAACTTCCATCGCAGATCACGTAATAAATATCCATAATTGTGTTACTAGTTTCAATGTGGACTAATTTACCCTTCTTAACAATTCCCACTCGAAAAGAGTGGGAGGCCATTTATATTTTATCGTTGAAGCCTTCTCTGTGTAAACAGAAGTACTTCGTACTTGGCCTCCAACTAATTCCCATCTAAGCAATATTTTTTCCCCTTAATACATATTGTCCATCTCTTTTTAATTTATTAACCTCGATTTAGCTATGTTGAGCGAGGTTCGAAACCGGTTTGCTAACCCGTTTTTCAGTTTTAGTTTTTATCTATTATCATCATGAGTGTCAATAAAAATAAATTTTGTCTTTTCTAGGCGGTCCAAAGAAAAATTGTAATCGCAATTCTTTTTCTTCTTCTTTGTGTCATTTCCCTTCAGGGCGTGGGCAATTACATCTCTCAACAGTTTCCTGTCCTTTGTAGATCTTAGTAACTTTTTTGCTGAAGTCTAAAGCAGCAAACTCTGTTGATATATAGCAATGGGTTTAATGATAAATTTATTGAAGAGTTTTAAAGTATAAATGGAGTAAAGAATTCCTACTCTTTCTATGTAGCCTGATTGACGATCTTTCAACATGGAAATAAATGGAAAGATCTCAAAGCAGCAACTGGAGGATGAGTATTAAAACCGAACCGGACAACATATCTTATCGGTCGATATGTCCGTCTCTCTCTCCTTATCTCCCGTCTCTGGGTAATGGCTGTTTTATACAAACATCTGGTATTGATTTATTGCATGTTTATCTATAAGGTATAATTTTTCTTTGTTTGAAAAGCCGATGGCCTCTCATGGTATGCGTTCATTTCCAAAGCCCCTACATTGGATTCGGTGAGCTATGGACGTGTTTGGTGTTTGGTAGTATTTTAAATAAACATATTTAGGAATATGGGGGATCCCAGAAGACAATAACATCTTAATTAATTCGACATGGTTAATTTCAGGTTCAGATCTTTCCTTCTCGAACTCATATTATGGTGTTGCGGGTGTATGCTGGTCAAGTGTTTAAGTTGGAAAAAAAAAGTGTCTCCTGCTATATTTATTCCACACCAAAAATGGCGGACTAGGTATGCGGGTCCGGGCAATAAAAACGACAAACAGAAGCATATATATAAATAAACGTCAATATATGTATTTGCGAAACAAAGGAATACAAAAACAATAGGAAATTATTTCGTGTTACAAAACAATGAATATAAACGAAGAAAATTTTTAAACTACTGAATGATTTGAGTGGGTGAAGTTGTATAGCAGTAAGTCCTAAAGAAAGGTGTTACATGAAAGTAAGTGAAGAAAAATGTGCTACATCTTACCGTCACTGGGTAAAATAGGAAAAAAAATAATGACAGAGAATGTCACTGTGTATTTATAGGATTACGAGTGTCCTCTAGCGGCGTTTTCTTTTTAGGATAGTAAGTGGGGTTAACTCCACAATGACTTCTAATTATTATTTTTCTTTTCTTTTTCTCATCGACGTCTAATTAGATCCTCTTAGTTTAGGCATTCTCATGTATTGAAACGTTGAACCAGACTTACCACTGTTTTATACAAGTACTATGTCACCAAATTCACGAATCAACACTTTAGACTATTGGATCATTTATTTTGGAGTGTAAAAAGCTTGCTGGAAGATGTGTTCCATGAAAAATATCTATAACGATTCTCAATAAAATCTGTAGAAAAAGCCAAACAAACTACAATGACTAATCGAAAACGCTTCAAGATTTACAAGCAATTAAAATATTATGTTATAAAAAGCAATTGCATGATAAATTACCCAGGAATTTTTAAACTCCTGAACGCCACAGAAACGACGAAGATTCACAGTGAGTCATGGCTGAATATACGTATAACCACATGAAGAAACCAAGTAATTTTTTTAAAGAACGTTCATTGGTCAGTTGAAAGTAAGCATCTATTTGAAGGATTGTTATGTCAGTGAATACGAAATCTCTTCAACCCAACAACTGATGATTTAGGCTGACTGCAACTTCTAAGGGGGCAGTATTCAAAAGCCTAGAGCAAAAACCGTTCTACATTGCGTTCTAAGCAACGGTGTAAAACTGTTTTCATACCAATCAAATGATTTGATTCTCATTATTATCAAGACCAAAGTGATCCGTAAATCCAGAGAAATTGAAAGTAAAGAAGTATGAGTCAAGATTCTCAAAAAGAATATTGTGAAGGATTTATTAATTTTATCATAAATATCTTTATGATTTATTTTATGGTTTATCAACCCTTTTTGGATTATTTAACATGTTTTCAGTTGTAAGAATAGTACTCTTCTTTTTGTTGCAACCGTATATTGCATTAAAATTGTTTCGAAGATAACCATTTTTCCAGATACAAGTCCCACTATTTAACCCATAGCTGCAGGCAGAATATTTGAATTCGTAGTATTCCAACGGTTATTTGCGCGTAAGAGAATGCAACGAACGCGACTGGTATTGGAACTCGGCTCTCCGATTTCTCATTTCGAGTCGTAATCTATTACACCATCCGCACATCATCAATACGTGAAAACCAAGCACAGTTGGCTTACGGCATATAATGGTGAAAGTAAGAGATATTGAGGATTGAACACTGACAGTGTGTAGTTAAGTCAAGAAAAGCAGAGGGAAACGGCGAGTAACCTACTTAACGCGTGTAAGTAAATGGGTGGCAGAACAAGGATTACATATAATGAGGAAAGAGGGCTTGAAGAATTTTACACGCTCAGGGCGTACTGAACGAAAGAGTAGCAGGGGAAAATAGCGAGTAACATACCGGACGTGGCTCAGTATAGTGCAGCAGAACAACGACCACAAAGACGAATCAGGTGGAAAGTGTATTGAAGGCAAGCGAAGCAGGGGAAACTATCGGGTAACATACTTGATGTGGCTACATATAAAACAAGGCAGAACAAGAATAACAATGTCAAATTAGGTGGAAAGAAAGTCTGAAGAATTTAACACAGGGCCTATTGAATGCAAGAGTAGCAACGATTAACCTTGTTGAGTTTTAGTAAATAGATGACAGAAAAAAAAGAAAAAAAAAGAAATAGAAATAAGACCTGTAAAAGGGTAAGAATTACTGAAAGTTGTGGCGAACCATAATCCCCCCACATCCTGAAAGGACAAGGCACCCGTAAGCGTACGATCGCGCATAGTTGTACACAGGTGCCCCCACATATATGTTACGGTTTTAAATAAACCACTAAAGGCTGATAATCCGTAAAAACAAATCACACTTAGTTGCTGCTTGATGATTATTTCCGATAGAATTAATAAACCGTGACTATTTTCTTGTGGAGAATCTTTCCTTTTAATTTCTCGGGCACATATGAACGCACGGTCGCGCATATTTTTACACAGGTTCAGTCACAAATATCTGCAACTATAATTCAAAGATTTCCCTTGAATATACGCCACCTGTTTTAAGTAAATTTATGATTTGAAAGTATATTTAATAGTCAGTTTTCAAGTTTCTAAATTTATTTTTTGTCTCACAGACGCAGGGAGGGAACTTGAAACAGCAGGGGCATTATTTAACAGATGGATTTTTAAAAAATCATTTCACTCCAAGTAAAGCGGGAATGTCACTAGTAGGCAGGGCCTGACGGGGAGTGAAAGTGAAAGAGAAGACTGAGAATATGGAGGATTGAGGAAAGGACAAAAGATGAACGGGATTCAAGAAGACAGAAAATGGCGATTAATATTACATTTCTTTTCTTTTTATGTGCCATGTCCTTTCAGGACGTAGGCGATCATGGCTCTCGACCTCCCTCTATCACTTGCATCACTCAACATGTTCTTCCCTCTGCTTCCCTCTGCTGTTTCATGCTAGACGCAATCCTGACGATTGCGTCTAGCATGAAACAGCCTGACGCCTTTGAGTGTTGACTTCAGTGTTCACTTTTATATATATATATATATATATATATATATATATATATATATATATATATATTATACCTACAGTATATGTAGGTTAGGGTTATGATCTTTTGTAAAAACACTGATTTCCTCTATCATAATTCGATGAACTTTTGTTAAAAAATAATGATGAAAGGTTTAATTCAGTTTATTTAAAAAATATCATACGTAACACGAAATTTCTAAAGTCGTATATAAGTATAGTAGTACGATGACTATCTGCAACATTCTAGAACTTCCTAGAACATTCTAGAACTTCCTTTTGTTTATTTGTCAGTTTGTATGTTATACTGTAACTATAAACTGTGAAGTGCGTTAAAATATACATACGTACTATCCAGTTACATCATATACAAATTGAAAAGTAAAGCTTCTGCAAGCTTGGAATGTTTGCTTATTTGTAAGGTTTTATGTTATGCAATAGCTATAAAATATTAAATGCATTCAAATACATAAGTACTCTCCAATTACATCACTAGCAAATTGAAAAATAAAAGCTTCTGAAATATTTTGATTTTCAGTTTGGGGGTGACCTTTTTTCTCGATTTGTGAGGGTGACCTTTTTTAAGAACTAAAACAATACTTTTTTCAATTACTTTTGAACAAAAGTTCATCGATTTACGACATAGCGACACAGGGTAGCAAAAAAGTAATAACCTTAAAGCTTTGTTTGACTAGAAAACAATGGTCAGAAAGCTAGAGGAGATTGAATTGTTTTTACGGATAATCAACCTTTTGCAGGTTATTTAAAACCAGAACATATTTTGTTAGATTCGATGAATTTTTTTAGGGAGATAATAATGATTTGCTGACAAAAGCCCTACTAATTAATCCATAACTGGGTGGTAGAATAGATGGATTCTTACCTTTTTCTCGTCTATTTGCGCGTAAATGATTATAATGAACTCAACTGGAATTGAAACTCAGCTCTCCGATCTCCAATTATAAGCCTTTATATATTACACCACCTGCACATCCAAGCTTATAGCACCTGGTATTCAAAGCAGCCACCCAACTAGGTACTGCCTAAGTTCGACATTGATTAACTTCGGGAATCCTACGAGAACCGATGTGTCAATGTGATATAATCGTAATCCGCCGACAGTAAAAGCTAGTTCAGAATGATTTGTAAGCAACAGCAAAAAAATGCTCTAAAAGTGTTACCAATCTTGTGATTTGAATGCCACTGAAACTTTATGACGAAGCTTGAATAAGTGTAGGAAAAAAAGAGATCCTGAAAACTTATTATGATAAGAAATCCAATGAAGGTAAATATCCAATAAAGATTAACAGCTTGTGAGACTAATTTGCTAACAATTGTTCTACAGCGAGGCGAGTAATTAATATGCATTAAGTTATTTACTACAGAAGAAGAGACACAAATCTGATTACAGCAGTCATGGTATACAAGGCAATCTTATTAACCATCGATCCACAGCGAAGTGAGCAATTAACATTGAATAAGCTCATCTTCGTAGAGGAAACGATCACAAATGCGAGGCAAACACTGATGATCAAGCTCACATAAAGAGCAATTGCTCGACGGATTGGTTAATTTAACGGCATATTAATTCTTGTCAGATTATTTAATGTCGAATATAAGTCTAAAAAGACAAATATAATGAATTAATCGAGGTCGACATATTACCGGTTTACACTGGAGTCGAATAGGTAGACATATATACGGTATACGCTGGAGGGCAAAAATGTTAGACAGAGGTAAGTTTAAACTATAGTAAAAATGCTACGCATAGGTAGGGAATACAATGGAATGAAGAAGGTAGGTATATGTACGGTATACAGTAGAGACAAAGAAGGTAAACAGAGGTAAGTTTACACTGCAGTAAAAATGGTAAACATAGGCAGGGTATACACTGGAATGAAAAAGGTAAACATATGTATGGTATACGCTGAGGGCAAAAAGTTATACAGAGGTAACTTTACAATGGAGTAAAAATGATACGCATAGGTAGAGTATACACTGGACTGAAACAGATAGACACATGTACAGAATACACTGTTTACATTAAAGTAAGAAAGGTAGACATATATACGGTTTACATTAAAGTAAGAAAGGTAGACATATGTACGGTTTACATTAAATTATGAAAGGTAGACATATGTACGGTTTACATTAAAGTAGGAAAGGTAGAGATATGTAAGGTTTACATTAAATAAGAAAGTTAGACATATGTATGGTTTACATTAAAGAAAGAAAGGTAGACATATATACGTTTTACATTAAATTATGAAAGGTAGACATATGTACGGTTTACATTAAAGTAAGTAAAGAAGACATATGTATGGTTTACATTAAAGTAAGTAAGGTAGACATATGTACGGTTTACATTAACGTAAGAATGGAAGACATACGTACGGTTTACATTAACGAAAGAAAGGTAGACATAAGTACGGTTTACATTAATGTAAGAAATGTAAACATATGTTCGGTTTACATTAAATAAGAAAAGTACACATAAGAAAGGTGTACATTAAAGTAAGTATGGTAGACATATGTACGGTTTACATTAATGAAACAAAGGTAGACATATGTACGGTGTACATTAAATAAGAAAGGTAGACATATGTACGGTTAACATTAAATAAGAAATGTAGACATATGTAAGGTTTACATTAAAGTAAGAAATGTCGACATATGTACGGTTTACATTAAATTAAGAAATGTAGACATATGTATGGTCTACATTAAATAAGAAATGTAGACATATGTAAGGTTTACATTAAAGTAAGAAAGGTAGACATATGTACGGTTTACATTAAATTAAGAAATGTAGACATATGTATGGTCTACATTAAATAAGAAATGTAGACATATGTAAGGTTTACATTAAAGTAAGAAAGGTAGACATATGTACGGTGTACATTAAATAAGAAAGGTAGACATATGTAAGGTTCACATTAAAGTAAGAAATGTAGACACATGTACGGTTTACATTAAAGTAAGAAAGGTAGACATATGTATGGTGTACATTAAATAAGAAAGGTAGACATATGTAAGGTTTACATTAAAGTAAGAAATGTAGACATATGTACGGTTTACATTGAATAAGAAAGGTAGACATATGTACAATTTAAATTAGAGTAAAAAAAGATAAACATAGGTACGATTCACACTGGAATAAGAAATGTAGATATATGCACGGTATAATCTGGAGTATATAAGGTAGACATAGATACGGTTTACACTGGAGTCAAATGGGTAGACATAGGTCGAGTTAACAAATGTATATGTTGTATCCTTAAAGAAGGTTACAAACAGACAAAGGTGGTACTCCTGTGAAAGGAACAGCAACACGGGCGTAGACGAAAGTAAGTGAGGTTTATTGTACAGAGAATACACTACTGAAAGACAGGAAATCTGTTAGCAGGCTAGTAATTCCCGAAGCAAGGATATCTACCAACCGCCCCACGCGGTCAGATGTGGTACAAGGCCGAATTTAATGTGGGGTATCCGAGCCCGTAGGCTCGGCCAAAAATTCCCTGTATAAAACGGAGTCGGGTAGCTGTTTCCCGAGACGACACTCATCTAGGGATCCTCTTTGCCAACTCTGAGTCTTCAATTCTAATTCCCGAAGCAAGTCCACCAGGTATATCCTGTGCTTACTATATATATCTACTGATATAGCCAGTCCACATAAGCGACAGGGATTGTGTGACATTCTATTACAACAGTATATGTAGGTCCGATTTATGCCGAATTCAAAAAGGTGTATCTATGTCTGGTTTACATTAAAATTAAGAAGATAGACATCGGTCGAGTTTAGACTGGAATAAAAAAGGTTCCATTTATACTGAATAAAAGAAAGACATATGTCCCATTTACAATAGAATGAAAAAAGTAAATATAGGTACGGTTTACGCTGAAGTCAAAAAGTTAGACATAGGTGCGGTTTACACTGAAGTAAAAATGGTAGCCGTGGGTGCAGTTTAAACAGGAGTCAATTAGGTAGATATAATTACGGTTTACAATAGTCAAAAATATATACATAGGCCTGGTTAACACTAAAGTCAAAAAAAGGTATACATAAGCCCAATATGCACTGCAGTTGAAAAGCTACCCATAGTTTTGTCTTATATAAAAAGTACACAAAGACCTGATTTATAGCCGATTTGTAAGTATCAAGGAAGAAACTCTTTTCCGTGTTTTATGGTCTTACCCTTCTGCTGGGGATGCTGTCTGCATATTATCAGCCTCTCTGACCGAATAGGCAGACATCTGTGAGCCCAATAAATTAACCGAGGCCCTATAGTAAGCTCCTAACAAATTTATTTAAACAGATCAAATTCTTTCCAAAAAATCTTGCGCATTGATAAACGCGCACATCGCACGCACAATGTCTGTGCGTGTCTGAATATTGAATATTTATTGTTTCTCGGAATCCAGAATGCCAAAAATCCTGGTTTGTCTGACTAGACAGACTTGTCAACATTCCAGACAACACCTTTAAAAGCTCGAACAGGAAGCAGACAATAATTGATTTTGTTTTCTAAGAACAACCCTGATGTATATGTAATATATTTGTAGCGCAGGATTACACTTAACAAAAAAAAATAAAAATAAAAAAATAAAAAAATAAAATAAAGCAAGATATTGCCCGCCATTTCATGCTTTATTACATTTTGTTTGCTAGTCATAGACATGATTCTTCTACAAATTGCGAAAAATTACAACAAATTAAGCTCTGGGGCAATATGACCGGACTGGGTTATTTTACTAAGACCAATACTGTTAAATCTTCAAGTTCATATCTTGTGATATTTGGCGGTTCTTCGTTATGCCGTGTGCTCTCTGGTCGTTGACGATCAGGCCTCTCCACAATTTCTTGTATTATGTAGTCCTTAATGTTTCTCTTTTTATGTATTGCATTGATTTATTTGATTTTATACTGTAAACCTATTTTTGCAGTTCCTATATATATATATATATATATATATATATATATATATGCACCCATGATATAGGATCCTGACAGAGTTTTGAAGAAATCTGATAAATGGAAAACCTTTTAATTGAAACTAGATTTAATTACGTGTTTCGCCTTTCTAGGCTTCAAAAGAATGAAAATGAATGGCTTTTAATATTTGTTCTGTGTCTTTATAATTTTTTAGTTCATATTGAAACTTATTTATATATTCTCCCAGTTTTTCTGTATTGAATTAAAAGTAAATCCTCATCTACAGAATGACTCGAAAGTAAACGATTCATAAAGCCCTTTTTTAAAATGAATTTAAGATGAATCCTTATCCAATTTTTCAAAATGGGCTGAAAGTAAAAGATTTATATGTCTTTATGGACTGCCTTAAAAACTTATAACTCTTCTAACGGTTTTTTAAAAGTCATTCATTTTCATTGTTGTCTTTCATCACGAGAAACACGAGCTTAGCGGAAAAAGTACTAATAATTTATTATTTAAGCATGCGCACAAATACACACATTTCTTTCATTCGTTTTGGGATCTGATGAAGCCTAAAAATGCGAAACATATAATCAAATCTAGTTTCAATGGAACGGTTTTCCATTTCTCATATACAATGGTGGTAATTGGTGGTGGGGGGGTGCAAATATTCGTATACATACAATTTTTTAATTTATTGTATTTCCAACTAATGAATAAATATACTTTTCATATAATTAACTACACACAGATGCCTAATAACTAAATATGCATAGAAAACAGAAAAATGATTTAATAGAATAAATGCTATTTATCCATTTTAATGGGTGAAAAAAGTATTCGTACAATACAAAAAAGAATACATAATCTTCATTTAATACTTTATAGAATAGCTATTATTCACTTCTACAGCAACCAACCTCTTCTTGTGTTTCTCAATTTATTAATTGTAAATTTTTGTTGGTATTTGGTTCCATTGTTCTTCGCATATAGTCTTCAGATACGGGATGTTTTTTGAAGCTCTCATTATTTTCAGTAACTCATTTGCAGTGTGCTTAGGATCCTTATCTTGCTGGAAGATCCAATCGGGAGGATGTTCAATATTTTCAACCGAAAACATTACATTTGCTTCCCATATGCTGCGACATTCATTATACCATCTTTTAATGCCAGTACCTTTTACAGAAAAACATCTCGAAATCATGATGCTGCCATCACCAAATTTCACTGCTGAAACTATGTTCTTTTGTTTGAAGGAATCACCATCTTTCCTCCATACATGATTTCTAGAATTACGTCCAAATAACTCAGTATTGATTTCGTCTGTCCATAATACTCTTTCCCAATACAATCTTTCCTTATTCTTATGTTCACAAATGAATTTCAACCTGGTATCTCTGTGTCTTTTCAATAGCAGTGGAGTTTTCCAAGGGGAGTGTGATTTAAGATTGTTCCTATGAATTTCATTGCTTATTGTCCATTTAGTGACACAGATTCCTGATGAAAACAAATCATCCTGCAATTCTTGAGTAACCATTCGATTTTGTTTAATTTGACGCATTAATTTCTTTGAAGATCTTGAAGAAATCTTCTGTAGAGCACCTGCTCTTCTTTGGTTTTCAACAGTTTTGAGTTTTTATATCTTGCAATGAATGAACTAATGGTAGTAAATGGAATATACAGGTCGTCTGAGATTTTCCTGTAACTTTTATCTTCTTTCTAGAGCTTAACAATCAGTTCTTTTTGCGAGTTTTCAATGCTTTACCTCTTTCTATGATGATAACCTTCTTGCACGAATATCAGTTACAGAATGTTCTGTTTGTATATTTTAGGCTAAAAATAACTGCTGATAAAATTATTGGAACATTCTAAAATAGTTCACTTGAATAACCTAGAGTATTAAAGCAATTTCAAAGCTTTAAAATCTGAAATTTGCATTGTTCGAATACTTTTTTCACCCATTAAAATGAATAAATGCGATTTATTTCTGTTAAATCAAAATTTTCTGTTTTCTATGCATATTTAATTATTATGCATCTGTGTACAGTTAATTATATGAAATACATGTTTATTCATTATTTGGAAATACAATAAATTAAAAATTTGTATGCGCACGAATATTTGTTCCCCTCCCACCACACTGTATATAATCACTGACCTATTCGTTCGAATATTGATTCTTTCACCCAAATAACTCATTTGCACAACACAGTCTTGGACAGACACCAAAGTACGACATTTTCTATATGAAATCCTATCTAATCACAAATGTACAGTCTTTGTAGATCTATGTGCAAAAATTAATAAATAGATTTGAAAAATTTTCAAAAATCTCCCCTGTTTTTTTGTTTTTTTTTTTTTTTTTAAGCATTTAACCCCAAGCAAGGCGGGAAGCCACTAGGACGCAAGGGGTTACAGAAAATTTAGAGCAAGATCAGATAGGAGTGATAGAAGAAAGGATGAGGATAGTGGATAGATCAAGGCAACTGGAGATATCGATTGATATTACACTTGAATAGCTGGAGATTATAGCTCACAGGGAAACAGGAATAGGGAAGGGAGTTCCACAGGCGAGAGGTGCGAGATATGAAGCTATTAGAGTAGAAGAGACGGCTACATTTAGGAGTTTCGACAGTGAAGGGGTGAGAGCGGGATGCCAGCCTCGTAAGGCGCTGGAACTGTTTATATTAACGATGAACGAAAAACTATTTAAACAACTAAAACAAAGCGATTGTTGGTAAGGTGTGACCCCACAGTCCAATGATGATAGAGAGACAACAGAAAATTTCTGGATGAAAATAAAGCGGGAATAATCTAAATTAAATTATGCACACGTATGATCACTCACGTATTGAGACACAATAACAATTACGAAAAGACCCACGAGACGAAAGGCGTCCTGCAATTATCAGAGAACTGAAATCTCTGTCACCTAATGGGAAGAAGAATTCAGCTAAGGTTAAAAAAAAAAAAGCGGTCGATGACCTTTCTCGTTAAGTTAAAATCAAATGACTAAATTTAAAATCAAATGACTAAATTTAAAATAAAACTATCTAAGCTAGCCTAACACCAGACTGGAATGACCCATACGTAATCAGAGTCTCAGTATCCTTATTCGTATTTTGCGTTTAGATGCCACTCTAAATTGGCCCGTTTCTAGCAAACCAATTGAGAAACAGTCACCGGTCTTTCGCCGAATTTCGCTGAAGATATTCGCTTCCTTTGCGCTGTAATTTTGACTTTAAGCGGGTGATTAAAACCCAAAAGCAGTTCGGAAGAGGAGACCACCTCCCAATCTTCACAAAATTCTTTCTGTCGCATCGTTCAAATCACGGCTCGCATAATGCCGAGTAAGCACAAAAACACATAATGTTCATCCTTGTTCAGAGACAACACAATATTAGTAGAAACGGAAAACAAAAAACTTCCGCCCAGCATACGGACCATGTAGCCTTCAAATAACTTGCATCATTTTACAGTGAACGAAGGAGTGTTCAATGCACTCCACCAAATCACCGTATCGCACATATTCTGGCGTAACAGACAGCTTTTGTCGACATAGAGGACATTCCGCAACACCAGTCAAGTGAGTGATGGGACATTTTAACTCGGGCCACACAGAGAGCGATACTCCCCTATACTCTGACCAAACTCGGCCATCAGATCATCTCGAACGGCCCGCTTACTAACACACGTTCGGAGACAACAGTCGAGTATTCTGCTTGTGAATATATATCTATCTATATCTATATAGGGAAAATGTTATAATTGTTACAACGAGAGAAAATGTATATTTTTTTTTAAAAAGAGAGAAACCGCAAACGTTTTTAGTTATAATATGGATTTGTTTAACTGTATATATTTTATTCGTCATATTTTTGCTACACGGGTTTCCAGTCTGGTGACCCTCTTCAGGCAAATTAAAGGAATCAAGTTTTAAAGGAATTAATTTTTCCTTATGCTCTTTTAATGTTTCACTGTTCATTTTCGGTATTTGTAGTGAGCCTTGATCTCATTTTTGGACTGTTGGCAAAAAGTGAATTTCTGCCTAAGTGGTGATAAAATCATTAGGTTTGGTCTTAGTAGTGGCGATGACAGATGTGTTGATGATAGATGCACCCCGATCCCCACATCACCCTGAGACTGTCAAATCTAATTTCATTTTTGTACATCGTGTGTGTGTGCGTGTCCCCGTTAGCTTGCACATGAATCAGCGTACATATATATATACATATATATATATATATATATATATATATATATATATATATATATATATATATGTTGTGACCAACGAAATAACAAAACAAGTGTTACAGATATATTATATATTAAACAGTAAGTACAACAGAAGAGTATTACACGACTAGTGAGTGTGTGTCGGTTGGCCCAGCGTTCAATCTATTCTACTGTTAATATTTAACAGCCCCCCACCACGAGAGTGTATATGGCACAAGGCCGAGTTTACTGTGGGTTCTCCGAACCCGTAGGCACGGCCAAAAATATTCCCTTAGAACCTGTATAAACGGGTTCAGGGCCTGTCTACCTCTCCGGATGAAACTTTGCCATGCGGCAAAGCCTCGTCCGAGTTCCTCTCCGCTCGAGGCAGATAGTTCGACAGTTGAACAATCTATGCGACTGTTATATTTAACAGCCACCCCCCACAAGGAATGTATGTGGCACAAGGCCGAGTTTAACGTGGGTTTCTCCGAGCCCTTAGGCTCGGCCAAAAATATTCCCTTTGAACCCGTATAAACGGGTTCAGGGACTGTCCTGCGGCAAAGCTTCGTCAGCGTTCCTCTCTGCTGAGGCAGAGAGTTGGATAGTTGAACAATCTGTGCGACTGTCCCCCAAGGCCTTCTCTCTTACTAATCTTATAGTAGGCGGAAGAGTTCAACCAACACTCTTTAGAGGACACCACAACAATATATATATATATATATATATATATATATATATATATATATATATATATATATACACATACACACCCCCTTTTTTAATATATATATTTATATATATATATATATGTCTGTCTCTCTTTGTGTGCGTGCGTGCGTGTGTGTTTATGTATGTTCGTGTGTGTGGTCGCTAATCCCTGTTGCACATACCGACTCAGACACATTTTTGTTTGTTCAACACCCACAGAGCCCACATGTTGTTTATACTGCAACGATCCTGACCTTACTTTAGTTAGAATCTCTGTGAGAGAGTGTATTATCTTGCGGGATCAACAGGCCAGTACGCTCACGGAGACTTGTCATTATGGACTGTGATAGCTCACAATAGTTTCGTCTAATTTCACTCACAATGTATGGTTTTCATGCACATTTCATATCGGTAACATCATCACCTTCCTTCTGAATATATATATATATATATATATATATATATATATATATATATATAGTTTAAAATATGTTTATTTAGGCAACATATTTTCATTCAAGCAGGTTTGGTTAAATAATTTAGACATATTATGTTTATTTAGTTTAATTATAATCCTTTCAAGTAAAAAAATTAATTTCTTGGTGGCTGTACAAAATTGATCAAGAAAAATACCAAAATTTCCTTTTAAATAATATTTATTTTCCCAGGTAAGTTCAATCTCATCTGAGACCATCTTAAGGAGGTTAAAATATCTGTGGATATGTATACAGTAGCTCTGTAAATTCAAAATATGTTTTAACTGTTCGTTTACAGCGGTTCAAATTCAATTTTTTTTTCAGTCATGCAAGGGAGATCACTTTTGTAATTTTTAAAAAAGAAAACGATATATATATATATATATATATATATATATATATATATATATATATATATATAAGGACTTCTGACTCGATATGCCACTGTGGAAAGATGTGCAAGAATCAGCGTGGCCTAAAAATACACCAGACCAAGATGAAATGTGTAGTAGTGTCTGAGAACTCATAACGCATAGGTGTTACACCAAGTAAGACGGAGGTGGAGCAGGTCCCGGTGACAAACCACAGCGCCCAGCATCACCGAGTGGACACAGACCTTGCCGGACAGAGTAGTCTCTAAGCGGATTAAATGGCCCCCAGCAAATGACAAGAAAGCTTGGCGCGATTTTGATGAAGACGTATGCATTATAATTCAAGGTACGTCTGCAGGTAACATAGACCGACGACTTCAAGCCATGAGTAAACTTATCGTCAGCTACGGATCAGAGCGTTTCGGCCACATTGTTAAAAAGAGGAATAAAATCTACACTCAGAATAGGCGTGAAGGAAGGATAAGAGAAGTAAGGCAGGAATTAAGATCCCTCAAGGAACGATTTAAGGCCGCTAGTGAAGATGAGCGACCAGCCCTCTCAGAACTGAGGAATATTTTAAGACAGAAACTGAAAAACCTGCGAAGGGCAGAAGGACATCGTCGCCGTAGGAAAGAGCGGGCCAGGAAGAGGGCTTCGTTTATCTCCGACCCGTTTGGTTTCGCCAGAAAACTTCTGGGAGATAAGAGAAGCGGCAGATTAGCATGCCCAAAAGAAAGGGTGGATTCTTTTTTGAAGAGCTCTTATAGGGACCCAAGAAGGGATGAGGAATTAGGATTTAATGATCGCCTCATTAAACCCAACGCCCCAGAAGTGGAGTTCGACACGAAGGTGCCAAGTCTGAGTGAAGTCAAAGAGATAGTAATGGCAGCGAGATCAGCTTCGTCGCCAGGACTGAGTGGCGTGCCTTACTCCGTGTACAAGCGTTGCCCCGGTCTTCTCATGAAATTATGGAAGATCATTAAAGCAATTTGGCAGCGAGGTAAAGTTGCAGAACAATGGCGATATGCAGAAGGTGTTTGGATCCCAAAAGAAGAGAACTCAGAAAATATCGAGCAGTTTCGATGTATCTCGTTACTGAGTATAGAAAGCAATATATGTTTTAGTGTTATTTCCCGACGGCTATCTGCTTTTCTGCTAAAAAATAGCTTTATAGATACATCGGTACAAAAAGGCAGAATCCCTGGTATGCCTGGCTGCGTTGAGCATATAGGAGTTTTGTCGCAATTAATAAGAGATGCAAGGAGGAATAAAGGGGACCTGGCTGTTGCGTGGTTGGACTTGGCCAATGCTTATGGGTCCATACCGCATAAACTCGTGGAAGAAGCTTTAGTTAGACACTACGTCCCAAGTAGCATCCGCGAGCTGATCCTAGATTACTACAAACAATTCCATCTAAGAGTCTCATCCGGTTTGTTTTTTTCAGACTGGCATAGACTCGAGAGAGGAATTATTACAGGCTGTACACTGTCAGCCACGCTTTTTGCTCTCGCGATGAACATGCTCGTGAAGTCCGCTGAGGTGGAATGCCGTGGCCCCGTTTCAAATACCGGAGTTAGGCAACCACCCATCCGGGCTTACATGGATGATCTTACAGTCACCACACATTCTGTTACAGGCTGTAGATGGCTATTACGTGGTTTAGAGAGACTGATTGAGTGGGCAAGAATGAATTTCAAGCCTAACAAATGTAGAACAGTGGTAATAAAAAAGGGCCGAGTGGTAAAACACTATTTCACAATAGAAGGGAGAGCCATCCCGACGTTGGCCGATAAGCCTGTTAAAAGTCTAGGTAAATCCTTTTGTAATGCTCTGAAGGACACATCAGCTATCGAAGCTATACGTACTGAGTTTGACTTGTGGCTGGCGAAAATAGACAAATCGGGATTTCAGGGCGTTTCAAAGCCTGGCTATAGCATCACTGTGTGCTCCCACGAGCATTATGGCCACTCCAGACATATAGCGTTCCCATCTCGACTGTGGAGACTTTAGAGAGAAGAGCTAGCAGTTTCCTCCGTAGATGGTTAGGATTACCTCGGTGCTTAAGCAGCGCAGCCTTATATGGATCATCCAATGCCATCCAGTTGCCATTCAGAGGACTAGTTGAGGAGTTCATGGTGTCACGGACAAGAGAAAGCTACCATTATAGAAACTCCAGAGATCCCAAAGTATCAGGTGCGGGAATTGAGATCAAGACTGGCAGAAAATGGAGTGCGACTAAGGAACTAGCTATCGCAGAAGGGAATCTGAGGGTAAAAGCAATAATTGGTTCAGCCGCACAGGGCAGAGCAGGCCTGGGGTTGATTCCCTCCTACAAATTCGGAAAAAGCACCGTAAAAGAGCGGCAACTCCTGATACAGGACGAAGTAAGGGCAGGGATGGAGGAAAAGCGGATGACAAAAATGGCAGGTTATAGCCAGCAGGGCGCGTGGACCAGGTGGGAGGGTGTAGATCGGCGGAAAGTGTCGTGGTCAGATCTTTGGAATACCGACTTCAGCCGATCTAGATTCCTGGTTCAGATGGTGTACGACGTATTACCAAGCGCGACCAATCTACACCTATGGGAAAAAATAGATTCACCAAAGTGCCCCTTGCGTTCGGGGAGGGGATCACTGCAACATATATTAAGCGGGTGCAGAACAGCTCTGACAGACGGGCGCTATCGGTGGCGTCATGACAAGGTTTTAGAGGCGATAGCACTCATTATTACTGAAGCTTTACAGAGTAATAAACTCCTCCAAGAAAGAAGAGCTATCCGCTTCGTTAAAGCAGGTGCAAAGCCGAGTAAGAAGGTTGCAGGATCCCATTCACTGTTATCGTCCGCGTCGGATTGGCAAATGCGAGTCGATCTCGGGAAACAATTAAAATTCCCAACACATATATCGTCCTCCAAACTCCGTCCAGACATAATCGTTTATTCGGACGCCACAAAACAGATTATTCTGCTGGAGTTGACTGTCCCATGGGAAGAGCATATGCAAGAGGCATTTGAGAGAAAATATAGTAAATATGAAGGACTCTTAAATGACTGCAGAAATAAAGGATGGCACACTCATTGTTTCCCTGTCGAGATCGGCTGTAGGGGGTTCGCCGGACAGTCAATGATACGAGCCCTTACTAGCCTAGGGATAAATGGACAAAAAAGAAGGCGGGCGATTCAAATGATCCTGGAGTCCGTCGAATAGGCCACCAGGTGGTTGTGGATAAATAGAGCCATTAAGTGGCCCAAAACTACAAAGAACGTTCCCAATACAGATGTACATACGCCATAAATGCCATCACGAATTTCTTTTAAGACAGATTAGTGTGTGCGTATATATATATATATATATATATGTAGGTGAAATTTTGTGTATATAGATGATGAGAAACTTGCGACTCAATCTTTCCATTTGCTTTCAGTTAGGGTTAGGGTTGCTATGACTTCTTACTGGTCTTCCGAATAGATTATTTTATTGCAAGACATTTTTCTTACAAGTATTCTTTCCTGTTTTTTTTTTTGGTCTCATTCATGGATAATTGTTTTTTTAGGAGAAACTTAGTTTAGCTAAATTTACACGCTATTTTTCTTTCAACTATTTTTTCGACATGTAAATATCTCAATTATTTATTTTGAGGAATTCTAGTTATTTCTCTTAGTTTTTAAACGAATTCTTTCCGGTAAGGATATTTTTTTTAACTTATTTAAAATTTACACGTATTTTTTTTTTTTTTAATAATAGTTAACATGTAAATAGCTTGATTAATTGATTTTAAGCGATTTTTGTTAAACGTTCTTCGTTTAGTTTTTAAAGTTGTAAATAGTCTGTCATTTTAATCACTCTATTGTAAACGTTTTATGAAGTGTAGTTTGGGAATGAAAATGGGAATAAAAAGGTAAAAAGAAAAGAAAGACCAAACAAATAAGTTAGTTAAAAGGGGAGGTAGAGGAAGAACAAGTCGCAGGACGAGCCAATTGAATATAATAAATCGTTTTTGCTTTTGTTTTTTTTTTGTTTTTTTTTTGTGTATATATGTGTTTGTGTATGTGTGTATATACATATATGTTTCTTGTTTTGTTTTGTTTTTCTTCAAAAAAAAAAAAAAAAAAAAAGAAGAAAAACACCCATTCTTGGCCGCATGTAGGAAGATCAACACAACTATGCATACCTAATTTATAACATCGAATAGCCCAAGTGAAGTCTTGATTGGTCGTTGTCTACTGGGGCAACTTATATATTTCACGTCCTAAAACTCGTGGCAAAATTTTTGTTCTAGGTGCGAGCCGAATATTGATCATATTCGGTCGGGTCGCCCATCGAAGAAGTCTGTTGTTTATTTAGACCCGAAACTTCTAGTGACATGGGAGCAACAACACTGACGACGCATCTAGATTCAGCACTTAAAGGTGTATTTTAATAATAATAATAATAATAATAATAATATATATATATATATATATATATATATATATATATATATATATATATATATATATATATATATATTCTAAATCCACGTGCTATGTCTCTTTCGGATGTCTCAGTAAAAGTTATCTACTTTTTAACTCAACTCTCCGAGTTTTTGTTAACAACTCTTTGAATCAAGTCCCTGGATTCAACCAATGGTTTTATCCACTGGGCCATGTGTCCTTGAGGACATCAGTATATGAATTTTGTGGACTTATAAAACAAATGTCTCGGTAACCTCTTTTTACCAAGGCTCAGAGTATATTTTTAATGTTGTTATTGTTTTTCTCTGGGACTCCGTATTACTGGTTCCCATATTGTATTCATTTCTATGCATGGCTGACTGAGGAGATCTTTGTGTCCAAGCATATGCATTGATTCCTTAAGTTTTCGCATTTTCCAGTGATGTTTTCTGTCTATTATTTCAACCTCATCCCACAGGGAGAAGGTGATCTCCCTTTTCCCTCTATATATGGTCAGCTGATTGTTCTATTTCTTCTTGTGTCCCACTCGGCTTTAAGGTGTTCCTGTAGTCTTATCTTAAGGGGCGGCCCTGTTTCTCTTTAATATTTCTTACCACAGCTGTATGGGATGGCGTACACACAGCCCTTAATCATGTTCTTCTCTCTGGAAGTACATGATTAAGAACTGTGCATACATGGCTCAGTTGAATCCAGTGACTTAACCCAAAGAGTTGTGAGTTCAATACTTGGCTACAGCAGCGGTGAACAAAAACTTCAAGAGTTGAGTCAAAAGGGAGATAAAGAACAATCTACCCCGGTGGATGAAATAAAGTGTTCAATTCAAAATTTCAATCATCTGAACAAAGCCAGAGCGCACAACGAACGAAACGCCGTGAATATGGCAACGAAGAAGCCATATTCACAATATATATATATATATACATTGTGTATATTTAGGCAGCATTTTTTCATTCATACATGTTTCATTAAATAATATAGACAAATGTTGTCTATTTTATGTAAATTCTTTTCATAACGTCTGATAAGCTTAATAACATTATCATTAAACGAAGAAAGAAAATCGCAATATTGATCCATATTTTTAATCCAATCTAAGCTTTCGGCTTACATAAGCCATTATCAAAGATGTCAATTACTGTACAATATATTAAGCAATATACGAACAAGACAGTGTTGATAGTCTGTTATTGTTTACATGGATGGTTTCCAAGCAACGATAAATACGTGCATCTAAGACGCTGGAATATATATATCCACGAGCAGAAAGCTTTCGTTCATATCGTATGGTCACCGAAATTCAGTAACGTTGAGCCTGGC
The DNA here is from genome assembly GCA_963932145.1 of Acanthosepion lycidas. Taxonomy (NCBI): domain Eukaryota; kingdom Metazoa; phylum Mollusca; class Cephalopoda; order Sepiida; family Sepiidae; genus Acanthosepion; species Acanthosepion lycidas. The sequence goes on along the minus strand of OZ010577.1, from coordinate 87,549,554 downwards.
CAGTACCTAGATATGAGTGACCGCTTAGAAATACAACGTGCTACTGTTGTATAGCTCACTCTTTTTTTTTTGCGACGGCGTGGTTTCACTACTACTGGCGTTGCATTCTCTCTTTTGGCTGCTGATCGCTGGTTAGTTTTAGTTCAGAGATAAAAGAGACATCAACCAAGGGAATTTGAATCTTATTAATTTATCCAACACGTCGACGTGTACATTTTTAACTATCCAGTGGGGTTGCTTTCCTACCATGCTGGGGAACTGTTTCCAGACACGAAATTCGCACGTCTGCATTGTTCAACGTGTAAGAGCCAACTCCCTGAAACCCCTAGCTATCATTCCCACTCTAGTTTTAGTCAATCACAACCGATTTCTATTTTTGTTCTGTATCTCTCAGAATGAGTATGTCAGAGCAGAAACCCAATTCTCTCTAAAAAATAATAGTCTGCTAAGCTATCATTTAACACTGCAAGCTTGGATGTGTGGGTGGTGTAATAGATAACGGCTCGGAATTGGAGATCGGTGACAAGATACAATTCCAATCAAGTTCCATACGTTCTTTTACGCACAAATACCCTTGGGGAAGGTATAAATCCTCTTCTCCGCATAGTTATGGGTTAATTAGTGGGTTTATTTATATCAATAAAATCATTATCCCCAACGAGATGATTCATTTTCTTTATTGCATTTTCTTTAATGTGCAAGTTGGTAGACAAATAAGCACTTTAAAATCCAATAAAAATAACATTTGAAGTAATATATATATATATATATATATATATATATATATATATATATATATATATATATATATATATATATATATATATATATATATATACTGCTGAGCCGACCAAGCATAGAACACAGATGTCCTTAAGTGGATAAAGGCGTTGGTTAGTGACAGGACCCCAAAAGTTGTGAGTTCAATACCTGGTTAAGGCAGTGGAGAACTTGGAGAGGTGAATCAACAGGAAATAACGGATATCCATTAAACAGTCTACCCCAGCGAGCGAAATAAAGGGTTCGTCATTCGAACCACCTGAAGAAGGCTGGAATGTACAACGACCGAACGTTGTGATAAATATGGCAACAATGATGAGGATAGTCTGAATAATGTAAGTATAGTATTTAGCTCTAAGTTAAAATGATACTCCCTCTTGCTGTTGTGACCTCCTGATCCAGTTTTCTTCTCTACTGTTCCCTCTTTTTAAAAATTATTCCCCGTTCTCTTGATGGCTCTTGAATGGGCTTCAATTGGACGGAAGCCAGAGTATGAATGTTAGTACCATTACTGAAGGCCTGAATGACCTTTTCCCTCTTGCCATTGCTCAGTTGAGACGACACAAAATGATTTTAACCTGTTCCCTTTCTAACTGAATAACTCAAATGTTTTTCAGTGATTCTTACGCCAAATAATGTCAAGATGGCTAAACGTCTTCTCTGAAAACCTGGGAAAAAGAAGCTCAATTAGTTAAAGTTTTAGATATTTTTTGTGGGATGGGCAATTATCCCATGCTGTTACACAATTTGGTCAATTTTTCTATTACCCTAGGTTATATATATATATATATATATATATATATATATATATATATATATATATATATATATATATATGTATATATATATACCTTCATTCACTTCGTTGTTAACTGTAAGTAATTATTTTATATTTATTTTACGAAGGAGTTCCAACGCGTCCATTATTTTCTCAAGTAATATGCTTCAGCAAATTGTTACAGGTACCACATGATGCCTTTACTTAAATAGAAGAGATAAACACTGTTAAAACAACAGGATGTTCTACTCTAATACGGGTATCCATAAAAAAAAAAAAAAAAACAAAAAAAACATTTGAAGTAATAAAAATATGTCAAATTAAAAATAAAAATCATTAATTGTTTAGAAATTGCTTTGTTTACGTACTTACTTTGAAGCCCATCTTAAACTTGAATCCGGTCCAACGCGGAACTTCCCTGCTGGTAATAACATCAATCAACTAATTGACAAATTTTATATTTGTATTAATTATCTATCTATCTATCTATCTATCTATCTATCTATCTATATATATATATATATATATATATATATATATATATATGCAGATATGTGGAAAAATAGGAAAGAACTCGTAATCCGGAGTTCAGTATTTTTGTTTTTATTTAAAAAAAACAAAACAGTGCTCTATGTAGAAGTAGACCTTAAATTATAATTATTAAAAAAAAAAAATATGATTCCTTCGCTACATAAGAGTTCTCATGTTTCAAAAACGAGTGCCGAAAACCTCAATATAGTTATTAAAATTAAATTCATCCTCAGGCGAAAATTTAGGAAGATTCCTAGATTTTCGCTTGAGGATGAAACAGGGCTTGATACTTTAATTCAATTTAATTTTAATAATTATATTGGGGATTTGGCTTTCGTTTTTGAAATATGAGAACTCTTATGTCGCGAAGGAATCATATTTTTTTGAAAAATAATTACAATATATATATATATATATATATAGTGAACATTGAAGTCAACACTCAGAGGCGATAAAGTCTTTCATACTAGACGCAATCGTCAGGCGGTCTGACGATTACATCTAGCTTGAGACAGCCTGTCGACTCTGAGTGTTGACTTCAATGTTCACTTTTATATTTATATTTACATATGATCCATCTCTGATATTAAGCACTTTATACCATGAATATAACTTACCTTAAAACTATATTTCTTCACACACACACATATATATATTAATCCTCTCTCTATATATAGATTAATACATATATATTAATTATATACATATATATATATGTCATTCGCAGACGGTACTGTTTCGCTGTATCAGAGCTCCTCAGTGCAACTAGACATCCGAATGCTTCAAGCCAGAACCGAAACCCGACCAATTTGGTGTCAATCAGAGTTTTTACCGGTGAGCTATCATCATTCAGCAGAGATAAACAGCTATTTCTAGCGTATTGTTTTTACGAACGTAAACAAACGCGAATCAGTCAGAGGGCTCCAATTCATTTTACTGAAGAGCTGTTGTCTATAGAATCGGCTTATCACTCAACAGTGCTCAATTGAAATATATTTTTCCAGAGCTTAATTATGTTATTCACAGATAGTAGTGTTTCCTTGTATCACAGCTCTACATGCTGTGTGTGTATGTGTGTGTGTGTGTGTGTGTTAATCCTCTTCATACGGACTCTTACACACAAGTATAAATCAGAACATAAATTATGTTAAATATGTATATTCAAATTTCGATGAGGGTGATCCGTAAAGAAAGGGTATGTATATAGACTTTCTTTCCCTAAGAAATAGTATAATAGTGAAAACGAACACTTAAAATACAATTGTGGTATTTATTTTATTAGAATCGAAGATTCGATTCTAACTCTTAAGTAGAGACGTAATTTTTCAGTTGATCTAATGACTATATATGAGCGTTTCTAGATTCCTCTAGTAACTTACAACATTTTATATTTGTTTATAGATACTTTGTTCAAATAAATTTATTTCGTTTTTTGCCTTGATAAAGAAGTCTGCAGTGGACGAAACGCGTCGGTTAAAACTACATACAATTTTCCTATTGTCTTTTTTCTCTCTCACATATATATAATGACAGATCAATAATTCCTTAACCTGCTACGTATTTATCAGTTGCATTTAGATCAGACATTGTTATCAAAACGAACATTATTCATGCCATTTTCTTATTTATTTCTTTATAATCATTTTTATCTCATTCCTTTTATTTTCTTTCCTATTTTTCTTATTAAATTCATTCATCTCCCTTTCTTCATCATTTTTATTCTTTCATTCTTGCTTTCATTCTTAATCATTTATTTTTTAGTTCTGTCTCTCTTTCATTCTCCCTTTCTCTTTCATTCTCTATTTTATTAATTCCTTCTTTATTTCTTCTTTTCTTAATTTCGTTTTCATTCATTCATTCTCTTTCTTTTTCAATCATTTAATTCTCGTTGTTTCTTTATTCCTTTATTTCTCATTTACTTTTTATTTAATTCATTCATTTTTTTCTTTCTCACTTTCTTCATCATATTTTCATTTCGTTTTTTTTTTAAAGTTTTTCTTGTTTTCGCCGTGGTCATTTTTTTTTTCAATTTCTTTCTTTTTTAACAATATAAATTTTCTTTCTCTTTTCTCAATCAGTAATGTTTTGTTCCTCCTTTCTCAACTGAACTCGTCAACAGGGCTGATGCCCCATTGTTGAACATATAAAAATGCCGGCTACTGTAACTTCTATAAACTCCATACTTGTGGAGGTAGCACAATTTACAGTAGCCAAGAAATGATATTAAAATTATATATATTTATATATTTTGCTTTTGGTCATTTGGGAAGTGAGTCAGTTCGAGACGTTTCAACATCCTCCCGTATATCTGAAGGGAAAAGATAAGAAAGAATAATTTAAAGCTAGAAGATTTGATTATTTTCCGCTGACAAAACCTACAAAGTACATAATCTGTATATAGAACTATTTTTCATACAGAGCTTTTTAAAGCGTAAGTTTGTTTTCGATCTAAAGATAACAAGCACAATTAGTTTCTGGTGGTTCATCTATTTATTTTTTTTAATGAGACTGGATTTTGGAGTGATTAACGGTGTTTTCTTGATGACATTTTTTTGCTGCACATTGTTGTAAATAAGACATTTTTCATCGCCTGGGATTGTTGTTAACTAAAATGAGTCAGTATTTACATTGTTCTTCATCTTTACTGCCATATTTATCACAACGTTTCGGACGTTGTACGCTCCGGACTTCTTCTTTATCCACTGTACCATGTATCCTTAAGGACACATGGCACAGTGGATAAAGGCATTTGTTAGATCCAGTGACAGGACCCAAAGAGTGTGAGTTCAATATCTGGCTAAGGCGGTGGAGAACTTGGAGAGCGGAATTAACAGGAGATAACTAATAACTGACATCCATTAGACATGACACATGGAACTAGAACAGTCTACCCCAGCGAGCGAAATAAAGGGTTCAGTTCGACATTCCAACCACCTGAAGAAGGCCGGAGCGTACAACGGGCGAAACGTTGTGATAAATATGGCAACAAAGATGAGGATGATAGTCCGAACAATGTAAATAATGTACATAGTATCTCATCTCAGAAATAAAGACAGATACTAAAATGAGTCATTTTTGTATCGGATAAAGTCACAGATATGTAGTCCATTAAACTTTTTCCGTTAAATCGTGAGGCACCCAAGCATCGTTGCAATTCCCGCACCGAAGTGGTTTCAAATGCCTGAAAATGCTCAAATGAGATATGTGGAGCATCTCTGCGATATTTCGTGTCGTATGACCTGGATCTGGTCATCCTCAACGATTGCAAGTCTGCCTGGACGTTCTCGGTTTTCCAAATCCAAAGTTCAACTTCTAAAACTACCGAACTTTTTATGAACAGTACTCTCAGCCACGGCACCATTTCCATAAACGACGCATCTTTTTAGCTGTTTTTTTTTTTAGTGTTTTTTCCCTTTTTCCTGGAAATAAAATAGCTCAAATTTCACTTTTAACATAAAACATTTAAAATTTACATTTCACATATAAATCGTATAGCACCTTTCAGAATATGCATACATGCCATAAATCTCAGTCCCGTGTGAAACGAAACCAAATATTTAAACGCCATTTCTTGGAAAAAAAAAGAAGCTACACATTTTTGTTCTCACCTAATATTTACAAGGATAACAAAACAAATAAATTTAATCGCTAAAGATGCTTGGAAAATGGTCATCACCTTACACCGCTCCAGGAAATATTTGACATGGTCTGTCTTTACAATATCAGATCAGACTAAAAATGAAATATTGTTGGAATGGTGCTACTCAATACTCTCTTTCCAGCCTTGATAGTTCAAAATCACCTACAGAGTCTTGTAGGTTATGATTTATTTTCCCTCTGGCAGGCCATTTCCCACAAACGAAAGCTTCTTTCGTTACTCTATCGCTATTTACAAGGAAAAATGTTCAGACGAGCTACATTCCTTAGTTCCACCAGTTCAGCCCTTCACACCTAGGACCCACCATGGCACGTTCACAGGTTCAAATCATCCTCCTTCCCTTCGTATTCCATCGGTAAGAAAGAAGTTTCATTCGCACAGTTTCTTCCCAAGAGCCACTGCTTTGTGGAATAGACTACCGAGATAATCCTCCACTGATGACGACAATCTTAACCTCTTAAGGGTTGATCATTATCTTTTTCATATATCCTCATAATCTGTACTTCTTACCTCCTCTTTTTATGTTCATAAAACAACCTCATTTATCAACACTCCTATTCGTGTGGTTTTGGGGCCTTGTATCGGGGGAATAATAGTATAAAAAACAAATTTTATTGAGATTATGGATAAGTAATTTTGATTCGGAAAACGAATGTACATATTAAAAAAAAAATAAGAAGTAGTCAAATTGCAATTTTGGTTACTTTTTAATTTCTTCAATTCAATGTTGATTTCGTTTTAATTTTCTTAATTTAATGTTGATTTCATTTTAACTTCTTTAATTCAATGCCAATTACTTTTTAATTTTCTTAATTTAATGTTGAATTCATTTTAATTTCTTTAATTCAATGTCAATTACTTTTTAATTTTCTTAATTTAATGTTGATTTCATTTTAATTTCTTTAATTCAATGTCAATTACCTTTTTAATTTTCTTAATTTAATGTTGATTTCATTTAAATTGCATTAATTCAATGTCGATTACTTTTTAATTTTCTTAATTTAATGTTGATTTCATTTTCATTTCTTTAATTCAATGCCAATTACTTTTTAATTTTCTTAATTTAATGTTGATTTCATTTTAATTTCTTTAATTCAATGCCAATTATTTTTTAATTTTCTTAATTTAATGTTGATTTCATTTTAATTTCTTCAATTCAATGTCAATTATCTTTTTAATTTTCTTAATTTAATGTTGATTTCATTTTAATTTCTTTAATTCAATGTCGATTACTTTTTAATTTTCTTAATTTAATGTTCATTTCATTTTAATTTCTTCAATTCAATGCCAATTACTTTTTAATTTTCTTAATTTAATGTTGATTTCATTTTAATTACTTTAATTCAATGCCAATTACTTTTTAATTTTCTTAAATTTATGTTGATTTCATTTTAATTTCTTTAATTCAATGTCGATTACTTTTTACTTTTCTTAATTTAATGTTCAGTTCATTTTAATTTCTTCAATTCAATGTCGATTACTTTTTAATTTTCTTGATTTAATGTTGATTTCATTTTAATTTCTTTAATTCAATGCCAATTACTTTTTAATTTTCTTGATTTAATGTTGATTTCATTTTAATTTCTTTAATTCAATGCCAATTACTTTTTAATTTTCTTGATTTAATGTTGATTTCATTTTAATTTCTTTAATTCAATGCCAATTACTTTTTAATTTTCTTGATTTAATGTTGATTTCATTTTAATTTCTTTAATTCAATGCCAATTACTTTTTAATTTTCTTAATTTAATGTTGATTTCATTTTAATTTCTTTAATTCAATGCCAATTACTTTTCAATTTTCTTAATTCAATGTTGATTTCATTTTAATTTCTTTAATTCAATGCCAATTACTTTTTAATTTACTTAATTTAATGTTGATTTCATTTAAATTTCTTTAATTCAATGTCAATTATCTTTTTAATTTTCTTAATTTAATGTTGATTTCATTTTAATTTCTTTAATTCAATGCCAATTACTTTTTAATTTTCTTAATTTAATGTTGATTTCATTTTAATTTCTTTAATTCAATGCCAATTACTTTTTAATTTTCTTAATTTAATGTTGATTTCATTTTAATTTCTTTAATTCAATGTCGATTACTTTTTAATTTCCTTAATTTAATGTTGATTTCATTTTAATTTCTTTAATTCAATGCCAATTACATTTTACTTTTCTTAATTTAATGTTCAGTTCATTTTAATTTCTTTAATTCAATGTCGATTACTTTTTAATTTTCTTAATTTAATGTTCATTTCATTTTAATTTCTTTAATTCAATGTCGATTACTTTTTAATTTTCGTAATTTAATGTTGATTTCATTTTAATTTCTTTAATTCAATGACAATTAATTTTTAATTTCCTTAATTTAATGTTGATTTCATTTTAATTTCTTTAATTCAATGTCGATTACTTTTTAATTTTCTTAATTTAATGTTCATTTCATTTTAATTTCTTCAATTCAATGCCAATTACTTTTTAATTTTCTTAAATTTATGTTGATTTCATTTTAATTTCTTTAATTCAATGTCGATTACTTTTTACATTTCTTAATTTAATGTTCAGTTCATTTTAATTTCTTCAATTCAATGTCGATTACTTTTTAATTTTCTTGATTTAATGTTGATTTCATTTTAATTTCTTTAATTCAATGCCAATTACTTTTTAATTTTCTTGATTTAATGTTGATTTCATTTTAATTTCTTTAATTCAATGCCAATTACTTTTTAATTTTCTTGATTTAATGTTGATTTCATTTTAATTTCTTTAATTCAATGCCAATTACTTTTTAATTTTCTTGATTTAATGTTGATTTCATTTTAATTTCTTTAATTCAATGCCAATTACTTTTTAATTTTCTTAATTTAATGTTGATTTCATTTTAATTTCTTTAATTCAATGCCAATTACTTTTCAATTTTCTTAATTTAATGTTGATTTCATTTAAATTTCTTTAATTCAATGTCAATTACTTTTTAATTTCCTTAATTTAATGTTCATTTCATTTTCATTTCTTTAATTCAATGTCGATTACTTTTTAATTTTCTTAATTTAATGTTCATTTCATTTTAATTTCTTCAATTCAATGTCGATTACTTTTTAATTTTCTTGATTTAATGTTGATTTCATTTTAATTTCTTTAATTCAATGCCAATTACTTTTTAATTTTCTTAATTTAATGTTGAATTCATTTTAATTTCTTTAATTCAATGTCAATTACTTTTTAATTTTCTTAATTTAATGTTGATTTCATTTTAATTTCTTTAATTCAATGTCAATTACCTTTTTAATTTTCTTAATTTAATGTTGATTTCATTTAAATTGCATTAATTCAATGTCGATTACTTTTTAATTTTCTTAATTTAATGTTGATTTCATTTTCATTTCTTTAATTCAATGCCAATTACTTTTTAATTTTCTTAATTTAATGTTGATTTCATTTTAATTTCTTTAATTCAATGCCAATTATTTTTTAATTTTCTTAATTTAATGTTGATTTCATTTTAATTTCTTCAATTCAATGTCAATTATCATTTTAATTTTCTTAATTTAATGTTGATTTCATTTTAATTTCTTTAATTCAATGTCGATTACTTTTTAATTTTCTTAATTTAATGTTCATTTCATTTTAATTTCTTCAATTCAATGCCAATTACTTTTTAATTTTCTTAATTTAATGTTGATTTCATTTTAATTACTTTAATTCAATGCCAATTACTTTTTAATTTTCTTAAATTTATGTTGATTTCATTTTAATTTCTTTAATTCAATGTCGATTACTTTTTACTTTTCTTAATTTAATGTTCAGTTCATTTTAATTTCTTCAATTCAATGTCGATTACTTTTTAATTTTCTTGATTTAATGTTGATTTCATTTTAATTTCTTTAATTCAATGCCAATTACTTTTTAATTTTCTTGATTTAATGTTGATTTCATTTTAATTTCTTTAATTCAATGCCAATTACTTTTTAATTTTCTTGATTTAATGTTGATTTCATTTTAATTTCTTTAATTCAATGCCAATTACTTTTTAATTTTCTTGATTTAATGTTGATTTCATTTTAATTTCTTTAATTCAATGCCAATTACTTTTTAATTTTCTTAATTTAATGTTGATTTCATTTTAATTTCTTTAATTCAATGCCAATTACTTTTCAATTTTCTTAATTCAATGTTGATTTCATTTTAATTTCTTTAATTCAATGCCAGTTACTTTTTAATTTACTTAATTTAATGTTGATTTCATTTAAATTTCTTTAATTCAATGTCAATTATCTTTTTAATTTTCTTAATTTAATGTTGATTTCATTTTAATTTCTTTAATTCAATGCCAATTACTTTTTAATTTTCTTAATTTAATGTTGATTTCATTTTAATTTCTTTAATTCAATGCCAATTACTTTTTAATTTTCTTAATTTAATGTTGATTTCATTTTAATTTCTTTAATTCAATGTCGATTACTTTTTAATTTCCTTAATTTAATGTTGATTTCATTTTAATTTCTTTAATTCAATGCCAATTACATTTTACTTTTCTTAATTTAATGTTCAGTTCATTTTAATTTCTTTAATTCAATGTCGATTACTTTTTAATTTTCTTAATTTAATGTTCATTTCATTTTAATTTCTTTAATTCAATGTCGATTACTTTTTAATTTTCGTAATTTAATGTTGATTTCATTTTAATTTCTTTAATTCAATGACAATTAATTTTTAATTTCCTTAATTTAATGTTGATTTCATTTTAATTTCTTTAATTCAATGTCGATTACTTTTTAATTTTCTTAATTTAATGTTCATTTCATTTTAATTTCTTCAATTCAATGCCAATTACTTTTTAATTTTCTTAAATTTATGTTGATTTCATTTTAATTTCTTTAATTCAATGTCGATTACTTTTTACATTTCTTAATTTAATGTTCAGTTCATTTTAATTTCTTCAATTCAATGTCGATTACTTTTTAATTTTCTTGATTTAATGTTGATTTCATTTTAATTTCTTTAATTCAATGCCAATTACTTTTTAATTTTCTTGATTTAATGTTGATTTCATTTTAATTTCTTTAATTCAATGCCAATTACTTTTTAATTTTCTTGATTTAATGTTGATTTCATTTTAATTTCTTTAATTCAATGCCAATTACTTTTTAATTTTCTTGATTTAATGTTGATTTCATTTTAATTTCTTTAATTCAATGCCAATTACTTTTTAATTTTCTTAATTTAATGTTGATTTCATTTTAATTTCTTTAATTCAATGCCAATTACTTTTCAATTTTCTTAATTTAATGTTGATTTCATTTAAATTTCTTTAATTCAATGTCAATTACTTTTTAATTTCCTTAATTTAATGTTCATTTCATTTTCATTTCTTTAATTCAATGTCGATTACTTTTTAATTTTCTTAATTTAATGTTCATTTCATTTTAATTTCTTCAATTCAATGTCGATTACTTTTTAATTTTCTTGATTTAATGTTGATTTCATTTTAATTTCTTTAATTCAATGCCAATTACTTTTTAATTTTCTTAATTTAATGTTGATTTCATTTTTTTTTCTTCAATCCAATGTCGATTACTTTTTAATTTCCTTAATTTAATGTTGATTTCATTTTAATTTCTTTAATTCAATGTCGATGATTTTTTAATTTTCTTAATTTAATGTTTATTTCATTTTAATTCCATTAATTCAATGCCAATTACATTTTAATTTTCTTAATTTAATGTTGATTTCATTTTAATTTCTTTAATTCAATGTCGATTACTTTTTAATTTTCTTAATTTAATGATCATTTCATTTTAATTTCTTCAATTCAATGTGTATTACTTTTTAATTTTCTTAATTTAATGCTGATTTCATTTTAATTCCATTAATTCAATGCCAATTACTTTTTAATTTTCTTAATTTAATGTTGATTTCATTTTAATTTCTTTAATTCATTGTCGATTACTTTTTAATTTTCTTAATTTAATGATCATTTCATTTTAATTTCTTCAATTCAATGTGTATTACTTTTTAATTTTCTTAATTTAATGCTGATTTCATTTTAATTTCTTTAATTCAATGTAGATTACTTTTTAATTTCCTTAATTTAATGTTCATTTCATTTTAATTTCTTTAATTCAATGTCGATTACATTTCAATTTCTTTAATTTAATGTTGATTTCATTTTAATTTCTTTAATTCAATGCCAATTACTTTTTAATTTTCTTAATTTAATGTTGAATTCATTTTAATTTCTTTAATTCAATGTCGAGTACTTCTTAATTTTCTTAATTTAATGTTCATTTCATTTTTATTTCTTCAATTCAATGTCGATTACTTTTTAATTTCCTTAATTTAATGTTGATTTCATTTTAATTTCTTTAATTCAATGTCGATTACTTTTTAATTTCCTTAATTTAATGTTGATTTCATTTAAATTTCTTTAATTCAATGTCAATTACTTTTTAATTTTCTTAATTTAATGTTTATTTCATTTTAATTTCTTTAATTCAATGTCGATTACTTTTTAATTTTCGTAATTTAATGTTGATTTCATTTTAATTTCTTTAATTCAATGACAATTAATTTTTAATTTCCTTAATTTAATGTTGATTTCATTTTAATTTCTTTAATTCAATGTCGAGTACTTTTTAATTTTCTTAATTTAATGTTCATTTCATTTTTTTTCTTTAATTCAATGTCGATTACTTTTTAAGTTCCTTAATTTAATGTTCATTTCATTTTAATTTCTTTAATTCAATGTCGATTACTTTTTAATTTTCTTAATTTAATGTTGATTTCATTTTAATTTCTTTAATTCAATGTCGATTACTTTTTAATTTTCTTAATTTAATGTTGATTTCATTTTAATTTCTTTAATTCAATGTCAATTAATTTTTAATTTCCTTAATTTAACGTTGATTTCATTTTAATTTCTTTAATTCAATGTCGATTACTTTTTAATTTTCTTAATTTAATGTTCATTTGATTTTAATTTCTTCAATCCAATGTCGATTACTTTTTAATTTCCTTAATTTAATGTTGATTTCATTTTAATTTCTTTAATTCAATGTCGATGATTTTTTAATTTTCTTAATTTAATGTTCATTTCATTTTAATTCCATTAATTCAATGCCAATTACTTTTTAATTTTCTTAATTTAATGTTGATTTCATTTTAATTTCTTTAATTCAATGTCGATTACTTTTTAATTTTCTTAATTTAATGATCATTTCATTTTAATTTCTTCAATTCAATGTCTATTACTTTTTAATTTTCTTAATTTAATGTTGAATTCATTTTAATTTCTTTAATTCAATGTCGATTACTTTTTAATATCCTTAATTTAATGTTCATTTCATTTTAATTTCTTTAATTCAATGACAATTACTTTTTAATTTTCTTAATTTAATGTTGATTTCATTTTAATTTCTTTAATTCAATGTCGAGTACTTTTTAATTTTCTTAATTTAATGTTCATTTCATTTTTATTTCTTCAATTCAATGTCGATTACTTTTTACTTTCCTTAATTTAATGTTGATTTCATTTTAATTTCTTTAATTCAATGTCGATTACTTTTTAATTTCCTTAATTTAATCTTGATTTCATTTTAATTTCTTTAATTTAATGTTGATTACTTTTTAATTTTCTTAATTTAATGTTGATTTCATTTTAATTTCTTTAATTCAATGTCGATTACTTTTTAAGTTCCTTAATTTAATGTTGATTTCATTTTAATTTCTTTAATTCAATGTCGATTACTTTTTAATTTTCTTAATTTAATGTTGATTTCATTTTAATTTCTTTAATTCAATGTCGATTACTTTTTAATTTTCTTAATTTAATGTTGATTTCATTTTAATTTCTTTAATTCAATGTCAATTAATTTTTAATTTCCTTAATTTAACGTTGATTTCAATTTAATTTCTTTAATTCAATGTCGATTACTTTTTAATTTTCTTAATTTAATGTTCATTTCATTTTAATTTCTTCAATGCAATGTCGATTACTTTTTAATTTTCTTAATTTAATGTTCATTTCATTTTAATTTCTTTAATTCAATGGCGATTACTTTTTAATTTTCTTAATTTAATGTTGATTTCATTTTTTTTCTTCAATTCAATGCCAATTACTTTTTAATTTTCTTAATTTAATGTTCATTTCATTTTAATTTCTTTAATTCAATGTCAATTATCTTTTTAATTTTCTTAATTTAATGTTGATTTCATTTTAATTTCTTTAATTCAATGCCAATTACTTTTTAATTTTCTTAATTTAATGTTGATTTCATTTTAATTTCTTTAATTCAATGCCAATTACTTTTTATTTTCTTAATTTAATGTTGATTTCATTTTAATTTCTTTAATTCAATGTCGATTACTTTTTAAGTTCCTTAATTTAATGTTCATTTCATTTTAATTTCTTCAATTCAATGTCGATTACTTTTTAATTTTCTTAATTTAATGTTGATTTCATTTTAATTTCTTTAATTCAATGTCGAGTACTTTTTAATTTTCTTAATTTAATGTTCATTTCATTTTTATTTCTTCAATTCAATGTCGATTACTTTTTAATTTTCTTAATTTAATGTTGATTTCATTTTAATTTCTTTAATTCAATGTCGATTACTTTTTAATTTTCTTAATTTAATGTTGATTTCATTTTAATTTCTTTAATTCAATGTCAATTAATTTTTAATTTCCTTATTTTAACGTTGATTTCATTTTAATTACTTTAATTCAATGTCGATTACTTTTTAATTTTCTTAATTTAATGTTCATTTCATTTTAATTTCTTCAATCCAATGTCGATTACTTTTTAATTTCCTAAATTTAATGTTGATTTCATTTTAATTTCTCTTAATTCAATGTCGATGATTTTTTAATTTTCTTAATTTAATGTTCATTTCATTTTAATTCCATTAATTCAATGCCAATTACTTTTTAATTTTCTTAATTTAATGTTCATTTCATTTTAATTTCTTTAATTCAATGTCAATTATCTTTTTAATTTTCTTAATTTAATGTTGATTTCATTTTAATTTCTTTAATTCAATGCCAATTACTTTTTAATTTTCTTAATTTAATGTTGATTTCATTTTAATTTCTTTAATTCAATGCCAATTACTTTTTAATTTTCTTAATTTAATGTTGATTTCATTTTAATTTCTTTAATTCAATGTCGATTACTTTTTAAGTTCCTTAATTTAATGTTCATTTCATTTTAATTTTTTCAATTCAATGTCGAGTACTTTTTAATTTTCTTAATTTAATGTTCATTTCATTTTTATTTCTTCAATTCAATGTCGATTACTTTTTAATTTTATGAATTTAATGTTGATTTCATTTTAATTTCTTTAATTCCATGTCGATTACTTTTTAATTTTCTTAATTTAATGTTCATTTCATTTTTATTTCTTCAATTCAATGTCGATTACATTTTAATTTACTTAATTTAATGTTGATTTCATTTTAATTTCTTTAATTCAATGCCAATTACTTTTTAATTTTCTTAATTTAATGTTGATTTCATTTTAATTTCTTTAATTCAATGTCGATTACTTTTTAAGTTCCTTAATTTAATGTTCATTTCATTTTAATTTCTTCAATTCAATGTCGATTACTTTTTAAGTTCCTTAATTTAATGTTCATTTCATTTTAATTTCTTCAATTCAATGTCGATTACTTTTTAATTTTCTTAATTTAATGTTCATTTCATTTTAATTTCTTTAATTCAATGTCAATTATCTTTTTAATTTTCTTAATTTAATGTTGATTTCATTTTAATTTCTTTAATTCAATGCCAATTACTTTTTAATTTTCTTAATTTAATGTTGATTTCATTTTAATTTCTTTAATTCAATGCCAATTACTTTTTAATTTTCTTAATTTAATGTTGATTTCATTTTAATTTCTTTAATTCAATGTCGATTACTTTTTAAGTTCCTTAATTTAATGTTCATTTCATTTTAATTTTTTCAATTCAATGTCGAGTACTTTTTAATTTTCTTAATTTAATGTTCATTTCATTTTTATTTCTTCAATTCAATGTCGATTACTTTTTAATTTTATGAATTTAATGTTGATTTCATTTTAATTTCTTTAATTCCATGTCGATTACTTTTTAATTTTCTTAATTTAATGTTCATTTCATTTTTATTTCTTCAATTCAATGTCGATTACATTTTAATTTACTTAATTTAATGTTGATTTCATTTTAATTTCTTTAATTCAATGCCAATTACTTTTTAATTTTCTTAATTTAATGTTGATTTCATTTTAATTTCTTTAATTCAATGTCGATTACTTTTTAAGTTCCTTAATTTAATGTTCATTTCATTTTAATTTTTTCAATTCAATGTCGAGTACTTTTTAATTTTCTTAATTTAATGTTCATTTCATTTTTATTTCTTCAATTCAATGTCGATTACTTTTTAATTTTATGAATTTAATGTTGATTTCATTTTAATTTCTTTAATTCCATGTCGAGTACTTTTTAATTTTCTTAATTTAATGTTCATTTCATTTTTATTTCTTCAATTCAATGTCGATTACATTTTAATTTACTTAATTTAATGTTGATTTCATTTTAATTTCTTTAATTCAATGCCAATTACTTTTTAATTTTCTTAATTTAATGTTGATTTCATTTTAATTTCTTTAATTCAATGTCGATTACTTTTTAAGTTCCTTAATTTAATGTTCATTTCATTTTAATTTTTTCAATTCAATGTCGATTACTTTTTAATTTTCTTAATTTAATGTTGATTTCATTTTAATTTCTTTAATTCAATGACAATTAATTTTTAATTTCCTTAATTTAATGTTGATTTCATTTTAATTTGTTTAATTCAATGTCGATTACTTTTTCATTTTCGTAATTTAATGTTCATTTCATTTTAATTTCTTCAATTCAATGCCAATTACTTTTTAATTTTCTTAATTTAATGTTCATTTCATTTTAATTTCTTCAATTCAATGTCGATTACTTTTTAATTATATGAATTTAATGTTGGTTTCATTTTAATTTCTTTAATTCAATGGCGATTACTTTTTAATTTTCTTAATTTAATGTTGATTTCATTTTTTTTCTTCAATTCAATGCCAATTACTTTTTAATATTCTTAATTTAATGTTGATTTCATTTTAATTTCTTTAATTCCATGTCGAGTACTTTTTAATTTTCTTAATTTAATGTTCATTTCATTTTTATTTCTTCAATTCAATGTCGATTACTTTTTAATTTACTTAATTTAATGTTGATTTCATTTTAATTCCTTTAATTCAATGTTGATTACTTTTTAATTTCCTTAATTTAATGTTGATTTCATTTTAATTTCTCTAATTCAATGTCAATTACTTTTTAATTTTCTTAATTTAATGTTGATTTCATTTTAATTTCTTTAATTCAATGACGAGTACTTTTTAATTTTCTTAATTTAATGTTCATTTGATTTTAATTTCTTCAATTCAATGTCGATTACTTTTTAATTTTCTTAATTTAATGTTGATTTCATTTTAATATCTTTAATTCAATGACAATTAATTTTTAATTTCCTTAATTTAATGTTGATTTCATTTTAATTTCTTTAATTCAATGTCGATTACTTTTTAATTTTCGTAATTTAATGTTCATTTCATTTTAATTTCTTCAATTCAATGTCGATTACTCTTTAATTTTCTTAATTTAATGTTCATTTCATTTTAATTTCTTCAATTCAATGTCGATTACTTTTTAATTTTATTAATTTAATGTTGGTTTCATTTTAATTTCTTTAATTCAATGGCGATTACTTTTTAATTTTCTTAATTTAATGTTGATTTCATATTTTTTCTTCAATTCAATGCCAATTACTTTTTAATTTTCTTAATTTAATGTTGGTTTCATTTTAATTTCTTTAATTCAATGGCGATTACTTTTTAATTTTCTTAATTTAATGTTGATTTCATTTTTTTTCTTCAATTCAATGCAAATTACTTTTTAATTTTCTTAATTTAATGTTCATTTCATTTTAATTTCTTTAATTCAATGCCAATTACTTTTTAATTTTCTTAATTTAATGTTGATTTCATTTTAATTTCTTTAATTCAATGCCAATTACTTTTTAATTTTCTTAATTTAATGTGGATTTCATTTTAATTTCTTTAATTCCATGTCGAGTACTTTTTAATTTTCTTAATTTAATGTTCATTTCATTTTTATTTATTCAATTCAAGGTCGATTACTTTTTAATTTACTTAATTTAATGTTGATTTCATTTTAATTTCTTTAATTCAATGTTGATTACTTTTTAATTACCTTAATTTAATCTTGATTTCATTTTAATTTCTTTAATTCAATGTCAATTACTTTTTAATTTTCTTAATTTAATGTTGATTTCATTTTTTTTCTTCAATTCAATGCCAATTACTTTTTAATATTCTTAATTTAATGTTGATTTCATTTTAATTTCTTTAATTCCATGTCGAGTACTTTTTAATTTTCTTAATTTAATGTTCATTTCATTTTTATTTCTTCAATTCAATGTCGATTACTTTTTAATTTACTTAATTTAATGTTGATTTCATTTTAATTTCTTTAATTCAATGTTGATTACTTTTTAATTTCCTTAATTTAATGTTGATTTCATTTTAATTTCTCTAATTCAATGTCAATTACTTTTTAATTTTCTTAATTTAATGTTGATTTCATTTTAATTTCTTTAATTCAATGACGAGTACTTTTTAATTTTCTTAATTTAATGTTCATTTGATTTTAATTTCTTCAATTCAATGTCGATTACTTTTTAATTTTCTTAATTTAATGTTGATTTCATTTTAATTTCTTTAATTCAATGACAATTAATTTTTAATTTCCTTAATTTAATGTTGATTTCATTTTAATTTCTTTAATTCAATGTCGATTACTTTTTAATTTTCGTAATTTAATGTTCATTTCATTTTAATTTCTTCAATTCAATGTCGATTACTCTTTAATTTTCTTAATTTAATGTTCATTTCATTTTATTTTCTTCAATTCAATGTCGATTACTTTTTAATTTTATTAATTTAATGTTGGTTTCATTTTAATTTCTTTAATTCAATGGCGATTACTTTTTAATTTTCTTAATTTAATGTTGATTTCATATTTTTTCTTCAATTCAATGCCAATTACTTTTTAATTTTCTTAATTTAATGTTGGTTTCATTTTAATTTCTTTAATTCAATGGCGATTACTTTTTAATTTTCTTAATTTAATGTTGATTTCATTTTTTTTCTTCAATTCAATGCAAATTACTTTTTAATTTTCTTAATTTAATGTTCATTTCATTTTAATTTCTTTAATTCAATGCCAATTACTTTTTAATTTTCTTAATTTAATGTTGATTTCATTTTAATTTCTTTAATTCAATGCCAATTACTTTTTAATTTTCTTAATTTAATGTTGATTTCATTTTAATTTCTTTAATTCCATGTCGAGTACTTTTTAATTTTCTTAATTTAATGTTCATTTCATTTTTATTTATTCAATTCAATGTCGATTACTTTTTAATTTACTTAATTTAATGTTGATTTCATTTTAATTTCTTTAATTCAATGTTGATTACTTTTTAATTACCTTAATTTAATCTTGATTTCATTTTAATTTCTTTAATTCAATGTCAATTACTTTTTAATTTTCTTAATTTAATGTTGATTTCATTTTAATTTCTTTAATTCAATGTCGATTACTTTTTAATTTTCTTAATTTAATGTTGATTTCATTTTAATTTCTTTAATTCAATGTCGATTACTTTTTAATTTCCTTAATTTAATGTTCATTTCATTTTAATTTCTTTAATTCAATGTCGATTACATTTCAATTTCTTTAATTTAATGTTGATTTCATTTTAATTTCTTTAATTCAATGCCAATTACTTTTTAATTTTCTTAATTTAATGTTGAATTCATTTTAATTTCTTTAATTCAATGTCGAGTACTTCTTAATTTTCTTAATTTAATGTTCATTTCATTTTTATTTCTTCAATTCAATGTCGATTACTTTTTAATTTCCTTAATTTAATGTTGATTTCATTTTAATTTCTTTAATTCAATGTCGATTACTTTTTAATTTCCTTAATTTAATGTTGATTTCATTTAAAATTCTTTAATTCAATGTCAATTACTTTTTAATTTTCTTAATTTAATGTTTATTTCATTTTAATTTCTTTAATTCAATGTCGATTACTTTTTAATTTTCGTAATTTAATGTTGATTTCATTTTAATTTCTTTAATTCAATGACAATTAATTTTTAATTTCCTTAATTTAATGTTGATTTCATTTTAATTTCTTTAATTCAATGTCGAGTACTTTTTAATTTTCTTAATTTAATGTTCATTTCATTTTTTTCTTTAATTCAATGTCGATTACTTTTTAAGTTCCTTAATTTAATGTTCATTTCATTTTAATTTCTTTAATTCAATGTCGATTACTTTTTAATTTTCTTAATTTAATGTTGATTTCATTTTAATTTCTTTAATTCAATGTCGATTACTTTTTAATTTTCTTAATTTAATTTTGATTTCATTTTAATTTCTTTAATTCAATGTCAATTAATTTTTAATTTCCTTAATTTAACGTTGATTTCATTTTAATTTCTTTAATTCAATGTCGATTACTTTTTAATTTTCTTAATTTAATGTTCATTTCATTTTAATTTCTTCAATCCAATGTCGATTACTTTTTAATTTCCTTAATTTAATGTTGATTTCATTTTAATTTCTTTAATTCAATGTCGATGATTTTTTAATTTTCTTAATTTAATGTTCATTTCATTTTAATTCCATTAATTCAATGCCAATTACTTTTTAATTTTCTTAATTTAATGTTGATTTCATTTTAATTTCTTTAATTCAATGTCGATTACTTTTTAATTTTCTTAATTTAATGATCATTTCATTTTAATTTCTTCAATTCAATGTCTATTTCTTTTTAATTTTCTTAATTTAATGCTGATTTCATTTTAATTTCTTTAATTCAATGTCGATTACTTTTTAATTTCCTTAATTTAATGTTCATTTCATTTTAATTTCTTTAATTCAATGCCAATTACTTTTTAATTTTCTTAATTTAATGTTGATTTCATTTTAATTTCTTTAATTCAATGTCGAGTACTTTTTAATTTTCTTAATTTAATGTTCATTTCATTTTTATTTCTTCAATTCAATGTCGATTACTTTTTACTTTCCTTAATTTAATGTTGATTTCATTTTAATTTCTTTAATTCAATGTCGATTACTTTTTAATTTCCTTAATTTAATCTTGATTTCATTTTAATTTCTTTAATTTAATGTTGATTACTTTTTAATTTTCTTAATTTAATGTTGATTTCATTTTAATTTCTTTAATTCAATGTCGATTACTTTTTAAGTTCCTTAATTTAATGTTGATTTCATTTTAATTTCTTTAATTCAATGTCGATTACTTTTTAATTTTCTTAATTTAATGTTGATTTCATTTTAATTTCTTTAATTCAATGTCGATTACTTTTTAATTTTCTTAATTTAATGTTGATTTCATTTTAATTTCTTTAATTCAATGTCAATTAATTTTTAATTTCCTTAATTTAACGTTGATTTCATTTTAATTTCTTTAATTCAATGTCGATTACTTTTTAATTTTCTTAATTTAATGTTCATTTCATTTTAATTTCTTCAATGCAATGTCGATTACTTTTTAATTTTCTTAATTTAATGTTCATTTCATTTTAATTTCTTTAATTCAATGGCGATTACTTTTTAATTTTCTTAATTTAATGTTGATTTCATTTTTTTTCTTCAATTCAATGCCAATTACTTTTTAATTTTCTTAATTTAATGTTCATTTCATTTTAATTTCTTTAATTCAATGTCAATTATCTTTTTAATTTTCTTAATTTAATGTTGATTTCATTTTAATTTCTTTAATTCAATGCCAATTACTTTTTAATTTTCTTAATTTAATGTTTATTTCATTTTAATTTCTTTAATTCAATGCCAATTACTTTTTAATTTTCTTAATTTAATGTTGATTTCATTTTAATTTCTTTAATTCAATGTCGATTACTTTTTAAGTTCCTTAATTTAATGTTCATTTCATTTTAATTTCTTCAATTCAATGTCGATTGCTTTTTAATTTTCTTAATTTAATGTTGATTTCATTTTAATTTCTTTAATTCAATGTCGAGTACTTTTTAATTTTCTTAATTTAATGTTCATTTCATTTTTATTTCTTCAATTCAATGTCGATTACTTTTTAATTTTCTTAATTTAATGTTGATTTCATTTTAATTTCTTTAATTCAATGTCGATTACTTTTTAATTTACTTAATTTAATGTTCATTTCATTTTTATTTCTTCAATTCAATGTCGATTACTTTTTAATTTTCTTAATTTAATGTTGATTTCATTTTAATTTCTTTAATTCAATGTCAATTAATTTTTAATTTCCTTAATTTAACGTTGATTTCATTTTAATTACTTTAATTCAATGTCGATTACTTTTTAATTTTCTTAATTTAATGTTCATTTCATTTTAATTTCTTCAATCCAATGTCGATTACTTTTTAATTTCCTAAATTTAATGTTGATTTCATTTTAATTTCTCTTAATTCAATGTCGATGATTTTTTAATTTTCTTAATTTAATGTTCATTTCATTTTAATTCCATTAATTCAATGCCAATTACTTTTTAATTTTCTTAATTTAATGTTCATTTCATTTTAATTTCTTTAATTCAATGTCAATTATCTTTTTAATTTTCTTAATTTAATGTTGATTTCATTTTAATTTCTTTAATTCAATGCCAATTACTTTTTAATTTTCTTAATTTAATGTTGATTTCATTTTAATTTCTTTAATTCAATGCCAATTACTTTTTAATTTTCTTAATTTAATGTTGATTTCATTTTAATTTCTTTAATTCAATGTCGATTACTTTTTAAGTTCCTTAATTTAATGTTCATTTCATTTTAATTTTTTCAATTCAATGTCGAGTACTTTTTAATTTTCTTAATTTAATGTTCATTTCATTTTTATTTCTTCAATTCAATGTCGATTACTTTTTAATTTTATGAATTTAATGTTGATTTCATTTTAATTTCTTTAATTCCATGTCGAGTACTTTTTAATTTTCTTAATTTAATGTTCATTTCATTTTTATTTCTTCAATTCAATGTCGATTACATTTTAATTTACTTAATTTAATGTTGATTTCATTTTAATTTCTTTAATTCAATGCCAATTACTTTTTAATTTTCTTAATTTAATGTTGATTTCATTTTAATTTCTTTAATTCAATGTCGATTACTTTTTAAGTTCCTTAATTTAATGTTCATTTCATTTTAATTTTTTCAATTCAATGTCGAGTACTTTTTAATTTTCTTAATTTAATGTTCATTTCATTTTTATTTCTTCAATTCAATGTCGATTACTTTTTAATTTCCTTAATTTAATGTTGATTTCATTTTAATTTCTTTAATTCAATGTCGATGATTTTTTAATTTTCTTAATTTAATGTTCATTTCATTTTAATTCCATTAATTCAATGCCAATTACTTTTTAATTTTCTTAATTTAATGTTGATTTCATTTTAATTTCTTTAATTCAATGTCGATTACTTTTTAATTTTCTTAATTTAATGATCATTTCATTTTAATTTCTTCAATTCAATGTCTATTTCTTTTTAATTTTCTTAATTTAATGCTGATTTCATTTTAATTTCTTTAATTCAATGTCGATTACTTTTTAATTTCCTTAATTTAATGTTCATTTCATTTTAATTTCTTTAATTCAATGCCAATTACTTTTTAATTTTCTTAATTTAATGTTGATTTCATTTTAATTTCTTTAATTCAATGTCGAGTACTTTTTAATTTTCTTAATTTAATGTTCATTTCATTTTTATTTCTTCAATTCAATGTCGATTACTTTTTACTTTCCTTAATTTAATGTTGATTTCATTTTAATTTCTTTAATTCAATGTCGATTACTTTTTAATTTCCTTAATTTAATCTTGATTTCATTTTAATTTCTTTAATTTAATGTTGATTACTTTTTAATTTTCTTAATTTAATGTTGATTTCATTTTAATTTCTTTAATTCAATGTCGATTACTTTTTAAGTTCCTTAATTTAATGTTGATTTCATTTTAATTTCTTTAATTCAATGTCGATTACTTTTTAATTTTCTTAATTTAATGTTGATTTCATTTTAATTTCTTTAATTCAATGTCGATTACTTTTTAATTTTCTTAATTTAATGTTGATTTCATTTTAATTTCTTTAATTCAATGTCAATTAATTTTTAATTTCCTTAATTTAACGTTGATTTCAATTTAATTTCTTTAATTCAATGTCGATTACTTTTTAATTTTCTTAATTTAATGTTCATTTCATTTTAATTTCTTCAATGCAATGTCGATTACTTTTTAATTTTCTTAATTTAATGTTCATTTCATTTTAATTTCTTTAATTCAATGGCGATTACTTTTTAATTTTCTTAATTTAATGTTGATTTCATTTTTTTTCTTCAATTCAATGCCAATTACTTTTTAATTTTCTTAATTTAATGTTCATTTCATTTTAATTTCTTTAATTCAATGTCAATTATCTTTTTAATTTTCTTAATTTAATGTTGATTTCATTTTAATTTCTTTAATTCAATGCCAATTACTTTTTAATTTTCTTAATTTAATGTTGATTTCATTTTAATTTCTTTAATTCAATGTCGATTACTTTTTAAGTTCCTTAATTTAATGTTCATTTCATTTTAATTTCTTCAATTCAATGTCGATTACTTTTTAATTTTCTTAATTTAATGTTGATTTCATTATAATTTCTTTAATTCAATGTCGAGTACTTTTTAATTTTCTTAATTTAATGTTCATTTCATTTTTATTTCTTCAATTCAATGTCGATTACTTTTTAATTTTCTTAATTTAATGTTGATTTCATTTTAATTTCTTTAATTCAATGTCGATTACTTTTTAATTTTCTTAATTTAATGTTCATTTCATTTTTATTTCTTCAATTCAATGTCGATTACTTTTTAATTTTCTTAATTTAATGTTGATTTCATTTTAATTTCTTTAATTCAATGTCGATTACTTTTTAATTTTCTTAATTTAATGTTGATTTCATTTTAATTTCTTTAATTCAATGTCAATTAATTTTTAATTTCCTTATTTTAACGTTGATTTCATTTTAATTACTTTAATTCAATGTCGATTACTTTTTAATTTTCTTAATTTAATGTTCATTTCATTTTAATTTCTTCAATCCAATGTCGATTACTTTTTAATTTCCTAAATTTAATGTTGATTTCATTTTAATTTCTCTTAATTCAATGTCGATGATTTTTTAATTTTCTTAATTTAATGTTCATTTCATTTTAATTCCATTAATTCAATGCCAATTACTTTTTAATTTTCTTAATTTAATGTTCATTTCATTTTAATTTCTTTAATTCAATGTCAATTATCTTTTTAATTTTCTTAATTTAATGTTGATTTCATTTTAATTTCTTTAATTCAATGCCAATTACTTTTTAATTTTCTTAATTTAATGTTGATTTCATTTTAATTTCTTTAATTCAATGCCAATTACTTTTTAATTTTCTTAATTTAATGTTGATTTCATTTTAATTTCTTTAATTCAATGTCGATTACTTTTTAAGTTCCTTAATTTAATGTTCATTTCATTTTAATTTTTTCAATTCAATGTCGAGTACTTTTTAATTTTCTTAATTTAATGTTCATTTCATTTTTATTTCTTCAATTCAATGTCGATTACTTTTTAATTTTATGAATTTAATGTTGATTTCATTTTAATTTCTTTAATTCCATGTCGATTACTTTTTAATTTTCTTAATTTAATGTTCATTTCATTTTTATTTCTTCAATTCAATGTCGATTACATTTTAATTTACTTAATTTAATGTTGATTTCATTTTAATTTCTTTAATTCAATGCCAATTACTTTTTAATTTTCTTAATTTAATGTTGATTTCATTTTAATTTCTTTAATTCAATGTCGATTACTTTTTAAGTTCCTTAATTTAATGTTCATTTCATTTCAATTTCTTCAATTCAATGTCGATTACTTTTTAAGTTCCTTAATTTAATGTTCATTTCATTTTAATTTCTTCAATTCAATGTCGATTACTTTTTAATTTTCTTAATTTAATGTTCATTTCATTTTAATTTCTTTAATTCAATGTCAATTATCTTTTTAATTTTCTTAATTTAATGTTGATTTCATTTTAATTTCTTTAATTCAATGCCAATTACTTTTTAATTTTCTTAATTTAATGTTGATTTCATTTTAATTTCTTTAATTCAATGCCAATTACTTTTTAATTTTCTTAATTTAATGTTGATTTCATTTTAATTTCTTTAATTCAATGTCGATTACTTTTTAAGTTCCTTAATTTAATGTTCATTTCATTTTAATTTTTTCAATTCAATGTCGAGTACTTTTTAATTTTCTTAATTTAATGTTCATTTCATTTTTATTTCTTCAATTCAATGTCGATTACTTTTTAATTTTATGAATTTAATGTTGATTTCATTTTAATTTCTTTAATTCCATGTCGATTACTTTTTAATTTTCTTAATTTAATGTTCATTTCATTTTTATTTCTTCAATTCAATGTCGATTACATTTTAATTTACTTAATTTAATGTTGATTTCATTTTAATTTCTTTAATTCAATGCCAATTACTTTTTAATTTTCTTAATTTAATGTTGATTTCATTTTAATTTCTTTAATTCAATGTCGATTACTTTTTAAGTTCCTTAATTTAATGTTCATTTCATTTTAATTTTTTCAATTCAATGTCGAGTACTTTTTAATTTTCTTAATTTAATGTTCATTTCATTTTTATTTCTTCAATTCAATGTCGATTACTTTTTAATTTTATGAATTTAATGTTGATTTCATTTTAATTTCTTTAATTCCATGTCGAGTACTTTTTAATTTTCTTAATTTAATGTTCATTTCATTTTTATTTCTTCAATTCAATGTCGATTACATTTTAATTTACTTAATTTAATGTTGATTTCATTTTAATTTCTTTAATTCAATGCCAATTACTTTTTAATTTTCTTAATTTAATGTTGATTTCATTTTAATTTCTTTAATTCAATGTCGATTACTTTTTAAGTTCCTTAATTTAATGTTCATTTCATTTTAATTTTTTCAATTCAATGTCGATTACTTTTTAATTTTCTTAATTTAATGTTGATTTCATTTTAATTTCTTTAATTCAATGACAATTAATTTTTAATTTCCTTAATTTAATGTTGATTTCATTTTAATTTGTTTAATTCAATGTCGATTACTTTTTCATTTTCGTAATTTAATGTTCATTTCATTTTAATTTCTTCAATTCAATGCCAATTACTTTTTAATTTTCTTAATTTAATGTTCATTTCATTTTAATTTCTTCAATTCAATGTCGATTACTTTTTAATTATATGAATTTAATGTTGGTTTCATTTTAATTTCTTTAATTCAATGGCGATTACTTTTTAATTTTCTTAATTTAATGTTGATTTCATTTTTTTTCTTCAATTCAATGCCAATTACTTTTTAATATTCTTAATTTAATGTTGATTTCATTTTAATTTCTTTAATTCCATGTCGAGTACTTTTTAATTTTCTTAATTTAATGTTCATTTCATTTTTATTTCTTCAATTCAATGTCGATTACTTTTTAATTTACTTAATTTAATGTTGATTTCATTTTAATTCTTTTAATTCAATGTTGATTACTTTTTAATTTCCTTAATTTAATGTTGATTTCATTTTAATTTCTCTAATTCAATGTCAATTACTTTTTAATTTTCTTAATTTAATGTTGATTTCATTTTAATTTCTTTAATTCAATGACGAGTACTTTTTAATTTTCTTAATTTAATGTTCATTTGATTTTAATTTCTTCAATTCAATGTCGATTACTTTTTAATTTTCTTAATTTAATGTTGATTTCATTTTAATTTCTTTAATTCAATGACAATTCATTTTTAATTTCCTTAATTTAATGTTGATTTCATTTTAATTTCTTTAATTCAATGTCGATTACTTTTTAATTTTCGTAATTTAATGTTCATTTCATTTTAATTTCTTCAATTCAATGTCGATTACTCTTTAATTTTCTTAATTTAATGTTCATTTCATTTTAATTTCTTCAATTCAATGTCGATTACTTTTTAATTTTATTAATTTAATGTTGGTTTCATTTTAATTTCTTTAATTCAATGGCGATTACTTTTTAATTTTCTTAATTTAATGTTGATTTCATATTTTTTCTTCAATTCAATGCCAATTACTTTTTAATTTTCTTAATTTAATGTTGGTTTCATTTTAATTTCTTTAATTCAATGGTGATTACTTTTTAATTTTATTAATTTAATGTTGATTTCATTTTTTTTCTTCAATTCAATGCAAATTACTTTTTAATTTTCTTAATTTAATGTTCATTTCATTTTAATTTATTTAATTCAATGCCAATTACTTTTTAATTTTCTTAATTTAATGTTGATTTCATTTTAATTTCTTTAATTCAATGCCAATTACTTTTTAATTTTCTTAATTTAATGTTGATTTCATTTTAATTTCTTTAATTCCATGTCGAGTACTTTTTAATTTTCTTAATTTAATGTTCATTTCATTTTTATTTATTCAATTCAATGTCGATTACTTTTTAATTTACTTAATTTAATGTTGATTTCTTTTTAATTTCTTTAATTCAATGTTGATTACTTTTTAATTACCTTAATTTAATCTTGATTTCATTTTAATTTCTTTAATTCAATGTCAATTACTTTTTAATTTTCTTAATTTAATGTTGATTTCATTTTTTTTCTTCAATTCAATGCCAATTACTTTTTAATATTCTTAATTTAATGTTGATTTCATTTTAATTTATTTAATTCCATGTCGAGTACTTTTTAATTTTCTTAATTTAATGTTCATTTCATTTTTATTTC
Source organism: Acanthosepion lycidas (assembly GCA_963932145.1). Classification (NCBI taxonomy): domain Eukaryota; kingdom Metazoa; phylum Mollusca; class Cephalopoda; order Sepiida; family Sepiidae; genus Acanthosepion; species Acanthosepion lycidas. The sequence goes on along the minus strand of OZ010577.1, from coordinate 87,520,834 downwards.
TTCAATTCAATGTCGATTACTTTTTAATTTACTTAATTTAATGTTGATTTCATTTTAATTTCTTTAATTCAATGTTGATTACTTTTTAATTTCCTTAATTTAATGTTGATTTCATTTTAATTTCTCTAATTCAATGTCAATTACTTTTTAATTTTCTTAATTTAATGTTGATTTCATTTTAATTTCTTTAATTCAATGACGAGTACTTTTTAATTTTCTTAATTTAATGTTCATTTGATTTTAATTTCTTCAATTCAATGTCGATTACTTTTTAATTTTCTTAATTTAATGTTGATTTCATTTTAATTTCTTTAATTCAATGACAATTAATTTTTAATTTCCTTAATTTAATGTTGATTTCATTTTAATTTCTTTAATTCAATGTCGATTACTTTTTAATTTTCGTAATTTAATGTTCATTTCATTTTAATTTCTTCAATTCAATGTCGATTACTCTTTAATTTTCTTAATTTAATGTTCATTTCATTTTATTTTCTTCAATTCAATGTCGATTACTTTTTAATTTTATTAATTTAATGTTGGTTTCATTTTAATTTCTTTAATTCAATGGCGATTACTTTTTAATTTTCTTAATTTAATGTTGATTTCATATTTTTTCTTCAATTCAATGCCAATTACTTTTTAATTTTCTTAATTTAATGTTGGTTTCATTTTAATTTCTTTAATTCAATGGCGATTACTTTTTAATTTTCTTAATTTAATGTTGATTTCATTTTTTTTCTTCAATTCAATGCAAATTACTTTTTAATTTTCTTAATTTAATGTTCATTTCATTTTAATTTCTTTAATTCAATGCCAATTACTTTTTAATTTTCTTAATTTAATGTTGATTTCATTTTAATTTCTTTAATTCAATGCCAATTACTTTTTAATTTTCTTAATTTAATGTTGATTTCATTTTAATTTCTTTAATTCCATGTCGAGTACTTTTTAATTTTCTTAATTTAATGTTCATTTCATTTTTATTTATTCAATTCAATGTCGATTACTTTTTAATTTACTTAATTTAATGTTGATTTCATTTTAATTTCTTTAATTCAATGTTGATTACTTTTTAATTACCTTAATTTAATCTTGATTTCATTTTAATTTCTTTAATTCAATGTCAATTACTTTTTAATTTTCTTAATTTAATGTTGATTTCATTTTAATTTCTTTAATTCAATGTCGATTACTTTTTAATTTTCTTAATTTAATGTTGATTTCATTTTAATTTCTTTAATTCAATGTCGATTACTTTTTAATTTCCTTAATTTAATGTTCATTTCATTTTAATTTCTTTAATTCAATGTCGATTACATTTCAATTTCTTTAATTTAATGTTGATTTCATTTTAATTTCTTTAATTCAATGCCAATTACTTTTTAATTTTCTTAATTTAATGTTGAATTCATTTTAATTTCTTTAATTCAATGTCGAGTACTTCTTAATTTTCTTAATTTAATGTTCATTTCATTTTTATTTCTTCAATTCAATGTCGATTACTTTTTAATTTCCTTAATTTAATGTTGATTTCATTTTAATTTCTTTAATTCAATGTCGATTACTTTTTAATTTCCTTAATTTAATGTTGATTTCATTTAAATTTCTTTAATTCAATGTCAATTACTTTTTAATTTTCTTAATTTAATGTTTATTTCATTTTAATTTCTTTAATTCAATGTCGATTACTTTTTAATTTTCGTAATTTAATGTTGATTTCATTTTAATTTATTTAATTCAATGACAATTAATTTTTAATTTCCTTAATTTAATGTTGATTTCATTTTAATTTCTTTAATTCAATGTCGAGTACTTTTTAATTTTCTTAATTTAATGTTCATTTCATTTTTTTTCTTTAATTCAATGTCTATTACTTTTTAAGTTCCTTAATTTAATGTTCATTTCATTTTAATTTCTTTAATTCAATGTCGATTACTTTTTAATTTTCTTAATTTAATGTTGATTTCATTTTAATTTCTTTAATTCAATGTCGATTACTTTTTAATTTTCTTAATTTAATTTTGATTTCATTTTAATTTCTTTAATTCAATGTCAATTAATTTTTAATTTCCTTAATTTAACGTTGATTTCATTTTATTTTCTTTAATTCAATGTCGATTACTTTTTAATTTTCTTAATTTAATGTTCATTTCATTTTAATTTCTTCAATCCAATGTCGATTACTTTTTAATTTCCTTAATTTAATGTTGATTTCATTTTAATTTCTTTAATTCAATGTCGATGATTTTTTAATTTTCTTAATTTAATGTTCATTTCATTTTAATTCCATTAATTCAATGCCAATTACTTTTTAATTTTCTTAATTTAATGTTGATTTCATTTTAATTTCTTTAATTCAATGTCGATTACTTTTTAATTTTCTTAATTTAATGATCATTTCATTTTAATTTCTTCAATTCAATGTCTATTTCTTTTTAATTTTCTTAATTTAATGCTGATTTCATTTTAATTTCTTTAATTCAATGTCGATTACTTTTTAATTTCCTTAATTTAATGTTCATTTCATTTTAATTTCTTTAATTCAATGCCAATTACTTTTTAATTTTCTTAATTTAATGTTGATTTCATTTTAATTTCTTTAATTCAATGTCGAGTACTTTTTAATTTTCTTAATTTAATGTTCATTTCATTTTTATTTCTTGAATTCAATGTCGATTACTTTTTACTTTCCTTAATTTAATGTTGATTTCATTTTAATTTCTTTAATTCAATGTCGATTACTTTTTAATTTCCTTAATTTAATCTTGATTTCATTTTAATTTCTTTAATTTAATGTTGATTACTTTTTAATTTTCTTAATTTAATGTTGATTTCATTTTAATTTCTTTAATTCAATGTCGATTACTTTTTAATTTTCTTAATTTAATGTTGATTTCATTTTAATTTCTTTAATTCAATGTCAATTAATTTTTAATTTCCTTAATTTAACGTTGATTTCATTTTAATTTCTTTAATTCAATGTCGATTACTTTTTAATTTTCTTAATTTAATGTTCATTTCATTTTAATTTCTTCAATGCAATGTCGATTACTTTTTAATTTTCTTAATTTAATGTTCATTTCATTTTAATTTCTTTAATTCAATGGCGATTACTTTTTAATTTTCTTAATTTAATGTTGATTTCATTTTTTTTCTTCAATTCAATGCCAATTACTTTTTAATTTTCTTAATTTAATGTTCATTTCATTTTAATTTCTTTAATTCAATGTCAATTATCTTTTTAATTTTCTTAATTTAATGTTGATTTCATTTTAATTTCTTTAATTCAATGCCAATTACTTTTTAATTTTCTTAATTTAATGTTTATTTCATTTTAATTTCTTTAATTCAATGCCAATTACTTTTTAATTTTCTTAATTTAATGTTGATTTCATTTTAATTTCTTTAATTCAATGTCGATTACTTTTTAAGTTCCTTAATTTAATGTTCATTTCATTTTAATTTCTTCAATTCAATGTCGATTACTTTTTAATTTTCTTAATTTAATGTTGATTTCATTTTAATTTTTTCAATTCAATGTCGAGTACTTTTTAATTTTCTTAATTTAATGTTCATTTCATTTTTATTTCTTCAATTCAATGTCGATTACTTTTTAATTTTATGAATTTAATGTTGATTTCATTTTAATTTCTTTAATTCCATGTCGATTACTTTTTAATTTTCTTAATTTAATGTTCATTTCATTTTTATTTCTTCAATTCAATGTCGATTACATTTTAATTTACTTAATTTAATGTTGATTTCATTTTAATTTCTTTAATTCAATGCCAATTACTTTTTAATTTTCTTAATTTAATGTTGATTTCATTTTAATTTCTTTAATTCAATGTCGATTACTTTTTAAGTTCCTTAATTTAATGTTCATTTCATTTTAATTTTTTCAATTCAATGTCGAGTACTTTTTAATTTTCTTAATTTAATGTTCATTTCATTTTTATTTCTTCAATTCAATGTCGATTACTTTTTAATTTTATGAATTTAATGTTGATTTCATTTTAATTTCTTTAATTCCATGTCGAGTACTTTTTAATTTTCTTAATTTAATGTTCATTTCATTTTTATTTCTTCAATTCAATGTCGATTACATTTTAATTTACTTAATTTAATGTTGATTTCATTTTAATTTCTTTAATTCAATGCCAATTACTTTTTAATTTTCTTAATTTAATGTTGATTTCATTTTAATTTCTTTAATTCAATGTCGATTACTTTTTAAGTTCCTTAATTTAATGTTCATTTCATTTTAATTTTTTCAATTCAATGTCGATTACTTTTTAATTTTCTTAATTTAATGTTGATTTCATTTTAATTTCTTTAATTCAATGACAATTAATTTTTAATTTCCTTAATTTAATGTTGATTTCATTTTAATTTGTTTAATTCAATGTCGATTACTTTTTCATTTTCGTAATTTAATGTTCATTTCATTTTAATTTCTTCAATTCAATGCCAATTACTTTTTAATTTTCTTAATTTAATGTTCATTTCATTTTAATTTCTTCAATTCAATGTCGATTACTTTTTAATTATATGAATTTAATGTTGGTTTCATTTTAATTTCTTTAATTCAATGGCGATTACTTTTTAATTTTCTTAATTTAATGTTGATTTCATTTTTTTTCTTCAATTCAATGCCAATTACTTTTTAATATTCTTAATTTAATGTTGATTTCATTTTAATTTCTTTAATTCCATGTCGAGTACTTTTTAATTTTCTTAATTTAATGTTCATTTCATTTTTATTTCTTCAATTCAATGTCGATTACTTTTTAATTTACTTAATTTAATGTTGATTTCATTTTAATTCCTTTAATTCAATGTTGATTACTTTTTAATTTCCTTAATTTAATGTTGATTTCATTTAAATTTCTCTAATTCAATGTCAATTACTTTTTAATTTTCTTAATTTAATGTTGATTTCATTTTAATTTCTTTAATTCAATGACGAGTACTTTTTAATTTTCTTAATTTAATGTTCATTTGATTTTAATTTCTTCAATTCAATGTCGATTACTTTTTAATTTTCTTAATTTAATGTTGATTTCATTTTAATTTCTTTAATTCAATGACAATTAATTTTTAATTTCCTTAATTTAATGTTGATTTCATTTTAATTTCTTTAATTCAATGTCGATTACTTTTTAATTTTCGTAATTTAATGTTCATTTCATTTTAATTTCTTCAATTCAATGTCGATTACTCTTTAATTTTCTTAATTTAATGTTCATTTCATTTTAATTTCTTCAATTCAATGTCGATTACTTTTTAATTTTATTAATTTAATGTTGGTTTCATTTTAATTTCTTTAATTCAATGGCGATTACTTTTTAATTTTCTTAATTTAATGTTGATTTCATATTTTTTCTTCAATTCAATGCCAATTACTTTTTAATTTTCTTAATTTAATGTTGGTTTCATTTTAATTTCTTTAATTCAATGGCGATTACTTTTTAATTTTATTAATTTAATGTTGATTTCATTTTTTTTCTTCAATTCAATGCAAATTACTTTTTAATTTTCTTAATTTAATGTTCATTTCATTTTAATTTCTTTAATTCAATGCCAATTACTTTTTAATTTTCTTAATTTAATGTTGATTTCATTTTAATTTCTTTAATTCAATGCCAATTACTTTTTAATTTTCTTAATTTAATGTTGATTTCATTTTAATTTCTTTAATTCCATGTCGAGTACTTTTTAATTTTCTTAATTTAATGTTCATTTCATTTTTATTTATTCAATTCAATGTCGATTACTTTTTAATTTACTTAATTTAATGTTGATTTCTTTTTAATTTCTTTAATTCAATGTTGATTACTTTTTAATTACCTTAATTTAATCTTGATTTCATTTTAATTTCTTTAATTCAATGTCAATTACTTTTTAATTTTCTTAATTTAATGTTGATTTCATTTTTTTTCTTCAATTCAATGCCAATTACTTTTTAATATTCTTAATTTAATGTTGATTTCATTTTAATTTCTTTAATTCCATGTCGAGTACTTTTTAATTTTCTTAATTTAATGTTCATTTCATTTTTATTTCTTCAATTCAATGTCGATTACTTTTTAATTTACTTAATTTAATGTTGATTTCATTTTAATTTCTTTAATTCAATGTTGATTACTTTTTAATTTCCTTAATTTAATGTTGATTTCATTTTAATTTCTCTAATTCAATGTCAATTACTTTTTAATTTTCTTAATTTAATGTTGATTTCATTTTAATTTCTTTAATTCAATGACGAGTACTTTTTAATTTTCTTAATTTAATGTTCATTTGATTTTAATTTCTTCAATTCAATGTCGATTACTTTTTAATTTTCTTAATTTAATGTTGATTTCATTTTAATTTCTTTAATTCAATGACAATTAATTTTTAATTTCCTTAATTTAATGTTGATTTCATTTTAATTTCTTTAATTCAATGTCGATTACTTTTTAATTTTCGTAATTTAATGTTCATTTCATTTTAATTTCTTCAATTCAATGTCGATTACTCTTTAATTTTCTTAATTTAATGTTCATTTCATTTTATTTTCTTCAATTCAATGTCGATTACTTTTTAATTTTATTAATTTAATGTTGGTTTCATTTTAATTTCTTTAATTCAATGGCGATTACTTTTTAATTTTATTAATTTAATGTTGATTTCATATTTTTTCTTCAATTCAATGCCAATTACTTTTTAATTTTCTTAATTTAATGTTGGTTTCATTTTAATTTCTTTAATTCAATGGCGATTACTTTTTAATTTTCTTAATTTAATGTTGATTTCACTTTTTTTCTTCAATTCAATGCAAATTACTTTTTAATTTTCTTAATTTAATGTTCATTTCATTTTAATTTCTTTAATTCAATGCCAATTACTTTTTAATTTTCTTAATTTAATGTTGATTTCATTTTAATTTCTTTAATTCAATGCCAATTACTTTTTAATTTTCTTAATTTAATGTTGATTTCATTTTAATTTCTTTAATTCCATGTCGAGTACTTTTTAATTTTCTTAATTTAATGTTCATTTCATTTTTATTTATTCAATTCAATGTCGATTACTTTTTAATTTACTTAATTTAATGTTGATTTCATTTTAATTTCTTTAATTCAATGTTGATTACTTTTTAATTACCTTAATTTAATCTTGATTTCATTTTAATTTCTTTAATTCAATGTCAATTACTTTTTAATTTTCTTAATTTAATGTTGATTTCATTTTAATTTCTTTAATTCAATGTCGATTACTTTTTAATTTTCTTAATTTAATGTTGATTTCATTTTAATTTCTTTAATTCAATGTCGATTACTTTTTAATTTCCTTAATTTAATGTTCATTTCATTTTAATTTCTTTAATTCAATGTCGATTACATTTCAATTTCTTTAATTTAATGTTGATTTCATTTTAATTTCTTTAATTCAATGCCAATTACTTTTTAATTTTCTTAATTTAATGTTGAATTCATTTTAATTTCTTTAATTCAATGTCGAGTACTTCTTAATTTTCTTAATTTAATGTTCATTTCATTTTTATTTCTTCAATTCAATGTCGATTACTTTTTAATTTTCTTAATTTAATGTTGATTTCATTTTAATTTCTTTAATTCAATGTCGATTACTTTTTAATTTCCTTAATTTAATGTTGATTTCATTTAAATTTCTTTAATTCAATGTCAATTACTTTTTAATTTTCTTAATTTAATGTTTATTTCATTTTAATTTCTTTAATTCAATGTCGATTACTTTTTAATTTTCGTAATTTAATGTTGATTTCATTTTAATTTCTTTAATTCAATGACAATTAATTTTTAATTTCCTTAATTTAATGTTGATTTCATTTTAATTTCTTTAATTCAATGTCGAGTACTTTTTAATTTTCTTAATTTAATGTTCATTTCATTTTTTTTCTTTAATTCAATGTCTATTACTTTTTAAGTTCCTTAATTTAATGTTCATTTCATTTTAATTTCTTTAATTCAATGTCGATTACTTTTTAATTTTCTTAATTTAATGTTGATTTCATTTTAATTTCTTTAATTCAATGTCGATTACTTTTTAATTTTCTTAATTTAATTTTGATTTCATTTTAATTTCTTTAATTCAATGTCAATTAATTTTTAATTTCCTTAATTTAACGTTGATTTCATTTTAATTTCTTTAATTCAATGTCGATTACTTTTTAATTTTCTTAATTTAATGTTCATTTCATTTTAATTTCTTCAATCCAATGTCGATTACTTTTTAATTTCCTTAATTTAATGTTGATTTCATTTTAATTTCTTTAATTCAATGTCGATGATTTTTTAATTTTCTTAATTTAATGTTCATTTCATTTTAATTCCATTAATTCAATGCCAATTACTTTTTAATTTTCTTAATTTAATGTTGATTTCATTTTAATTTCTTTAATTCAATGTCGATTACTTTTTAATTTTCTTAATTTAATGATCATTTCATTTTAATTTCTTCAATTCAATGTCTATTTCTTTTTAATTTTCTTAATTTAATGCTGATTTCATTTTAATTTCTTTAATTCAATGTCGATTACTTTTTAATTTCCTTAATTTAATGTTCATTTCATTTTAATTTCTTTAATTCAATGCCAATTACTTTTTAATTTCCTTAATTTAATGTTGATTTCATTTTAATTTCTTTAATTCAATGTCGAGTACTTTTTAATTTTCTTAATTTAATGTTCATTTCATTTTTATTTCTTCAATTCAATGTCGATTACTTTTTACTTTCCTTAATTTAATGTTGATTTCATTTTAATTTCTTTAATTCAATGTCGATTACTTTTTAATTTCCTTAATTTAATCTTGATTTCATTTTAATTCTTTAATTTAATGTTGATTACTTTTTAATTTTCTTAATTTAATGTTGATTTCATTTTAATTTTCTTTAATTCAATGTCGATTACTTTTTAATTTTCTTAATTTAATGTTGATTTCATTTTAATTTCTTTAATTCAATGTCAATTAATTTTTAATTTCCTTAATTTAACGTTGATTTCATTTTAATTTCTTTAATTCAATGTCGATTACTTTTTAATTTTCTTAATTTAATGTTCATTTCATTTTAATTTCTTCAATGCAATGTCGATTACTTTTTAATTTTCTTAATTTAATGTTCATTTCATTTTAATTTCTTTAATTCAATGGCGATTACTTTTTAATTTTCTTAATTTAATGTTGATTTCATTTTTTTTCTTCAATTCAATGCCAATTACTTTTTAATTTTCTTAATTTAATGTTCATTTCATTTTAATTTCTTTAATTCAATGTCAATTATCTTTTTAATTTTCTTAATTTAATGTTGATTTCATTTTAATTTCTTTAATTCAATGCCAATTACTTTTTAATTTTCTTAATTTAATGTTTATTTCATTTTAATTTCTTTAATTCAATGCCAATTACTTTTTAATTTTCTTAATTTAATGTTGATTTCATTTTAATTTCTTTAATTCAATGTCGATTACTTTTTAAGTTCCTTAATTTAATGTTCATTTCATTTTAATTTCTTCAATTCAATGTCGATTACTTTTTAATTTTCTTAATTTAATGTTGATTTCATTTTAATTTCTTTAATTCAATGTCGAGTACTTTTTAATTTTCTTAATTTAATGTTCATTTCATTTTTATTTCTTCAATTCAATGTCGATTACTTTTTAATTTTCTTAATTTAATGTTGATTTCATTTTAATTTCTTTAATTCAATGTCGATTACTTTTTAATTTACTTAATTTAATGTTCATTTCATTTTTATTTCTTCAATTCAATGTCGATTACTTTTTAATTTTCTTAATTTAATGTTGATTTCATTTTAATTTCTTTAATTCAATGTCAATTAATTTTTAATTTCCTTAATTTAACGTTGATTTCATTTTAATTACTTTAATTCAATGTCGATTACTTTTTAATTTTCTTAATTTAATGTTCATTTCATTTTAATTTCTTCAATCCAATGTCGATTACTTTTTAATTTCCTAAATTTAATGTTGATTTCATTTTAATTTCTCTTAATTCAATGTCGATGATTTTTTAATTTTCTTAATTTAATGTTCATTTCATTTTAATTCCATTAATTCAATGCCAATTACTTTTTAATTTTCTTAATTTAATGTTCATTTCATTTTAATTTCTTTAATTCAATGTCAATTATCTTTTTAATTTTCTTAATTTAATGTTGATTTCATTTTAATTTCTTTAATTCAATGCCAATTACTTTTTAATTTTCTTAATTTAATGTTGATTTCATTTTAATTTCTTTAATTCAATGCCAATTACTTTTTAATTTTCTTAATTTAATGTTGATTTCATTTTAATTTCTTTAATTCAATGTCGATTACTTTTTAAGTTCCTTAATTTAATGTTCATTTCATTTTAATTTTTTCAATTCAATGTCGAGTACTTTTTAATTTTCTTAATTTAATGTTCATTTCATTTTTATTTCTTCAATTCAATGTCGATTACTTTTTAATTTTATGAATTTAATGTTGATTTCATTTTAATTTCTTTAATTCCATGTCGAGTACTTTTTAATTTTCTTAATTTAATGTTCATTTCATTTTTATTTCTTCAATTCAATGTCGATTACATTTTAATTTACTTAATTTAATGTTGATTTCATTTTAATTTCTTTAATTCAATGCCAATTACTTTTTAATTTTCTTAATTTAATGTTGATTTCATTTTAATTTCTTTAATTCAATGTCGATTACTTTTTAAGTTCCTTAATTTAATGTTCATTTCATTTTAATTTTTTCAATTCAATGTCGAGTACTTTTTAATTTTCTTAATTTAATGTTCATTTCATTTTTATTTCTTCAATTCAATGTCGATTACTTTTTAATTTCCTTAATTTAATGTTGATTTCATTTTAATTTCTTTAATTCAATGTCGATGATTTTTTAATTTTCTTAATTTAATGTTCATTTCATTTTAATTCCATTAATTCAATGCCAATTACTTTTTAATTTTCTTAATTTAATGTTGATTTCATTTTAATTTCTTTAATTCAATGTCGATTACTTTTTAATTTTCTTAATTTAATGATCATTTCATTTTAATTTCTTCAATTCAATGTCTATTTCTTTTTAATTTTCTTAATTTAATGCTGATTTCATTTTAATTTCTTTAATTCAATGTCGATTACTTTTTAATTTCCTTAATTTAATGTTCATTTCATTTTAATTTCTTTAATTCAATGCCAATTACTTTTTAATTTTCTTAATTTAATGTTGATTTCATTTTAATTTCTTTAATTCAATGTCGAGTACTTTTTAATTTTCTTAATTTAATGTTCATTTCATTTTTATTTCTTCAATTCAATGTCGATTACTTTTTACTTTCCTTAATTTAATGTTGATTTCATTTTAATTTCTTTAATTTAATGTTGATTACTTTTTAATTTTCTTAATTTAATGTTGATTTCATTTTAATTTCTTTAATTCAATGTCGATTACTTTTTAAGTTCCTTAATTTAATGTTGATTTCATTTTAATTTCTTTAATTCAATGTCGATTACTTTTTAATTTTCTTAATTTAATGTTGATTTCATTTTAATTTCTTTAATTCAATGTCGATTACTTTTTAATTTTCTTAATTTAATGTTGATTTCATTTTAATTTCTTTAATTCAATGTCAATTAATTTTTAATTTCCTTAATTTAACGTTGATTTCATTTTAATTTCTTTAATTCAATGTCGATTACTTTTTAATTTTCTTAATTTAATGTTCATTTCATTTTAATTTCTTCAATGCAATGTCGATTACTTTTTAATTTTCTTAATTTAATGTTCATTTCATTTTAATTTCTTTAATTCAATGGCGATTACTTTTTAATTTTCTTAATTTAATGTTGATTTCATTTTTTTTCTTCAATTCAATGCCAATTACTTTTTAATTTTCTTAATTTAATGTTCATTTCATTTTAATTTCTTTAATTCAATGTCAATTATCTTTTTAATTTTCTTAATTTAATGTTGATTTCATTTTAATTTCTTTAATTCAATGCCAATTACTTTTTAATTTTCTTAATTTAATGTTGATTTCATTTTAATTTCTTTAATTCAATGCCAATTACTTTTTAATTTTCTTAATTTAATGTTGATTTCATTTTAATTTCTTTAATTCAATGTCGATTACTTTTTAAGTTCCTTAATTTAATGTTCATTTCATTTTAATTTCTTCAATTCAATGTCGATTACTTTTTAATTTTCTTAATTTAATGTTGATTTCATTTTAATTTCTTTAATTCAATGTCGAGTACTTTTTAATTTTCTTAATTTAATGTTCATTTCATTTTTATTTCTTCAATTCAATGTCGATTACTTTTTAATTTTCTTAATTTAATGTTGATTTCATTTTAATTTCTTTAATTCAATGTCGATTACTTTTTAATTTACTTAATTTAATGTTCATTTCATTTTTATTTCTTCAATTCAATGTCGATTACTTTTTAATTTTCTTAATTTAATGTTGATTTCATTTTAATTTCTTTAATTCAATGTCAATTAATTTTTAATTTCCTTAATTTAACGTTGATTTCATTTTAATTACTTTAATTCAATGTCGATTACTTTTTAATTTTCTTAATTTAATGTTCATTTCATTTTAATTTCTTCAATCCAATGTCGAGTACTTTTTAATTTCCTAAATTTAATGTTGATTTCATTTTAATTTCTCTTAATTCAATGTCGATGATTTTTTAATTTTCTTAATTTAATGTTCATTTCATTTTAATTCCATTAATGCAATGCCAATTACTTTTTAATTTTCTTAATTTAATGTTCATTTCATTTTAATTTCTTTAATTCAATGTCAATTATCTTTTTAATTTTCTTAATTTAATGTTGATTTCATTTTAATTTCTTTAATTCAATGCCAATTACTTTTTAATTTTCTTAATTTAATGTTGATTTCATTTTAATTTCTTTAATTCAATGCCAATTACTTTTTAATTTTCTTAATTTAATGTTGATTTCATTTTAATTTCTTTAATTCAATGTCGATTACTTTTTAAGTTCCTTAATTTAATGTTCATTTCATTTTAATTTTTTCAATTCAATGTCGAGTACTTTTTAATTTTCTTAATTTAATGTTCATTTCATTTTTATTTCTTCAATTCAATGTCGATTACTTTTTAATTTTATGAATTTAATGTTGATTTCATTTTAATTTCTTTAATTCCATGTCGAGTACTTTTTAATTTTCTTAATTTAATGTTCATTTCATTTTTATTTCTTCAATTCAATGTCGATTACATTTTAATTTACTTAATTTAATGTTGATTTCATTTTAATTTCTTTAATTCAATGCCAATTACTTTTTAATTTTCTTAATTTAATGTTGATTTCATTTTAATTTCTTTAATTCAATGTCGATTACTTTTTAAGTTCCTTAATTTAATGTTCATTTCATTTTAATTTTTTCAATTCAATGTCGAGTACTTTTTAATTTTCTTAATTTAATGTTCATTTCATTTTTATTTCTTCAATTCAATGTCGATTACTTTTTAATTTTATGAATTTAATGTTGATTTCATTTTAATTTCTTTAATTCCATGTCGAGTACTTTTTAATTTTCTTAATTTAATGTTCATTTCATTTTTATTTCTTCAATTCAATGTCGATTACATTTTAATTTACTTAATTTAATGTTGATTTCATTTTAATTTCTTTAATTCAATGCCAATTACTTTTTAATTTTCTTAATTTAATGTTGATTTCATTTTAATTTCTTTAATTCAATGTCGATTACTTTTTAAGTTCCTTAATTTAATGTTCATTTCATTTTAATTTTTTCAATTCAATGTCGATTACTTTTTAATTTTCTTAATTTAATGTTGATTTCATTTTAATTTCTTTAATTCAATGACAATTAATTTTTAATTTCCTTAATTTAATGTTCATTTCATTTTAATTTCTTTAATTCAATGTCGATTACTTTTTAATTTTCTTAATGTAATGTTCATTTCATTTTAATTTCTTCAATTCAATGTCGATTACTTTTTAATTTTCTTAATTTAATGTTGATTTCATTTTAATTTCTTTAATTTAATGTCGATTACTTTTTAATTTTCTTAATTTAATGTTCATTTCATTTTAATTTCTTCAATTCAATGTCGATTACTTTTTAATTTTCTTAATTTAATGTTAATTTCATTTAAAATTTCTTTAATTCAGTGCCAATTACTTTTTAATTTTCTTAATTTAATGTTGATTTCATTCTAATTTCTTTAATTCAATGCCAATTACTTTTTAATTTCCATAATTTAATGCTGATTTCGTTTTAATTTCTTTAATTCAATGTCAATTAATTTTTAATTTTCTTAATTTAATGTTCATTTCATTTTAATTTCTTCAATTCAATGCCAATTACTTTTTAATTTTCTTAAGTTACTGTTGATTTCATTTTAATTTGTTTAATTCAATGCCAATTACTTTTTAATTTTCTTAATTTAATGTTGATTTCATTTTAATTTCTTTAATTCAATATCAATTATTTTTTAATTTTCTTATATTAATGTTGATTTCATTTTAATTTCTTCAATTCAATGTCGATTACTTTTTAATTTTCTTAATTTAATGTTCATTTCATTTTAATTTCTTTAATTCAATGTCGATTACTTTTTAATTTTCTTAATTTAATGTTCATTTCATTTTTATTTCTTCAATTCAATGTCGATTACTTTTTAATTTACTTAATTTAATGTTGATTTCATTTTAGTTTCTTTAATTCAATGTTGATTACTTTTTAATTACCTTAATTTAATCTTGATTTCATTTTAATTTCTTTAATTCAATGTCAATTACTTTTTAATTTTCTTAATTTAATGTTGATTTCATTTAAATTTCTTCAATTCAATGTCGATTACTTTTTAATTTTCTTAATTTAATGTTCATTTCATTTTAATTTCTTCAATTCAATGTCAATTACTTTTTAATTTCCTTAATTTAATGTTCATTTCATTTTAATTTCTTCAATTCAATGTCGATTACTTTTTAATTTCCTTAATTTAATGTTCATTTCATTTTAATTTCTTTAATTCAATGCCAATTACTTTTTAATTTTCTTAATTTAATGTTGATTTTATTTTTTTTTTCTTCAATTCAATGTCGATTACTTTTTAATTTTCTTAATTTAATGTTGATTTCATTTTAATTTCTTTAATTTAATGTCGATTACTTTTTAATTTTCCTAATTTAATGTTGATTTCATTTTAATTTCTTCAATTCAATGTCAATTACTTTTTAATTTTCTTAATTTAATGTTCATTTCATTTTAATTTCTTTAATTCAGTGCCAATTACTTTTTAATTTTCTTAATTTAATGTTGATTTCATTTTTTTTTCTTCAATTCAATGTCGATTACTTTTTAATTTCCTTAATTTAATGTTGATTTCATTTTAATTTCTTTAATTCAATGTCGATTACTTTTTAATTTTCTTAATTTAATGTTGATTTCATTTCAATTTCTTCAATTCAATGTCGATTACTTTTTAATTTTCTTAATTTAATGTTCATTTCATTTTAATTTCTTCAATTCAATGTCGATTACTTTTTAATTTTCTTAAGTTACTGTTGATTTCATTTTATTTTCTTTAATTCAATGCCAATTACTTTTTAATTTTCTTAATTTAATGTTGATTTCATTCTAATTTCTTTAATTCAATGCCAATTACTTTTTAATTTCCATAATTTAATGCTGATTTCATTTTAATTTCTTTAATTCAATATCAATTATTTTTTAATTTTCTTATTTTAATGTTGATTTCATTTTAATTTCTTTAATTCAATGTTGATTACTTTTTAATTTCCTTAATTTAATGTTGATTTCATTTTAATTTCCTCAATTTAATGTCGATTACTTTTTAATTTTCTTAATTTAATGTTCATTTCATTTTAATTTCTTCAATTCAGTGTCGATTACTTTTTAATTTTCTTAATTTAATGTTGATTTCATTTTAATTTTTTTAATTCAATGTCGATTACTTTTTAATTTCCTTAATTTAATGTTCATTTCATTTTAATTTCTTCAATTCAATGTCGATTACTTTTAATTTTCTTAATTTAATGTTGATTTCATTTTATTTTTTTTAATTCAATGTCAATTTCTTTTTAATTTTCTTAATTTAATGTTGATTTCATTTTAATTTCCTTAATTCAATGTCAATTTCTTTTTAATTTCCTTAATTCACTGTCGATTCCTTTTTAATTTCCTTAATTCAATGTCAATTTCTTTTTATTTTCCTTAATTCAATGTCAATTTCATTTTAATTTCCTTAATTCAATGTTGGTGTCTTTTTTAATTTCTTTTGATGTTTTCGTGGAAAACATTAAAAAGTTCCAAGAAAGTATAATATTTATCAATGCAGAAAACATCTACATCTGAACCGAAAAGTAAATTTTTAAAAATTTAGTTGAATCTGCTTTTGTGTAGCTATCGAACAACCTAGTACATTTTTGTTTTGTTTTGTATTCGAATAAACAGGTATGTTTTAAAAATAAAGCTTTTTACACATATTTTCTGGAAAATGATTCTAAACTAATCACTGTAACCGGAACAAGAAATATATTTACGAAACATAACACATAGTCTGGCACAAGTGTTGCTTTCCGTGTTACATATCATGCTTCAGTTCTTCAAACACTAACGCTACATCACAGACTCAATCAACGATGGACAAATTTCATGTTACGCGATTTATTTCATGAAAGGCAATAGTCCTTGCATATTTTTCTAGTAGGGAGTAAGCGGGAGATAAAGATAACAGATATCTCCCGATTGATCGACTATTACCGTCCACGTGATGGCTTGCCTCATTAAGCAATCTAGGTGCCGTGAGATGTCTTGATTCTTCTAATTCTTGCAACCGTCTTATTTTCTTCGCGACTTTTTTGGTCTTGATTGACTGATTGCTTTGTTTAACAGCATTTTATGGCTCATTTAATGCCGAAACCTAAATATTTTGAACAAAATTTTACGGCTTCAACTAGAGATAAAATGTATTATTGTTCATTTTATTATAAAATATATTGTTGGTCATTCTGCTTTAAAAATGTTTTGTTGGTCATTTTCCTGTAAAATATATTGTTCGTCATTCTGTTTTAAAAATATATTGTTAGTCATTTTGCTTTTAAAATGTATTGTTGGTCATTTTGCTATATTGTTGGTCATTTTGCTTTAAAAATGTATTGTTGGTCATTCTGCTTTAAAAATATATTATTGGTCATTTTGCTATAAATTATATTTCTGGTCATTCTGCTTAAAATTGCATTGTTGGTCTGTTTGCTATAAAATATATTGTTGGCCATTTTGCTATAAATACGTATTGTTGGTCGTTTTGCTATAAAATATATTGTTGGTCATTCTGCTTTAAAAATATATTGTTGGTCATTTTTCTATAAAATATATTGTTAGTCATTCTGCTTTAAAAATATATTGTTGGTCATTTTTCTATAAAATATATTGTTGGTCATTTTACTATAAATACGTATTGTTGGTAATTGGTGGACCTGGGAACAGCAGCAATTAAGAAGTGGTTTCACGCTCCTCAAATCTCCAATATCCCAATCAGAGGTCTTGCTGCCAGATGTAGTTTATCGTCCTACCCAGAACTATTAGGTCTTGCAATGAAAATGTTTCACTTGAGTCATGTTTCTTAGAACATTTAGCAAAGGATAATGATTTTTTGTCCAAGATCATTCTTATCCCAACTATGAATAGCTGTCATCCGCATACCAAACTTATCACCAGGGCACTGATCTGTTTTTCACAATAGAATCGTTTGGAATACGGTATGGAATGCTTGAAGTATCAACGCCATCTTCTTCACACACCTATGCGTGTATATTTGTAGGGCATAGTCTAGTGTAGGTGTACAATTGTGAACGAAACAAAACAAACCAAATTTTTTGAAATGTTATTTTCTTTATGCAATTAGGTGCGCTATTCAGAAAGCCAAATGGGCCGTATGTGGCCCTCGGTCTGCAGTTTACCCATGACTGGCTTAAACAATCCATCCCTGCAGAATTCCAAACAACCTCAACGGTCGTCAGATTTTTTGATAATTAGTTTGAAATTCGGGCCATCTAACGCATTTTGTAAAACAAAGATACATTTTACAAACCGTGTTTACTATTGTAGTGAGTTAGATTACCATTACATCACATTACATGCATTATTACTTATTGATTAAAAAGCAATGAAAATATACCTGAAAGTCAACCGGGAAATTATTTTAACTTTTATTTAAAACATGCTTATTAAAAAATATTAAAATAGTTTAGGTAAAAATAAGAGACTCGGAGAAACAATAAATTTTATTATAGTCAAAGTCAACGGATTTATTACAAAATTATTTATTATATTTATATTTTCAAGCTTTTCTCTTTTTGAAGTGCACTCTAGTACACACTGCTAAGTACACAGTTTGTGAGTTCAATTCCTGTGCCGGGCAGTGTGTACTTGAACGCATTGAAGACAGGGCGAGCAATTACTGAGCAGTATTAAAAATAAGAACTAGACAAGATATCTTTAGACATGGGCAGTGGAACGAGAAAAGAATGACCTTGTAGTTTAAATAAAGTGTTCAGTTTGCAATTCCTTGTAGTTTACCTGGATCGACATACTCCTGATGAAGGTTAGAGGGCACAACGACCGAAATGTTGCGGTAACAACAAAGACGAGGACAATAATCCGTGTGTAAATAGTGTAAATGAAGATTAACTTTATGAGACAGAATTCTTTAAAAACATATTTTACGTAAATTTGGTATTTTTGTTTTAATGAGCATGAGGTGATGTACATTGAAACGCCAAATGAAACAAAAAAACGTAAAACGAAAGAAAATAAGCGAAATTTTTATTTCCTCGTTTGGAAAAGTCAATAAACATTGATTTTGAAACATTCGTGAAAGCGATCAAAAATATAGCGGGCCTTTCAGGTGATCAAGAATATTTTTATGAGTAAATAAAATAGTAAATCATTTGTTTCGCTTAATTCTTTTTGTTTTTATTCTGTACTTCGAGTACTTTGACACGGGATGATAATTAGAAAGCTTGTCTCGCTAGATCAATTACAATTGAGTAGTGAGTTCGTTTCTCAATGGATGCTCCACATTTTCGACCTTGTGCCACATCTAGGCTTCCCTTAGATAATCAGATTCCGCTGGGAGAGTTTAAAATTAACATTAGCTCAGATCCTAGGCAGTCCTCCTCTTTCTGTGTGGTTGTATGTGCGAGTCAGGGAACTGGGGTTATTATCCGGTGCATGTGATGTCCCCAAAAGGAGAAGTGACGAGGGTGGGGGTTTGAGAGATTTTTCCAGGGTATTACCGGTAAACCCACTTTAAACCTCGACCTTGTCTTACAGTCGGTAGCGACGTGGACGCGCTGATCACCCCCCCTTTATTTTGTTCTTCGGGTAATCACGGGTATACGCCCTCGACTTTCTAAAACGTCAGAAATTTACTGTGAATGTTGCCTGCTTAGTATTTATACATAAAAAGAAAACTCATAAAAACCCTGTAATAACTTGGAATTACTTTTGCTACGCATTTTATTAAATCAGAAAAATCCTACTTTTTATCCTTTATTTGGGAAACCTTGTTTTCAACAGTCGTATATGTAAATGTTGATTAAATCTTTGTGTATAGACATAAATCTTTTTGACACGTGGATAGCATTGGGGCATGACGTTTTCCAGTTGGATAATTTTCCGAGTTTTGTTGTCACACACACACACACATATATATGTATGTGGTGGGGTAGGTGGGAGTACTCTTTTTATGCTTCCACGATGATGAAAGGAGTGTGCAAATGAATCTTCTGCGCTCGGGCTACGTTTAGTAGGGTTGTGTGAGATAATAAAAAAATCACCCTATAGAAAGCAATTTTAGCTCCTAAAGAAATACTCAACATTTCAGCGTGAGCTATTAGCAGCGTCCTAAGCTGTACTATATTTCAAACCAGAATGCTGATAGAAAGCAATTTTAGCGCCAATCAGGACCATTCACGCGTGTTCTAAAAAGACTCCGAATTAATCCATTAAGGATCTATGAGAAAACGGTTTTAATCGACACACATTAGGAAAGATAGGAATCCTAGGAATCCGGTTGATGTATTTCAATGGAGTCTGTAGTGACATGATTACTAATAAATAAATATATAAAATGATACTACCAATAATAAATAAAATAAAATAAAACAAATAACATTAAAACTTTGTTTAAAATAAAATAAATAAAACTAAAATAATAAAAGTTCTCCCAACATGCAACAGAAACTTTCCTTGTCTGAAAACGGATACTTTACGCCAAAAAACGCGCAACTCACTCTCTTCGCTACGGACCCATAGGGGATAAAGACGTCCATCTTCTTTCCTCGGCACACTTCTTATTATAAAACCGCTATTACATGCAACATTGAAACACTTATAACTAAAATACTCACACACCAGTACACATAAATAAATAAAATTATGCAATTCTTATTTACAATTTAACATGCTTTTAGAGTTATTTCCTTGTATACTTTTATTCCTGTGAACACAAGGATATCTCTGCTGGTATGATGTGAGTGACCCCACAAGTCTATTCCCACAATCTCACGCCAATTAATGAAGGAATCTCGATAAATAAAATAATACTTTACACAAACTGACATTAAATTTTTTCTCAAGGAGGACTAAACAATTTATTCACATATGCAATAAATCCTCTCTCTATATATATTTTAAACTTATCGATTAGTTTTATATATACAGGGTGCAATGAATAGATTATCGCCATTATATACTTTTAATTTCGCGCATGCGTGTTGTTTGGTTTTTGTTTTTGTCGACTGCACAGTATAGTGGGGTCAGTTGGGCACGCTCTGTGAGAAAAACAGCACCATAACGCAATCCACTCCGTCAGAAATTTGGAAACGGTATGCTGTACTGCTTGACATTCGTGCGGAAAGTTCCAATATGAACATTTCAGTGTATTTGGGTCTTAATCTGGGGACGGTGCAGAAGATTCGGGAAGAGTTAGATGAGTCTAATGGTGATTATGAAGGTGTTTGGAGTGATCACTAGTGATGGTGATGTTATACCTCCATTCATCTTCCCACAGGGCCTCAGACACAACGCATTAAGTTCTTTGATGAGGTAGTGCTGCCCTGAGTCAAGAGGGTGGTTGCTAGAAGACCCTATGTCTGGCAACAGAACGCTGCACCATGCCACATAATCAGACGAACACAGTTATGGCTGTGAGGCAATTTCTGCGACCGCATGACACCTTGCATCTGGCCACCTAACTCCCCAGACTGGTAACCCCTTGATTATTATGTGTTGGTCGCAATGTTGAGCAAGAGACCAATAAAATTCCTTGTAACAGCAAAGATGAACTGAAAGCAAGAATTATGGTAGCATTCACCAACGAGACCGTCCAGAACAGTTGGAGGAGATTCCGATGTCGTCTGGAGGCCGTGGTTGAAGCCAATGGCTATTTTAATAATTAAGTTTACTCTTTAATATTTCCAGATATTTTTGTGCAATTTTGGTAGCGGTAGAATAATGGATAGCGGTTCGGACTGAGAAATCAGAGAGACAATTTCGAATTGCAGACGAATCCATTACATTCAGGTATGAATCCTCTTCTTCGTGGGTAAATAGCAGAGCAGACTGGATTCTATAGTCTTGAATCGCAACTGGTCTACCGTAGAAAGAAATGGCAACTTACCGCGGGAAAAATCTGCCTCTTCAGTCATGTATCGAAAGATACATGATTGCTTAAGCGTGTATCTGTTAAAATGAGATGACTTGCGTAATTTAGACAACAGTTTATCGATCGCACTGTGTATATACACACGTCTGAATTTAACGATTTCTTTGGTTTAACTAATCCCTACTAAGCTCCGATGGTGAAACTATTTAACCAATTAGTATCTGACGTCTAAGAGAAGGGTTTATTTAACATTTAAAATGCACCAGATTACCATTAGCCACAAAGATCTTCTTTATGTGCCGTGCCCAACCAGGACGTAAGCGATCATGGCTCTCCACAATTGCCAGTGCTTCGTAGCTGTTAATAAGTTTAATCTTTATCTTATTTCTCCTAAATCCTGTTCCGCCATCCATTTACTCAAGCTCAATAGGTATGTTTTCCTCTGTCTCTCTTGCCTTCGATCTGTTCTGTGAGTGTCAGATTTTCCAAGACCTCATTATGTGCCCTAGATACCTCAACTGGCTCTTCCTGGTGTTAAATATAAGTTTCCTTTTTGTTTCCATTTTCTCTAAAATTTCATCGTTGTTCACATATTCGGTCCATGGTATCTCGGCATCCTTCTGTAGAACCATATTTCTGTTGCTTCAAGTCTCTTCTTCATCTCTGAGGAGAGTGTCATACAGGAGGACAGATATCCTGTAACAGTTTTTCTTTTCCTTATTTCTAGGGAAGTTTTTCTATTTCTTATTAATCTGCTTCGCTTCTGGAAGGCATAGATTATGCAAAAAGAACTAAATTTTAAGGAAAATTTATGCAGTAATGGATTAATTTCGTTATTGCTACTATTATTATGATTTGTTATGTTTCCTGATTTGTATCTTCTAGAACCGGGATCAAACTATGGTCCTTAGTTCCTATAAGAGAATTATCATTTAATTGACAGCACTTTTCTTAGTATATGGGATGTTCCTAGTTTCTGGGCAACTTGTATGTTGATGTTACCTGGGACACTGTTAATAAAATTGTCCATTCCTTTTCTCACGAGGCCCAGAGCTCCGATTACTATTGGTAAAGTCTCAGTCTTCATTCCCCACATCCTGTTAATCTCGATCTCTAGGTCCTTGTATTTGGATAATTTCTCGATAATTTTTATGGAGGTATTGCTCTCGGATGGTATTGCTATGTCAATAAGCATACACTTCCGGAATTTCTTGTCTTTTATGATAATATCAGGTCAGTTGGTTTTATTTCTCTGTCAGTTTGAATTTGAATATCCCAGAGGATAGTTACATCGTTATTTTGGGTAACTATGTCATACCATCTCTCAGTGGTTTCAATTTTTTGCTTCTTGCATATCTTCCAGTGCACATATGTCGCTATCTTGTTATGTCTCCTTGTTACGGGTATATTCATTTTTTACCAGTTCCAGACATCCTGAGATAATATGGTCGACAGTTTCATTATATTTTCCGCAGATCTTACATTTCGCGTTAGTTCCAAACTTTGATTATGTTACAGTGATAGGATCTGGTGGCAAGGAATTGGTCCTGAGCTGCAATAATTAGGCCTTCTGCCAGCTTTCAGCCCGGTGCCCCTCAGCCACTAATGAATTTTCTGTTGGCTCACATCTGTGTCTTTCGTTCTTTTTATGTATTTGCCAAGCAACGCCTTGCCCTACCAGTTTTGTTGTAATTTAATTTGGCCAAGTTGTTTTACTTTTTGCTGTACTCATTTGACGTAGATGGTATTCGCTTAGTTTATTATTATTATTATTATTATTATTATTATTATTATTATTGAATATACAGTAGCGGCCATAATATAAGGAACGAAAACAACAAAGACATAAATATGTGTATTACTTAAAAAGTAATGCATGATTAGCAATTAAATTTTTACCGAATAAAGATTAGGGTGTAATACATAAATATTATACAAAGTTACAAAAATTTACATAATAGTTTTTTTTTTAAAATAAAGATTAAATGGGACAAAGGAAATAAGCTACTGGACAAAAGTTAAGGAACGATCTTGTTAATACTTGATTGTGAACAAAATATCAACAAAATTTAATATTTGGTAATATTCCCCTTATTTTCAATGACTTCTCTGCATCGTCGACCACATGATCTAATTAATTTCTTGCAAACATCAGCAGTAATTCCTTCCTATTCGTCTTTCAATAACTCCCATAGGTGATACTGGTTTTTCGGGTTTCTTTTCTGAGCCCTTTCTCCAATTATCTTCCAAACGTTTTCTATCGGATTCAGGTCGGGGCTTTGGGTTGGTCACTTCATTTGCTAAAATCGTTCAGGAAAAGAAAATATCTCTGACCCGAAATCAGCTAGTAAACTAGTTTACAAAAAGGCACGTAGCTCTTACGTTACCAGAAACAGTTACGTATGCAAAACCTCATCCTTGAAAACGAATGTCGCAATGTGCAAAAGTACTCGGGGAAAAAATAAAATAAAATAAAAATGAATATGATCAATATTTATTATGCAAAAAATACATAATTGCGGCATAAGGCCGAAAAAAAGGGTGTTGAGGCTGGTCTTAACTAACTATCCAATACCCTAGCTAATCCGATTCATGACCCATTCACTCATTACAACTTTTTTCCATTCACCACAAAAACTCGTCCTTCACCAATCAATCCTTCATACACCATAATACCGCATCCTCACAAGGGGGACCTACAAAACGCGCCCCATGCCATAAAATTTAATGATGATAAATTATTATATATACAATTCTAATAGTGAAGAATGAGAAGGGAGGGAGATGAACCTAATAATAAACTAAAAATCAACACAAGGTGAACTAAACATAACTGATGTTAGTAGGGCCCGTCCAACCCTCAAAACAGAGAGGCCGCTGTATTCTGCCCATGGATAGACAGAACTCGATATTATTCAACCAAATATGTTTGAAAGAATTCTTCCAGTCGAAATTCACCTTATATATATATATATATATATATATATATATATATATATATATATATATATCAACGTTTGGGGGTGTATTATCAGCAGCAGGAGTTGGTATTTTGTACAAAATCAAGGGAATCATGGACCAGCATCAATACAACAACATTCTTGTTAATAAAATGTGGCTTTCTACTAAAGAAAAACTTGCTCACGGTCCACGCTTCACGTTCCAGTACAATAATGATCCTAAGAATACTGCCTTAAAGAATAAACGTTATCTAGAGAGGAAGTGCAACGAGTGTAAATTGCAACTTTTCCAGTGGCTTAGTCACAGTCCTGACCTTAACCCAATTGAAAACCTTTTGACGATAATGGACGAGCGTTCCCGTAATAGGAAACTGAACACAGAAGATGAGCTTTTTCTCGAATTAAAAAAAATGCTGAAAAAATCTTGCGAAGGACGTTGACTTACTAAAGAATCTATAGCATGCCACGAAGAATCAAGTCCGTTTTTAAAGCAAAATGCTAGCCAACAAAATATTAAATCTATTTTGTTGACTTGTATAATGTACATATATGCACCTGTATTAAATGAATTTTATTACCCGTCTTGGTAAAAATACGAAAATTGACTTTCTTTTTTTTGCCTTGTACTGTATGTATCAGGTCATCCCATAAGTTCTATCAGAATTTTGAATAAAGAAAACAAGTGACCAAATGTTACATTTAATTACAGATTCAATCAACAATGTATTTTCCCTGATTATCTATGACTTCCTTCCATCTATTAACAAGCTTACTAATTCCATTACTGTAAAATTCTTTTGCCTTTGATTCGAAGAACTCACAATTGTCAGTTTTAACCTCTTCCTGTTTTACAAAAGCTGTTTCTTCCAAATGATTCTGTAAGCTACGAAACAAATGGTAGTCTGAAGGAGCAAGATCGGGAGAATAAGGTGGATGAGGAATTTTCTCCCAATCAAGTTCTTCGATCTTTTGTGACGTGATTCTTGCTGTGTGGGGTTACGCATTGTCCTGATGAAACATCACCTCTTTTCGATTCACTAGAGCAGGTCTTTTTTCCTCAAAGCTTGGTTCAAACGCTCTAATTGCTGACAGTATATTTGAGCATTAATTGTTGCATTAGGTGGTAAGAATTCAAAGTAGATTATTCCTTGGCGATCCCACCAGATTGAAGAAGAACTTTTTGCCCATGAAGTTCCCTTCTCGGCTGTGGCTGGGGTAATTTCCCGTTATCAAGCCACTGTCTACAACGCTTAACATTTCGATAAAAGATTCATTTTTCGTCCCCAGTCACAAGTCTATCCAAAAAAAGTGAAACAAGTTGGCGAGAATGGAGAGAAGAGCAGATGTCAACTCAGGATTTGAGGTTGTTTTCAGACAATTCATGAGGCACCCATTTTCCAAATTTAGGAACTTTTCGAAGTTGCTGAAGATGACGATGAACAGTTGTATTGTTTGAACTGAGAACCACTGCCAATTCCTCAACTGATAAAGCAGGATTTTCTTCAAGGGCTGCTTCAAGAAGCTTTTCATCAAACTCAACTGGACGTCCGGTTCGATCTTCATCTTCAAGGGTGAAATCTCCACCTCTGAATTTTGCAAACCATCTTCTGCAAGTTCTTTCATTCACACATTCCTCTCTATAAACTGAGTGAATGTTTCTAGCCGCTTCGGCTGCTGAGTTTCCTTTCTTGAACTCATTAAGCATTATGTACCTCAAATGATTCTTGGGTACTTCCATGTTAGCAGGGTTTTAATCAAACAAAATTTAATTTTATTGTTCTCTGAAATAAAATTTGATCAGTTTAAATGCATCTAAACATAAAAATAATGTTCAGATCCATTAGACATTATAAAATACTCTTTAAATTTCGTTCATTTTAACAAAAACTTAAAATTCGGACAGAACTTATGGGATGACCTGATATATATAAGACATTTTATGTTTATACATTCTTTTTATAGATACAAATATTTAAGTAAATGTTCTGTTTATAATAAACAGTATTAAACAACATTTACCGGCCTGAATGTCCGAGAAATTTTCACAGAAAATATTCGTTCACCGACGGGATCCGAACCTGTGTCCTATACGGAACCGTCATTTAGCTCGACGTGCCTTTACCGATTTGGCCACGAAGGAGCATCCGGTTAGCAAAGTCGAATTTACTGTATTTAAACTTCAATCATCCATGAATCTCTCACGTACATTCATATCTGCTCATGGCGTATCAAATGTAAACAAATGACGTCACAGATTATAAAATGCACAAAGTCCGACAATTATTTTAAGACATTTTTATGTTTATACATTCTTTTTTTATATAGATACAAATATTTAAGTAAAAGCTCTGTTTATATATATATATATATATATATATATATATATGTGTGTGTGTGTGTGTGTGTCTGTCTGTCTGTCTATGTGTGTGTGTGTAAAAATTTCAGATAGAGTATATCTGTAAATGGCAATATGAATAAATGCGAAAGGAAAACTTATCTTGGCCGACGCGTTTCGTCCTCTGAGGAATTTTATCAAGGCAAATGTAAAGATAGAAATAAATTTCACCGCAACTTTGATCTAAAAAAACTTTCACGCTTATTAAAAGAGAAAGTTAGAAATAAATTCTGGAGAATGCTGCTATCGAATCTTACCAAAATATAGATCCGAGCCACGGAATTATTTCCAATATCTCCATTCCTGAAAGAATTATTACTTTCCCAAGTCAGGATTAAATTGACTCCTAAAATTTTAAAAAATTAAAAGAAAACGTTATTCAATTTATTAAAACATAAATAAATACCAAACTAAAATAATTTAAATAATAATTTATTAAAAAAAATTCAAAAACATCACTTATTCACTTTCGTTTATTAGATATTGAAAAATGTCGATTTCTGTCCTCCATAATGTGGCTCAATCCAACTAAGTATGTTAGCTCTATCACTGATATTGAGCGCTTTCCAATAAGTACGGCGCATATATAATATATAAATTAGATAGAAATTACACACACACACACACACACACACACACACACACACACACACACACACATATATATATATATATTTCATTAAAAACGACAGACAAGATACTACGGTTAAGCTTTTTACTTAATTTTTCTTGTGTTTGCTCAAGTGTTTTCTTTTGGGGACACAGTGCGTGTAGAAACTGTCCAACTGTTCCATAGTTCTGTACCTTTTTGGTTATACCTTTTAGCCATTAACAAGGATGATTTTATTTTATTTTATATTCAATTTAATTGAGTGTATGCGTTATGTGTATGCTTTTAGCGTGTTATAGGTGTTTTATTTTCCGAACACGGTTAGCACATTATGGCCTAGTTCGTAGTTAATGTTGTTAAGAGTTGGCTTTTTCTCTTTTATTATTAGGGCTTTCATTATTTTTAATCTTTTTTTTTTTTTTTTTTTTGCAAGTGGATGATGTTATTATGTTTGTGATTTCTATTAGTATTTTTCGAATGGAGTCTGGTAGATTTGTGTGTGTGTTTAAATGGGTTTTAATGGAGCTCTGGTCAGATAGGTGCAACGTAAGGCGTCTGGACAGGCATATAGTTGTGTGACCGATGTAATTATTTATGAGTTCAGGTTGATCAGGAACACAGTTCCTTAAAGGGCATTTGAACTCGTAGATAATGTTCGTTCGTTGTAATTTTGACTTAGCTGGTGTGTTGTTATTTTTGACGGTAAGGTTAGTTGTCTTAATTTTTTTTATAGTATGTAATTAATTTGATTTTTCATTCGGGTCGATTGGGGTAGTGTATGTCTTTATAATATTTCTAAGTGAAGATTCGTTAATAATTTCAACTTTGGTTAGCTTTTAATAAGCTGTGGGAATATATCGACAGGCAGGAGGTTTCGGAGCGTTTTAAGGTGTACTTTTGTTGATGGGCCAACAACACTATGATTGATGTATGGGAGAATGAAAATAAACTAATAAATAAAAAAATAATTAAAAAAAAAAAAATTCTTTTTCCTATAATGCAAAAAAAAAAAAAGAGAAATCAAAAAGTTTTCCGATCACTTGCGAATTTTATGACATCACTTCCGGAATGGACTGGATCGTTCTCTTCTCACTTCCCAACTATTGGATTCGGACATGTTTGGTAGCCGTCCCAACGAAAGGAAGATTCGGCCACCCTCACTCAACGTCAGGCTGAGTTGAGGCCGACTATTCTCTATGCCTTCGCATCTTTGTACCCATGTGCGTCAATAAACATTGTCTATTTATTATCTACTCAAGTCTTCGTTTTTTTTTTCATTGCAGTCCACCAACGTTCAACTTCTGTTAGCAGCACGAAGTCAAATACAATCCTCCACAGAGGAATAATTCCATGGCGTTCTAGACTGGAGACTGGAGGCCGGCTGACAATTAGATCGTTTTAGTTTCAGTTTGAGCGAACTGTTACATACTGTGTACTCTTATGTTGTTGGCACGAGAAATTCAAACAAATCTTTTAATTTTACCTTTGGTTGGAATATCATTTAACTTATTTATTTGAAGTAAGTATATTTGATTATTTTAGTTTGAGTCCATACATTATTTATATTTAAATTGTAAAAAGTAA
Source organism: Acanthosepion lycidas (assembly GCA_963932145.1). Taxonomy (NCBI): domain Eukaryota; kingdom Metazoa; phylum Mollusca; class Cephalopoda; order Sepiida; family Sepiidae; genus Acanthosepion; species Acanthosepion lycidas. The sequence goes on along the minus strand of OZ010577.1, from coordinate 87,491,556 downwards.
ACTTTGGTGCTTAAATTTACTCGCACAAAAAGATTTACTTAAGTTTTAAATTAAAGTTTAATTCATTTTTGGCATTTTCCCTCTTAAAGTTTGTTCAACATTTTTTGATTAAAGTTTAAAGAATTATTTATTGATAAAATGCAATTCTTTTTGAGTAATTTGTGTTATTTTAAGAAGCAAAACAAAACAACGTTTAACAAATTTGAACAATTTAATTTAGTTTCTTTAAAGACGTAAAGAAAACTATTTTTATTATAAAATGAATTAAAATTAAAAAAGTTTTTTTTTTTTCATAAATTCAATGTCCTTACTTAATTTGATATTTATTTTTGATATCGCTAAAAAAAACATTGTTATGAGTGAAAAAACATAACGTCAACGAAATTAAAGTTTAATTTTCTCAAGTTTTTAACCATGATAAAAAATTAGAATAAGTCAACATTTTTCTATTTAAAGTTTAAGTTTGAATAATAAATTTGAATAAAATTTTAATAGAGAAAGGTTCATTAACATTTCTCTATTAAAACTTTATCCAACATTTCCATTAAAAGTAAAAAAAAAAAACAAACAAACAAATTTCTTCGCGCTTTTGTTTCCGAAGTTAAAGAATAAATGATTATTTTTACTACATTAGTTACCAATTGGTGAACTGTAAGTATTTTTTTTACTTATTAAAGAAAAAATAACAATAATAAATTTATTACATGCAGTTAATGTCAATATTTTAATTATTATTTTTTTTTTTAGAAAGGTTTCCTTTTTTACGCCTTTTGACTACAAAATTTATTTTACAAGACAAGTATAATAATACCATTTTATTTATCATATTTATTTTAATATTTTTCTGATATTGTTGTTAAAGGACAAAAAAATGCATTATTTTTACTTTACTTTTAATTGTTTTGCTTTAAGGTAAAAAAAAAAGTTATATATATATTCCTATTTATAGTTTAAAGCGTATTAAAATAACCAAACCAAACTAAAGGAAAGGATACTTACGAATGTTTTTAAATTTAATATAAAGTTTTAAAGTAAACGACATTGGCCTTCAAATTTTGATACCATAAAAGTTAATGGAAAAATACGTTCAAAAAATCCACCATCTGTATGGCCAGGTGTGCCAAGTAGTCAAATACCAAAACCCTCAGCTGTTCAAAGGAATATAAAAAAAACCTCCAGTACTGTTAGAAATCAAATTGCTGATGAACTTGATGCTTTTTTATAATTAGATAAAATTATACAAATTTGAAAGAGTCTGCTTAACAACAAAAAAGACTTTATATGTCCAGTTGTAGCATTTTTGGATGAAAATATTTTCACTGTTCAATTATTAAAATCTATTGATGGTATTCCTCTTTTATAACAATTTGCGCTTTGAAACATTTCATTTTGGAGTTAAGTGTTATATTAGCAGTCTGTCCAAAAATCATATAAATGCAGTTGATAATTGGTCAAAACTGGAAGAAATCATCTGATATTTAAATTCTATGGCTTTTGATCACAAGAATAATATCCTGAGTCAACAATTTTTAGCAATGACTCCCAAAATTGTTGGAATAAAATACAGCTCAGATATAGTTGTGCATGCTTTTGGGTACTATGCAAGATCACGGACATTGTATAATGAATTAAGATATGATTTTCAATTACCCTCATTAGCAACATTATGAAGGATGACGTCAAAAGTTTCAAAACTTAATGAAAAATCTTTTTTGTTATCTATATTTAATACTCTTAATACCAGTCAAAAAGGGTGCATAATTCTCCATGATGAAGTATATATCAAAAAGATGTTGCTATATCATGGCAAACAACTATTTGGTAAATCAGTTGACAATCCATCTGTACTTGCTCAAACAGTACTTGGTATAATGTTGATATGTCTCAATGGGGGTCCAAATTTTCTTACAAAATTGATTCCAATTTCAAAATTAACACCCGCCTTTTTATTTGAACAAATTGAGTTAACAGTCAAAGCCATCACATCTGCACCAGCTGATGTAAAGCATATGTGATGGCAACCGCGTAAATCAACCTTTTTTTTTTAAATTATATCCTACACTTCCTGAAAAACCTTGGTTAACTGAAGATAATAAACATTTGCTTTTTGATTATAATGATCCTCTACAAGCTGAAATCAAATCTCCAAATGACACCCGACTTGATTTTATCATTGAATTTGGTAAAATGGCTCAAAATATGGCTGGCAGTCAAGGTAATCGTAAAAAACAATTATCCCAAAACACTGCTACTGCCATACATCATACTTGCAATGGAATTGTTAGTCTATGTCGACACCTTTTAGCTACAAGTCATAAATATGTATTACTTGGGCAATTTTGAACTGATCCATTAGAAAAAGAATTGGCACCTATTTTATAAATGTTCAACAATGTATTGAAAAGCTGCATATTAAGCAGACATCTTTACTTTTAAATCAAAATGTAAATATTGATGAATTTGATGTTAATCCAGGTCACCAATGTACATCTTGTGATTATAAACTTTGTGAGGAAGGTTCAGAAATATTTGAAAATCTGGAAAATTTAGAACCATCTCTTTCCAATAAAATAAAAATGGCTCTTGTGTACATAGCTGGATATATTACAAGAAATGATAATCAACCCAGTGAATGTGAAACCCATTTTTATTATGAAAAGTATGGAAAATATACCAATTTAATTGACCGTGGAAAACAAAGTTCCTTCTGACCACACTTGTCAATGGTTATTTTTTTGTTTCATCCTTTTCCATACAATAAAGGAAAAGGTTTGCTATAAATCATTAAGTAACATTTTTATGCTTATTTCTGAATTTCATTTTTTCAACATGGAATAAAAGCATGCTTCTATTTTTGCAAATATAGTTTTGAAAATTTTTTGCAAACATGGCACACCGAGATCAGAAAAAGAACCAGCTCTAAAAGTTTTGAAACTTTCCTAGAATGATTTTGTTTTATTTGTCTATATTTCTGCGATGATTGATTGTTATATACACACTTTGGCTGATGTCTTCCAGCCTTCTCGGGTTCTGTTTGTCAAACCCAGTAACTGTAATGTAAATTTAAACCAAAGTCTTTATTCACTCACAGGGAATAGATTGAATAAAGGATTCAGTGACACCTGTAAATAATATAAATTTCTGATTCAATATATCTTTTACCAGAAATCATAATTACCCCGTTGTATAGTTTAATAATTATCAGTGTTCATAGCAAAAATACATATTTTCATTTATTTATCTTTCAACTCATCCTATTATCCTCAGGTGTGAATAAAAATGCTATTCTAAATATTTCATAAAGTGGTTGACTTCATTTTCTTCTAAAATTTCTGAAAATCCTACATTTTTCAATAGGCCTCCAGTTCTGGCTCTCAGTTGCGCCATGACTTGGCCTGGAGTATAGAACGCCATGAATAATTCATAACGTTTTTAAATCTTTTAAAATTCATTTTCAATGAGATAACTTAAAAAATATTGTTAGTAAGTAAATCGTATATTGTAAAGCTTATTACAATCTGACAAACCCGAATATTTTAAAAACATTTTCGATTTGTTTCTATATCTGTGATAGACGTGCAGAATTTCAAATTATGGATGTTCAAACCTATAACATTATCATTTAAAGGTCATGTGTTTTAAGAGTTGTCCTCCCTTACAGGGAAAAAAAAGCTCTCATAGGAAATTTATCGTCTGCTCCACCATACTCGGCAGTCAATCGGCTGTCAACAAATCAATTAAGACGTCAGAAAAACCATGACCACGTGGTTAAGAAATGCTTATTGACAAATATCACGAATGGGACCACAATTTTTCTCCTCCTTATCTTCATTGTTCACAACTATCCAAAACAAGTTCCAGGTCGATTCAAAAGAATCATGGTCTCAACAAAAGCTACAGAATCTATTTCTTGAAGATAATTCTGAGAAACAAAGATATGAACTGCTCAACAAATCATGGTTGTTGGCCGGAGAACGATTATATATAAATAAAAATATCTCATCAACTGAAAAAACTCCGGAAACTTTCTTTCCAACATTGATGGCGTTTCTCTTTTTAGATACTTTTTATTTGATATATAATTTGTGTGAATAGCAAATAAAGTGTTTAGTTTCAAGGAATCAATGTTTAAATGGATATCATGGTATTGTCATTGTATTTTTCGCACATGTGTAATGATGGATTTGGGCAAAGGGTACAAATTTAGACGCCATTGTTACGCATGAAACACTTTTAAGAGCTAATCCCTTTTCTTTCATTTTCGATATTTTTTGTTTCTTTTTCATGGTGTTTTCTCTTTTCTTTTTTATACTGCACGCTTTCTGAGTTTTTATTTTCCAGTTATTTTTTTATGGGTTCTTTTTAACTTTTTCATTTCTTTTATTTCTACATTTTGGCTTATTTTATTATTCTGCTTGTTTTCGGTTTGCCATTATTTCTTTCTGTTTCATTTTTGTCTTTTTACTGTTACGTTTTTCTCACATTTTTGTCGTTTTTTTTTTTTTTGTTTCGGTTATCTTTATTTTGATTCCTTTTTTTCGGTTTACTTTTTAAACAGTTTTCTTTTGAAGAGTCCTTTTGTCCCATGTGTTTTACTTCTTATTTTTGAAGTTCTATTTTTTTGTTTCTTTTGTCTTTTATATATATATATTTTTTTTAATCATTTTTTGTGGGGGTTCCGTTTTACTTTTCTTTTGTTTCCTATTTTCGCTTTTCTTGTTTTTCTTTTTTACTTAGTTTTTTTTTTCTTTTTCGTTTGTCATGTTATCGTTTTCTATTTATACTTTCATTGTAATTTTCTTTTTATATTCACTTACGCTTTCCAGTTTTTCGTTTCCATTGAAATGTTTTTTATGGTTTCGGTGGTTATTCTTTTTTCTTCGTTCTATTTGGTTTAATTTTTCCAATCTATTTCTTTTAAACTTTTATTCGGTTTCCTTTTTCGTTTTTGACGGTTATGATTTTTTATTTTCCTTTTTCGCTTTTTCCGTCTCACCTTCCATTTTATTCTGCTTCAATTTATTTCCTTTTCCCCTGATTCTCTTTTTCTGTTTCATTTTTACTTTTTTTTGATTCCTTGTTTTGGTTAACTATTTTTTTTTCCTTGTTTTCTTTTTTTCCGTTTTCTTTTCTTTGTTTATAATTCTTTTTTTTTTTTTCTTAGGTATCTTTTTCCTTTTTGTAATTTTCTCTTAATTTTACAGTTACCATTTTTGTTGGATTCGTTCTTTCCTTTATCTTTTTATTCTTTCTTTCATTTCCTTTTTTTTTTCTCCCTCATTTTCTTTAATTATTTTACCTTTTCTCGGTTAGCTTTTTGATTCGGTTACCTTTTTAATTTTCCGTTTCTTACTTTGATTTCTTTATTCATTTTTTTTTGTTTGCTTCTATTTTTTCTGTTACCTTTTTCTGTTTTCTGCCATTTTGCTTTTTTGTTTTCTTTCTTCTTTTTCTTGTATATTTTTCTTTTTTTTATTCCTTTCTTCATTTTACTTAGTTTCTTTTTTATCTTTATTTTCTGTTTCTATTTTTTTTCTGTTTCGTTTTTTTTGGTTACATTTTTTATATAATTTATCGTTTTCATTATTTTTGATTCCTTTCTTTTCCTTTAACTTTTTCCTGGCGTTTCCTTTTGTTTTATTGTTTGTTTCTTTTTTTCTGTTTCCTTTTTTTCTTTTCTGTTTCCTTATTTGGTTTGCTCGTTTCACATTTTCATTAACTTTTTTATTTTTTCCGTTTCCTTTCTCCATTTTCTATTTCATTTTATTTTCGTTTATTGTTTCACTCTCCATGTTTTTATTCAGTTTCCTTTTGGCTTTTTTGTTTCCTTTTTATTTTTCTATTTCTTTCTTTCCATTTGTTACTCAGTATCATTTGCTTTTTTCTGTTCTCTTTGGCTTTTTTTGTCTCTTTTTTCTTTGAAACATTTTAAAATTTTAATCCTTTATTTATTCATTTTTTCCGATTCAATTTTTTTCATTATTTTCTCACGAAAACACTAAAAATTAGCATACCGTGATGACAACAAGCTTCAGACGTAACGAGAACATAGCTTTATCGTCAAAATGTTTGTTATTAATAGGAAGGATCAAAGTATATTTTGATTACTTTATTTTTTTACTCTTTTTAGAACATTCGAAATTTTGATTAAAAAATTTTTCTTGACTCATAGCTTGTACTAACTTTGAGCATAGCAAATTTTTGTTTCTTTTTTTTTGCTGACAGACACCTTAATTTGAAAATTCTTGCAAAAATCAAATAATTGTCGGATTTTAATGAAATTTTCAGGAATTATTAAATATTACATATTTAAAAATAACTAAAATTATATTTGAAAATTTTTTTAGAAAATCTTGGTAAAAATGTTTTTTTTTTACATATGTTACACCCACTTACTTTTTATGAAAACTTGAGAAATTTAACGTGATAATTTTTAATGACTATATTAGTTAAAAGCAGAAATGTTTGAAGAATTTTAATCACCGATTTAAAAAAAAAATCGGACCCTATTTTTTCTTTGCCGAAAATCTGTCCTGAATCGAAAAATAAAAAAATCGCAATAAAACTAAGACATTATTTTTTATCAGAGAATCTGTTAATTGCTTTTATAAATAATTTATAATATACAATATAGTCCGAAGAAAAAGATAATTCAATAAAAAATGAATTTTTACAAGATTTTTCATTTTTTACAATTTTAAATTGAATAATTCATAAAGTTTTTAAATCTTCAAATTAATTTTCAATGAGATAGCACTTAGAAAATATTGTTATTAAGTAAAACTATATTTACTAATCGTATATTGTAAAGTTTATTACAATCTGACGAACCCGAATATTTTTAAACATTTTTAATTATTTTATTAGCAGCAATAAATTTTTGAAGAAAAATTCTTAACCAGCAATACATTTTTGAAAAAAATAAATATTACCAGCAATAAAAATCTTGTCGGCATTAAATAACCCATTGAGGTTGATATGCCGTGAAATAAAACAAAACAAAACAAATTAGTGATGATTACGTCATTTGTTAGAGCCTAGTGGATCGTTAAGCGGATTAGATAGGAATAGAATATATAATATTGACTAGCTTTACCCACTTCCTTTCAACCTTATGCCACAAACCAATGTATTATATCATTATTTAAATAAACATTGCTACTCCGATACTCCTTTTATTGTGTTTTGTTATTGTCGAGTTCATTAATGCTATTGTTTTTGCTCTCTCTCTCTCTCTCTCTCTCTCTGTTCTTAGCTCGAATAGAGGCACGGATCGGCCTGCGGAAAGAAAAAAGTATCTTTCTTGGCAGCTATAACTTTTTATCAGCCTAAAGACTTTTACTAAATCTTACCTTGTCCAAAATAAAGGAGATGGACCTATGTAACGCGGTCAAGGCCCTATTCAAGACCTAGAAAAAGTTCCTAAGAACGCTGACAGGACTCCCCAAAATGGCGGATCTCGGAAGACCGTGAAAGAGACGGAATCTCCTATAACGACAGAAAAGAAAGGATCATCATCAGGAGTTTCTCAAAAGAAAATACAAGAACAAAAAAATAAATAAATAAATTTCACTCTGGGGAAGACGTCTGCCGGATGGATCCAGACATCCGAGAGAAGAAAAAAACTTGCAGCCACAGCAACTGAGGGACCAAAACTTTAGGAAAGTTGAAAGCAATTGCGTAGAAGACCCCAGAAATTTCAGTCAAGCCAAAAGAGTTTTAACGCAGAGTTAAAGATTTTGGCTGAGGTGCTTGAGAACCACTTGGAAGTTGTGCTCGATCATCTTGTATCGCCCTGAACAGAGTTGTGCTGTAAAGAGTCGGGCGGTCTAAGATAACTTTCATCTGGTTCGCACAGTCATTAAAGAAGTCGCGCTGATCAATTATGATCAGTCCAATACATTTCTTGGAGACATCTTTTTCGTGGCCAGATTCGAGCCGTATTTTTGCTCCTGGATTCATCTTATGCGAGCCCCGGTGCTATGGTGAAGGTGAACGAGATAAGAACGAAGCCCTTCATCCTGTCCAGACCCATTCGTCAATCCTGTCCACTTTCGCCCTTAATCTATGTATTTGCACTTGAGTCGTTCCTGTACAGGTTGTAGGCTAACACGGCTCTTAGCGGGATCACGATCTCGGCCAGGTACACAACCTACATTGAAGACGTTCTCATATTTGCGACAATCGATGAAGTCGGATGAGAAAATCCGGACGTATGAGACGGCGACAGAGACCAAGATTAGTTGCCATAAGCCTGTCGGCTTGCGTTTGGGTTCGTGGTGAAAAGGTTTTCCAATCATGTGCAGCTTCAGTTGGACAGACGGTCCGTGCAAGATACTCGACATCTGGTTCGCTCTCGACCCCCCCCCCCAAAAAAAAAACTAAAAAACTGGAGAAGTAGTTCTGGATAAGGTCGTAGCCGCGGTTAATCTGTGATTTTGAAGGAATCTTTCCTTGCAGTGGAGGGCCAAGGTCTAAGTTACGTCCATATACTTGCTCATCCTTCACCGCCAGTTCTACTACTCTTGTTGGCCACCCTGGTTTATCTAGAGAGAGTTCTATTCCAACTCTTCTTTGGTGACAAAGTTCCTATACTGCGTCGCGAGGTCTGCTGCCTCCAACCATCCTCGGGCGGTCTATGAATGCCAAACATAGACTCGTTGAAATACTTTATGGCTGCATTTCCTGGATCGGATATACATATACACAGAATGACGGGAACGGCGCGTTCTGGAAGATACCAAAACATCTTTCCCAGCTTTGCGGAGCGTGCATTCGGATGAGTGGCCGGCGGCACCTTTTGCTCCGAAACGAGTGCTTCTTTTACCACGAATGCCGTAAACCACTAAAGGTTCTTTCTCGGATATGAACAGGTCTCTCTGTGGTCCGGCTTTTGTTGTGAGAGGCATTATAAAGGGTGTTAGCCAGTGGCGCCGTTCACAACGATTTGATCGAGGTACTCGGTTTGACGCAGGGGCGGACTGAGCCATCGGTTCAATCGGACCTGGTCCGAGGGCCCGGCACTTGTGTGTGTTTCTCATGGCCGTGCGGACTAGAAAAAAAACTTAAAGAGAAAATTATTACTTAACTCATAGAGAACAAACTTCCAAATAAATAAATAGAACTATTATTTGTAAATACGTACTCGAAATAATAAATCAAAAAAGTAAATTTACGAAAAACTCAACTTTCGAATTTAGCCTATAATTGTTATTTATTGATTCGTGAAAAGAAGGCAAGTAAATTAAATTAAAAAAATAAAAACCAAATGCGATAAAATGCCATCCTTTTGTTAGTTAATAACCATTAATGAACAAAAATGTAATGTGAAATTAAAAAATTACCTTTGTTTTGTATGATCTTAATTAGTAAAATAATTCAAATATTTGAAATGTGCCTAGTTTAACTAACAACAATTTCACAATGAAGGAGCGTCCAAAAAATCTATCCCCCCTATCAATATGCAAATATACATCGAATATAAAACTAACCCGCGTTCATATTTTAGATAAATGTAGAGAAGTGACGGTAAGTGATCACGTTAATAAAAGTTCGGTTTTTTTATTTACCGATAGATGTTTATTCTAAGTAAAAGATACTATTTTTTTTAATAAAGAAACAGAAATTATTCATATATTTCGCAAATTTCAGGGATTTTTGACATTCCTAATTTTGCAATCTTATTCATGGATTTCAGGGTGAATGAATAGAGTTGAATTCTATGTTTACATTAATGGAAACTTTAGTTTTCTTTTAGGTTCTGAAATATTGAAATTACGTATTATTTTATTTTCATTTTATAATTTTAAAACCTGATATTCTACATAAATACTTGCTATCGATTGTATTTTCTTTGTTACAGTGTACTTACTTGCGCTTTATAAAATTGTCTCCAAACAGATTTTACCGAGAAGAAACTATTTGTCTGGTGTGTAGGTAGCTAAAAACCCTATTTAATGATGTCTGACTACAAGCATAAAAGTGGTGCTCAAAAGAGAAAAAATCCATGATAAAGAAGACAACAAATAAAATTGATACATTTTTTGCTAAGAAAGCTACATCCTCTGAACAAGACAAAGTTAAAACTGACTTTGGCTTACAAGATAAAACATCAACATGTGCAGAAGCACCATCTGAATTTGAAATCACACCTGATGAAAGCGAATTCGATGAGCCACCATCTAAGATTTTAAGGCCTGATTCCATGACAACCAGTACGCAGGTTACACATGCAAAAAGTGCGTATTTTTTAAAACCGGATACCAGCCATAATGCGTCAATTTCACAGGAGATGTTCTGGAAATTTCATCCAAACCAGCCTGTATGTAATATACCATTTAATAGTGCTGTTGTATATGACAGACAAGGCATTCAGGGCATGAATATTAACAGAAAGTGGGTAACATACAATGAAGAAAATAAGAGTTTACATTGCTCATTTTGTCTGATGTATGCTCCCGAAAAAAGTCGAAATATACAGATGATCCAGGGCTGTTCTGATTGGAGACACATCGCAACGAGACTTTCGGAACATGAAAAGAGCCAGTGTCATAAGCATTCTACTGATGCATATTTTCTGTGCTTGTGAAAGATCCGCCAAGCACAATTTGTTAAAGGAACAACTCTCCTTAAGAACCCAACAAGTTCTTCATCATCGCTCTGTTTTAAAGTGTATAATTGATGCAATATTTTACATTGGGTTTCAAGTTTTGTCTTACCGCGGCAAATATGGAGAAGCTGTTGCAACTGCATTTGATGAAAATAATCAGGACAATGCTGGGAATTTTTTAGAGGCTATAAAGTTTCTTGTAGAGTACAATCCACGCCTGAAGGAACATTTGCAGAAGGTTGTTTTGCAAGGCAAACAAAAAGATCCATCTAAGAAAGGGCGTGGCAAATTTGTTACTTTTTTAAGTAATGCAACTGTCAATAAGATAATAGATATTATGTCAGACATGGTTAAAAACGAATTTGTGAAGGAGGTGAAAAATGCAGGGATGTTTTCAGTGCAAATTGACTCTACCCAAGGCATTTCTGCCCATGATCAGTGTGCCATTGTCCTTAGATATGTAGTTGGAGACAAAGCTAAAGAAAGACTTGTTCGCCTGGTAAATGTGAATAATTCAAGTGGAAAATGATTGCACAGCCTGTTACGAAATTCACTTGCAGAGATAGGTCTGACACTGAGGCAGTGTATTGGAGATTCGTTTGATGGAGCAGCAAATATGAGTGGTGTTTACTCTGGTCTTCAGGCACTTATGAAAGCAGCTCGCCCAAGTCACATCCATACTTGGTGTTATGCACATGTTCTGAATCTGGTGATCAGTGATGCAAGCAGTGGATGTGTTGCATCAGTTAGTCTTTTTGGTTTGCTAAATGAACTATGCTTATTTTTCAATGATTCCTACAAAAGGATGAAGGTGTGGGAAGAGCATATGCAGACCAAAACAGGAAATAAGAAACGCCTAAGACTAGAGCGTATTGGTCAAACTAGATGGTCAAGTAGAAGCAGAGCACTTCTAAAATTGTTTGGCAATTACGCAGATCAGTCATTCGAATTCTTTTCGGACCTTCTGATCATCCTTCAGGAAGTAAGCGAAGCAACTGATTTCAAAGGATCAGTTCACTATGAAGCACAGAAATTGAGTGAAAACTTGCGCAAATTTGAAACCATCTTAATGGCGTTTACATTCATACAAATTTTTGAAATTACAACACCTGTGTCAGATTATCTGCAGACACCAGGCCTGGATATCATGCAGGCTTGGCGCATGATTAACAAAGCCACTGAAAATATTGAAAAAATCTCAAGAGATTTTAAGGGCATTTATGAAACTGCGTCTGATTTTGTTGTTCGTGCAAATTATAAATTAGAAGAAGGGAAGATTTTTGTCCCTAATAGCTTGTGGAATCTTCCACAACACAACCAGGCTTACCTCTTTTTAGGAAATGCACTCTTCCTATCTGATAAGCAAAATTCTACTTTCATACAGTATAACAAGTATTCATTGGTCATTCACCTCCAATCTGGCTTGCTGATTGGTCAGTTCCGACCAATCAAACCGCCTGCACACGACCAATCTGTTTTCCCGCTCATGTCCTGGGAGCCACTTGACCAGTATAAAAGCAAAAACATGTGTGAACTTTTTAGAGAGAGAAAGGATTAGTTATTTTCATTCATCTCTCTCGCACGTCTCAAGATGTAACCTTCGCCAACTTCCGTCTTAGTCATTGCTGACAAGACGTTTTTAAGACAATTACCAACATTCATGAACTCTGAAATCACTCCTGAACTTTTATCAACTTTAGAACTCACAATTCCAAACTTTATTCTTCTGAATTACAAGTTCAATATTACAGTAAAAGGTAAATTACTTCTTAAGAACTTTCTGTTTAAAAGACACTTAATATTAACAACTTTAATATCAACATTAACGAACGATTACAAGAAAGACATTCTGAAACCTAAAACATCATACATATTTGCCAACATATCATATACCAAATATTCTGCTTGTACATTGTTTTGAATGTTTTATTAGTTTCTAATTAAATATGTCTTGTTCGTAATATGAACTCTGGTACAAATATTTCCAAATCAAAGGGACACGACTCTTTCCTACCTTTTCTTTGCATGTTGTACACCAACCTAAATAAATCTAATTGTTACGTTTTAAAACAATTCAGTTGAATTTTGTATTTTATTTTGATGTTAGTGGAAATAGTTAATTGACACGCAAGTTATTCTCAACAAATATTACCACATAATTAACCCATCCACTACATGAATGGTGACCCCAACGTGCGATGACCCCGACGTGCGAACAACATAAAGGTGACCTCCGATGTGCGCATAACATAAATGATGACGCCGACGTGCGAACAACATAAATGATGACCCCGACGTGCGAACAACATAAATGATGACCCCGATGTGCGCACTATATAAATGGTAACCCCGACGAACAACAACCAAATTAAAACGCAGGAATTTGTTCTTATTTTTCAAGCATGGCTGAAACACACACAGAGGCGGCAATATCTATTAACCTCCCAACATACAACAAAACTAACGTGCAAGTGTGGTTCGCCCAATTGAATGCCATTTTTAATGCCAAAAAATAACATCACAGAATTCTCGATTCGCCCTTTTAGTCGAGAAGCTTCCTACTGATGTGGCCATTGAAGTTTTCGACCTCCTCAGTGAGATACCCGCCGATAAGCCTTATGATGTACTTAAAGAGGCTATTATCCACCGCACAGGCGAATCAGACGAGAGACGGCTAGACGACCTATTCAATAACTTGCATCTTGGACAAAATAAGCCTTCCCAACTATTAGGGAAAATGAGAGCATTGCTGGGAGGGAACACGATGTCCGATATTATTTTACGCAAACTATGAACGGACAAATACAACCCACGAGATATAAGGCAGCTAGATTACATATCTCAATATACGTCGGATATCCGTTACATTCACGGAGAAGATAATACTGTTGCAGACACCTTGTCTAGATCAACTTTAAACTCTGTTCGTTCACAATCCTGGGACTTGGAGTGTTTAGCCAGGGAACAAAAGAACGATGTAACACTTGAGAAAGTAAAGCAGGACACGTCACTACGAATTGAGCAACGGCCTCTTCCTTTCAGCGCAACACACTTGTATTGTGATGTCAGTACCGGTCATGCACGACCCTACGTCCCACCTTCAATGCGTAAACAGATATTTGAACATTTTCACTCCTTTTCTCACCCTGGACGCAAAGCTACGACAAAGCTGATTGCTGAGCGATTCGTTTGGCCAAATATGTCCGCCAACATTAAACACTGGACACAATGTTGTACTAAGTGCCAAAAAACTAAAGTCCAGCGGCACACGAAATCACCTCCGGGACATTTCGCAGCACCAGATGGTCGTTTCAAACACATACACGTCGACTTAGTCGGTCCTCTAACTGAAGTCGATGGTTGTCAGTATCTATTTAACCATTATCGATCGTTTTACACGTTGGCCAGTGGTTGTCCCACTCAAATCGATCACCGCAGATGTAATTTCTTAAGCGATTCTACGCGAGTGGATTTCTATATTTGGATGCCCTTCTGTCATCATCACTGACCGAGGCACTCAGTTTCAATCTGTTCTTTTTACAGAATTCACAAACTTGCTAGGTGCCAAACATGTGTCGACTACCGCCTATCATCCATGTGCCAACGGATTAGTCGAACGATTTCATAGGCAGCTTAAGGTTGCACTTACAATTACTGAAGACTCTCAAACATGGATTGAAAGATTACCACTGGTAATGCTTTCACTCCGTAACGTAGTAAAAGAAGATCTACATTGTACCACAGCCGAACTAGTTTTCGAGAGTTCGCTTACACTCCCTGGCCAATTCATTGAAAAAATATCCCGACTCGGCCAACAACGTATTTTATTCAGGACTTGAAGCAACGCATTTCCGATCTTTCGTTTACTCCTACTCGCACACAAGACAAGGAGATTTTTATTCCCAAAACTTTGGAAAATTGTGAATACATATTTGTCGGCAGAGATGCAGTAAAAAAAAAAAAACACTTACGCCAACATATTCTGGCCCATACAGAGTAGTCTCCCGTTGCCCAAATTATTTCACAGTTCTTGTCAATAACAGAGAAACGAAAGTCAGTATTGACAGATTGAAGCCAGCATTTCTGGATGTACCGACACAACCTTTCTCCAGTTCAACTCGAAATCTTACCCCTCAACAGACACAAACACAGCCCAAGGAAGTTACTACAAGAGCTGGGAGGCACGTTCATTGGCCTACCAAGTTAAAAAATATTATAATTATACATATTAGAAAAAATCAAATGCAAATCAAACAAAGACAAAATTATTGATAAAATTGCAGAATCCTCTACTGAAATGAGTACAATGTTGTTACTGTAAATGGTAATCCTTGAAAGTTGATATTTGAAATTTTTGGCTCAGTATTAAGACGTATTAAAATGTAAGTAATATTTTTAAAAGTGTATGTTAACACATTTTATTATTTGATTTTAATATCTATTATAAAGTTTATAATTTTAGTACATTGTTTACGTGTTGATTCGCAGTAATAAAATGGGAATTTTGTTTGACATGCCATTACGCTTTGTTGTTACTATCATTATCTGTCTATGAACATCTTTATGAGCTTCAAGTTTTCAAATCTTTTGATGCATATATAAACGCATACATAAATAGTGATGGGACGTTTCTTTAATCGGAATCGTTAATCGTAAGAATCGTGTATTTTGGGGGGGAATCGGAATCGCATCGTTAAATAAATACTTTATTACGTTTCTCTTAAATTTAGTCTGATGTTGAAAAAAAGAAAACATTTTTTTCCTTATTTCTAACCGGTAAGAGAGAAATGTACCACTTCATAAAAATAACAAGTTATAAAATGAAACCAAAGAAATATGTTATTAAAATGTATTTGGTTTGCTCTTTTTTCTTTCTTTCATTTTTTTTAGGTCAAACTTAAATCCCACTTACACTTAACTTAATCAGTGAAACAGATACAGTATATTTGGAGTGGGAGGGGGACTAACTGACTTTGATCTCCTACAAACAGTTTCTTAACTGTTTTTTTTTTAATAAATCTAGATAATGAATATTTTTCAGGATTATTTTTTTTTTTTATGAATGCAGACATTGAATTTTAAAATTCTTCTTTAGGTGTTAAAAGGAAAATAATTAGAAATATTTACGAAGAATAAAATTAAAAGAAATAACAAGGTCCTGCTTTAAAATATTTACAAAAATACAAAAGACAGTTTTTTTAAAGCATTATTAAAAAAAAAAGAAAAGAAAAAAAAAAGAAAAAAGATTAATTTAACATTGAAAACGATTGCATAAAAAAAAAAAAAAAACTGGCTTCCGTTTCAAAACAATTCCCCGATTCCCGTGATCGATTCCCGTAATCGATTCCCGTGATCGCTGAAAATTGGGGTTCCCTACACATATAGGTAGAACCTAAGTAGGCAAGGAATCGGAATCGGAATCGTCTTGGTATCGGAATCGTGAATCAACATTTTCCTGGAATCGGTATCGGTACTGGATTCGGAAAAAAATTAGGAATCGTTCAAACACTAATCTTAAACTAAAGTTTTTTCTTATTTAAGCCAATATGCACAGATCACCTGCTGCACAGCCTCTATATGAGGCATTTAACTGTAAAAAATTGGGAAAGGGGGCCCATTGCATTTTCCGTCCGAGGGCCCGTAATACTCTCAGTCCGCCCTTGGTTTGACGAGAGGGAGTTTCGCTCCATAAGGCCTCGGATGCCCGGTCTGAAATACCTCATTAACAATGAGGCATAACTCACCTGGTTGATTATTGGGAACGCGATCTGCGTCGGTAAGAAGTCTTTCGCAGAGGAACTGATAGCTTCGTCAAAATGTGTCCGGTATGGTAGAATGGAAGCGTCTATTGAGCAGATCTTTGTTACATTCTTCCTGAAACCAGATCTTCTTCTGATTCATGCTACACAAATTTTCACCACTAGCCGGATGTTAACGTTCCGAAATATAAGATTGAAATAAAATTCCGCCAACTGCGCATAGACTCCGCACATAGCTTCCGTTTTTACTCACACATTCAAAGAGAAAATAAGCAATACAATCCAGAATTTCCACCCAATAGCAACCATTCACGCCTACAGAAACAAAAAAATCGGAGCCGATTTGAGCCTAAGAAAGTACATAAAACACATCAAGAGGACATTTTCGATAGTTGGAGGCATCTTGGTCTGGGTTCAAAGACTTCGTCGGAAAGCGACCTCCCATCTCCAAAAGACAACTCGCCAAAGGCTTTTGCCTCAGTGAGTCACAACTCACCCTTCCTATTCTACCGTACGCTTCTGCGAACGCATTTTACAACTCCACTTATCTCCTTTCTTCAACGAGAGACATTGTATTTTATGTTAATACAATTATTTATTTATTTATTTATTTAAACCTTCGTTGTTTCTTCTTTGTTCTGCCACCTGGAGTCAGAAACGTGAGGCCGGAACAAGAAGATGGACTACAGCGCATTTACTCGCCATGAAATGCTAGAATTCATCAAGCAGCAAAGAGCAACCGTTCTCAAACTGAAAACAGACCCGAAATCTACAAGCAAACATCAAGACAGAATACTTGTCGAACTTCAGACAAAACTACAGGAAATACTGACTTCTTTCAACTCTGCCTCCTTCAGGATCGCGCGACCCAGACCTCAATAGACTACAAGCGGCTCATGAGACTATAATCCTTACATGACACTATGCGTGACATAAAACGTTTCCATCCGGGTAATGAGGTCAATCGATTCATAAACAATTTAAACAAGACATATACAATCCACAAAAAACGAAGCTCACACATTATATGAGGATGGAAACAGTATTTATTAACTTCTTGACGAGGGCATATTCCAACAGATAGAGGATTAGCAACAGACTACGTCCTCGTACAAGCAGTTGAGGACCTGCCTGCTAAGAACCCACAGGAGTCAAATGACGAACTTTCAGCATCTCAGCCGAGCAAGGACACTGCAATGACGTAACGGCGAAAAGATCACCGATTTTGCAGGCTCGCTCGAGACCACGATCAGAGAAGCAGCCGTTTATATAAAAGCGAAGTTTCAAACGGACAACAGCGAGTCCGAAATGAGAGCTGAGACCGTTTTTTTTCTCACATGGGTGCGGTGCTTACAAGTGAAAAAAATAGGGCCTGGGCTCTGAACATATACCCCCACCTCGTAAAGAGGATGGACAGGCACTACTAGGCGGCTGGTATAGCAAGCGATGTCCAACACTACTTCAACCGCGCATAAAAACGGACGCTATCTTCAATCTGACCGCAGAGGCAATGTACGCACAAAAACAGCGAACACATACACAAGCGAATCAATGCGTTCATCAGGGTTTCGCTAAAATTGAAGCGTCAACTACAACAGGTACACCGACGGATACATCACCCAGTAATGTACGGCGAAAACACTTCTACGAGATTGGAGAACAACGACGTAACGCACGCCCACAAACAACTCCAATAACAAAATCAACTATGCTGTTTGCAGAAACTACATGAGGGGCCTGCCCCACATTTCAAGGGCTAAAATTGCCGTTACTTCTACCCACCTCGTGCTCAAGTAAACGTTGCGACCGTATCCGCAAACACGCCTAAAACGCGCACAGAACAATCTGAAAGAATCGACATAAACCAACTTAATGAAACGAATTTTCAGTCGGGACCGGATGAGATGTGACAGATCAGTCTCCGGTCCAAAACATTAACAAACACTATCACCTCGTCAACTTCCACCCTCGGGCTAGAACTTCAAACTTCACAGACAGGCCGCCGCCGCATTTTTTTCCTACCACGCCACCTCACCCATCCTTACAGAGGAGATATCCGACCACATTAACATTCGATCTGAACAGGCTTCCGACGATATGCTGGCAAAGTAGCTCTACAAGCGGTAGACAAGGGCGAAGTGACCTAGTGACCATCAGGTAGTGATCTATCAGAAACCCCTACAACAGTTCTTTCGCGAACCGGGAATATTTGTCTTGACGCTAAAAACTCCCCAAAATACGCCCAAACTCGTCGCACAGTACAAGTTCCGAGCCAAATACTCACACCAAGGACTGCATCAACCACTCTGGTATCATCCGGATGCACACCCACTCATCAAACTATTGGTGGGAGAGTTCAAAAATCGCGGTGCTACGACATACATCGAATCATGTAATACCTGATAAATAAATTACTAACAATAAAACTCACTCTAGGTGAATGGATACAGGGATACAGGGAATTACGAATGGGGGAAGTTATCCTTTCTCGACTCCGTATTGGACATACTAGAATAACTCATCTATTCCTACTTGAAAAAAAGGAACCGCCATGTTGCACAGCCTGTCATGCCCCATACACTGTAAGACACTTCATGATGGACTGCGCTGACTTTTAATCTGTACGGAAAAAGTACTACAATACAAATACAATGAAAGAACTATTTGAACACACCAAGATAGATCATTTAATGGCATATTTAAAGAAAATAGCACTATACAACAAAATCTAATAAAAATAAAAATGTCTGCAACCAATCTAATGCATACAACCATTCTAACATGTGCACCAACTTCAAAACAAATAAACTACATTAAAAAAGTGTGATCCTAAAATTCAAAAACTGACTCTTAAATGACCATAATGGTTGATGGTTCATTAAACCTAAACCAAACCAAACCAAACCAAACCTGATCTGGACGCAAGGGGAATTACAGCAAATGGGCCCAGTGGACATTGCAAACGAGGCAAAAGACCTTTCGAGGTCGTATACACAAAGTGCAAACGCTATATTTTAATGACTTGGGACAGTTTTAGCCGACATCTCACAGCTATTCCCTGCGCGAGAGAACGTGTGATCAACGCAGCTCATGGACTCTACCAATTTTTCTTCCGCCACCAGGAGATACCCTGTATTGTATCTTCCGTCCGTGGCATCCATTTCCCAAGCGAAGTGTATAACTCCTGCGAGATAACATCAGTCACGTAGCACCTTCACCGTTCTTGGCGTCCACAAACGCTCTCTATATGTTTTGCGAGGACAAAAACTGTGAATGGACCGATGTCATCGAATCTGTTGTGTCGTCTATGAACGCCATCGCCAATAGCGCAACTAGCAGCTCACCGTATTACGTTATCACCGGTCGGTGTCACACCATCGGTTTACCCAAACTACCCAACCGGAATATTACCAATGACGACCCCGGTGCTTAGGGCATGCTGATAAACGCTTTGCTCCGACAAGTTCACCAACACGTCACTCTAGTGAACAATGAAGCCGACCACAAGACGAACAATCATCTGAATCGGCTCATCTATAAAGATCTGATACAGGTTGAAGACAAGGTCTTACTCCATAAATTTCATTCAACCACAGCCCACATACGATATCTGCCTTGGGCAGGTAGTTACCAAGTTATCAAGATGAATGACATGGTACTCCAAATTGCAAACGGTTATGGCAAAACTTGTTGAGTCTGTCGAGTTCACTTAGGTCGCCTTGGACCTCGGCTTGACCACCTTATTTATACGAACTTTCCCCATTCTCCACAGACTCTCCAAGCGACGCCCGACTCAGCATCTCATCCTTCGTCTGACGACCATGTAAACAATGAAAATTACAGATCTAGTGATCTCACACAGGCATCAGTCCTGATATTCCAAAGTAGAAACGTGGCCAGCTACCAGCAGATTTTAAAATTTTCATAATACACTAAAAAATATAAAAAATAAATAAAGAAAACTGCATTACCACACCATGCATACAACAAACCAACCCATCCGTGAATTAGAATAAGATCTAAGGGATCAGTTACATTCTTCCTAAAACCAGTTCTTCTGATTCATGCTGCACTAATTTCCACTACTGGTCGGATGCGAATGCTCCGAAACCCAAGAACGAAATAAAATTACGTCAACTGCGCATAGGTTCCGCACATAACTTTCGTTTTTACTCACATACTCAAAGAAAAAAATAAGCAATACAATCCAGAATTTCCACTTAATAGCAACCATTCCCATCTAAAGAAACCAAATAAAAATCGGAGCCGATTTGAGCCTAAGAACGTACATAAAAACCCATCAAAGGAACATTTTGGTCTGGGTTCAAAGACATCGTCGGAAAGCGACCTCCCATCTCCAAAAGACAGCTCGTCAAAGGCCGTCGCTGCAGTAAGCCAAAAATCCCCCCCTCTCTTGCCGTACGCTTTTGCGGGCGCCATTTACAACCTATCTCCTTCATACGACAAGAAACATTTACGCCGATTTATCATTTGTTGTATTTTACGTTAATACAATTGCTTATTTCTTTGTTCTGCCACCGCACGCTCAATATAACACCTTCTTTCACCGTGGAAGCTTACTGAAACTTACATAGTTCACATGCGGCATAGACAATTTTTTGTCCTCGATACCAGTTCCCTTGTAGCAACATGAGTTCATTGTCAGACAGGAGGAAGCACTTTCTGCGTCTGTGATTGCTAGCCGTGATGAGAATGGTGGCATGGACGATGAGAATTAAAGAAATCCACAGGGTATTGTCTCTCTCTTTCTTTTCCCATCACCTGGTTGTGGTCATCAAGCACCAGCTGAAGGTCAAGATCAGGGTGAAGAAGGAGAAGGTTTCTTCCGATTACCTTGCTGAAGGGTGGGTGTTTGTATAGTGGCATGGGACTTAGGCGTTAAAAATGAAGAGTTGAATTACTCACGCTAAGAAGATTAATAAAGGATAGTAATGATGAGGAACACACGGTTATTTAAAAAAAAAACAAAAAAAACAAGATAAAGAATTTGTACACGAATGTACCCGCTTGAAGTAGTGTCAGTACCTCGTTTCAGGAAAATAAAACAAAGATAAGATAGTTTTTTGCTCGCCGAAGTAGACGAAGAGAGATAGTTTGAAATACTTAGTTTTCTTTGAGAAAAAATTCTTTGAAATGCTGCGTGCTGATTAGAAGCCGATAATATAAATTACACTGGTGATTACTTCAACGCTGGTCGTGAGGAACAGAAACAAACCTTTCACATGACTTCAGACACTCTTCTCTCAGGAATTTAATTCTTCTTCTCATTTTTATATCAAAATGAATTTTGTGTAGGCTGGCTACTTTCTTCTTCTTCTTCTTCTTCTTCTTCTTCTTCTTCTTCTTCTTCTTCTTCTTCTCAGCTGACCGGATAATTTCTGTGAAGGCAAGGTTTGCATTGGTCCCAAACTAATTTCACATAGGCACACGAATTTCTTCCCTTCTTCCTCAGCTCACTGGTTGATTTTTGTGGAAGGCAAAAATGTCACATAGGATCGCGAATTTCTTTCCTTCTTCTTGCTCAGTTTTCCGAACTTGAAGGGAGTTATTATTGTTTCGCATTCACAACAGGATCATTTCGTGTTTTTTCGCTTTTTACTTTATTTTTCTATACGCTTCCATCGTACTTTCCGACCAGATAATTTGCTTTTCTGCCATATTTAGTCATAGAGAAGGTCCCATATTAACATTTTTATTGTGTATTCTTTCATTATATCATGAGGTTATTTTTTTTATTAATATGTAAATAAAAAAACATGTATAGTTTCTATCCCCCTCTCCACATGTTTGTAAATACGGGAAATAAATTTAGTTAGGATCTCATGGAGAGCGTGTGTTCTTTGGGTGATCGTGGTATGGATGTGTATTCTGTATAAATGTGGTATTGTGGTTGTTGTGAGCCTCGATAAAAATAAAATATACAAACGAAAAATAAAAAGAACTCAAGTTAAAATAAGGGATTTGCGGTTTCCTTTAAAGCTCTTCTCTCTTTATTTCTCTCTTTCTCCAAACTTCTTATTCTATACATCTCTCAACTTACGAGAAGGCAACTCTCAAATAAAACGATGAGGAAGAAGAAAAGACTAAACGGGGCCCAAAACGCCGGAAGTTTGCAGGAGCTGAGCTTATTTATTTGGGACTGAAAGATAGCAATAGTCGGGGAGGCTCCGCAAAAAAATCTCGTTATAAAAAAAAAAAGAATGAAAAGGACAGGAACGCCGGAAAATAAAATATTTTGGTTTATCAAAAGATTGACACAAAGAGGCTTTTCATACTTATGCCAAATTTTTGAGCCTTGTCAAAAAGGATAAAAGCCTGACGAAGAGAGAGAGAGAGAGAGAGAGAGAGAGAGAGAGAGAGGCGGGACAGGGCAGGGCAGGGCAAAGCAGATGGGATGCGAAGAGGACGGCATAAAAGAACATGCGTGACATGTGAAGAAGTTAAGCGGTTTCGGCTACTGATATTTCCGTAGTGTTTCTGGACCGAGAAAAACGCAGGAGATTGACTTCTACCGAAAATTCCGACAGTACTACTATACTTAATATAGTCTGGCTTTAAATTACCCAAACGGACATTTCTCCATACTGCCATCATTATCCGTCTAATTAACGAACTTTCTGCTACACAGAATACCAAAGGATTCACTCGTCACTCTAAAGAAAATAAATAAAAATATAGTATTTATTTTAAACCCTTGTGTCAGTTAGTTTTATGTCTATGTTTCCGAAAAAATAATTCTCTTACCACCTATCCACACTGGCAACTTTAATTTCTGAAATAAACACATATGCCACATGGTAAAACTTATAAAAATTTTATACCTACTGTGACGGGTACACACCTGGCCCAGGGTCGAATCCTTTGGTTACGGCGCCAACTGTGACGTCGCTCCTCCTGGTCGCTCCTCCTGGTTCCAAGCGTGCCGCTCCAACCTCTTGGTTAGATGATCACCAGCCTCGCCTTTCCCAACCCGCTTCCAATACCTGGTTGCTCAAGCAACTGTACTGATCTCCGGTCTGTCT
Source organism: Acanthosepion lycidas (assembly GCA_963932145.1). Lineage (NCBI taxonomy): Eukaryota > Metazoa > Mollusca > Cephalopoda > Sepiida > Sepiidae > Acanthosepion > Acanthosepion lycidas. Next base: position 87,468,145 of record OZ010577.1, on the reverse strand, counting down.
ACCCACGCTGTGTTTAGATCTTAGACAGACGGGACCAGTATGCAAGTTGAGTCCGACGGGGGTGGCAAAACACAAGTAAAGGAAAAAAAACAAACTCACGAGACAAAAAATTACTGATAAAAAAAATGGGTGACAACCTTTTATATCTAATGTCCGTTACATAAAGAAAAATTGTTCTCATTCCCGACCCGCTCTGTGGACTATGGCACCAAGCTTCTATCATACAACTTAACGATTTCGAATTGTCTACTCTCCAGAATTGTGTATGTCGGAGTGTGGTTTAGTTCGACACTGGGGCTAATTTCTATCAATCATTCGCAGTTGATTCTTCTCTTCGACTTGAGTTGTATTTCTTCACTTCGATCTGGTTGGGTCGAATTCTGTTCTCGGCTGGGCTTGATTTTAACTTCTTCTTCTTCTTCCGTCCAGTAACTCTTTGGCCTTGTCTTCGACTTGGCTGCAACTTCTCCGCGGCTTTCGAGTAATCTTCTCCTTCGTCGACTTAGATAGAACTTCTCTTGTTTTTGACTTGGGCCGGAAGGATTTCTTGTTTTCGACTTGGGCTGGAAGGATTTCTTGTTTTCGACTTGGGCTGGAAGGATTTCTTGTTTTCGACTTGGGCTGGAAGGATTTCTTGCCGCAACCCAGCCGCAACCCTCCGTCGTCCGAGGTGATCTCTTCTCGCTGCCGTCCGGGGCTGAACTCATTTTTTGTCGATTGGGGTCCTGCTTTTATTGACGCCGCAGCAAACCGGGGTGGGTCTGTCGGCGTCAGGGCTCTCTCGATAATCCCAAAAGTCGCATTAGTTCTGATTTCCCATTATCGCTATTATTTTCACCCCTACTTCCTCACAGTGCCTCTGGGGGGAAGACGCATACCCATCTCTCCCGGTCTCTCGTATGTCAGGTGACCGTTTTCGACCAATGGTTCTTGATCGAGCATTCTCCCTCCTCTTTCCGCATATCACGTGACCGCTTTCGGCTAATGAGACTGTGGTGGGACGCCTCCCGTCTCCAATCGGGCGTGGCTTACATCGTTCTTGTTCTAAAAAAAACAAAATCTAATTTGGCCTTTTTCACACGTACGAAAAATGATAATCTTGGCTTTTTCTCACCTGGGTTCTGTCAAAACAGCCTGCCGCTAATTAGATGTGACTTCAGGAAAGAATATTGGCGCTATCTGTGAGCCGAGACAATCGTTTTTTTTTCCTTCTTTGTTTTTGGTCAGACCTGATAGTCAAAAATCTTAATTATCTGAATTGAAAATGTCTCCACTTCATCATCGTGGGGTTCCAATTTTTAACAGGTCAGAATCTGTATACAGTTCCACCGGTCACCACCTCAACACAAAAAAACACCTTTCCTCCGATTAAAATTTCGTTTCCATTGTTCTAAAAAATCTTTATTGTTTCAGCCAACCTTAACAACTTCCATCCTACGCGGACATGGAATTAGTTCAAGTGCTTGACCTGATAATTTTGACACTTGTTAGGTGCTGGTCGTACGTGTGTGTTTTCGCTTACGACCTGGTTTCGTATTATGTTTCTGTCTTTCCTCTTCTTTTTGTTTTATTTTATTATCTCCAAACTCTATTTCTTCAACCAAATATAACAATTTCTATTTCCCTGGATTTCGGTCAGGTAATTTGACCTGATATATTTTGACACCTGTCTTGTCTTAGTTTTACTTATGACCGGGTTTTGTTTTATCTATTCCTCTTTCTCTTTCTTTTTATTATTTTTTTTTCTTCTTCTCTTTGGATCGCCTAAATACAGTTAGAGAATTATTCTCAAAACTCAATTATTCTTCGTTTCTAAATAACTAACAACTGGTTAATAAACCGAATAAAAATTAAATCATATTTCTATGAATATCTCTTTTTAGTCTTTCTAAAAATGCAGGGTGCCACAATCCTCCCCTAACCGATTTGTCATTTACCCGTAAATGACACCTAAACCCAATTACATCATTTAACATGCACCATGCATTTGTCTCATGCAATTCTATTCTACTTTCTTACATGCAAGGGTAATGTTCTTTTCACCTTCTTTTGTTCTACATGCAATGTAATGTTCCTTTCATCTTTTTTTTTCTACATGCAATGTAATGTTCTTTTTCATCTTCTTTTGTTCTACATGCAATGTAATGTTCTTTTCATCTTCTTTTGTTCTACATGCAATGTAATGTTCCTTTCATCTTCTTTTGTTCTACATGCAAGGGTAATGTTCTTTTTCATCTTCTTTTGTTCTACATGCAATGTAATGTTCTTTTCATCTTCTTTTGTTCTACATGCAATGTAATGTTCTTTTTCATCTTCTTTTGTTCTACATGCAATGTAATGTTCTTTTCATCTTCTTTTGTTCTACATGCAAGGGTAATGTTCTTTTTCATCTTCTTTTGTTCTACATGCAAAAGTAATATGTGCGTGTGTCTGTGGGTGCAGATGTGTTTACTATGGTTTGTTCTTCTTGGTCAATGTTTTCCTCTCCGCTGTGGGAGGTTTTTCCGCCGCACGTGGTGGTCTCACGCCAGCCTCCTCCGTTGGTCTTTCAGCAATTTCTTCGCCCGTCCTGTCTGAGCGAGGAACACTGCTCGGCATCTCCCTCTCGAGTTGCTGCACGCTCACTAGATTGTCGTTCGCTAATCTCCTCTTACTCTTAACCTTCCATATTAATACACCCCCGATGGCTATAACTAGGAATGTACCCATTACTATTGACCAACTTATCGCGATCTGCTCATCGTCTTCCCAAGCCACACCTTCGTTTCCCAACGCACTTAACTTGTCTCTCAATTGATCCATATCGATCTTTTCTATTGGCTTCATTAATACTGGCATCTTATTTAAGGTAACATTAGAGAATCTCTTCACTATCGGCTCCCATAATTCTGTACAATTGACTAAGCCTCTACCAATCATCTCTATGATTGAATCTTTCTCTTCATATCTTTCTTCTTCCTGGTAATAGGGGGGTAAGGAAATGGATATTCCAACCGCCGAACATCCCATGGGTAGCGTCACCAGGGATAACGGTGGTCTTATTCTTAATGTCCTTGTGGACTCTCCCCCACATACCCTAGACAAGCTGATATGTCTCTGTGTGGCTACTGCCCACACCCCGTCTGAAACACTGATAGCTTGTGGTAATGCCGTGTTTGTTAATACCTCCACTTGGCAGATTCTTTTGATTCCTTCCCTTTTCCCATCAAACAATTCTAGTATGCACATTCTGCGATTACCAGTTTTATAGATAGGGCTTAACGAGGTACAAGTCCCTAGAGCATCATCTCTACACCTTCCAGCTTCTTCAGCTGATAGCAACATGAATTTCGTTCTCCCCGAATTTAAAGCTATGTAGTCTGCTTCCACCTTGTACCTTGCTATCATTCCTAAACCTTGATCTCTTCTGGGGTAGGGGATGGGTAAGTTTATAACCTGGTATATCTCGAATACACTCTCGCTATCTAACAACGGAACAGATATCACAACCAATAGTCGCCTATTTTCTAACAAGGTCACACATCCTAGTGCATTATAATATTTCCACAATTCTTTGGTGGGGTCCACCGGCAGCCTTAAATGGTGGGGTAACTCGGCCTGTATTCCGAGTAGCGCTTCCCTTAGGTGACCCGGGTTTACTATGCTTGGGGAGAGGTGTCCTAATGACAGCATGTCTAATTGCGCCCTCACGTGTTCCAGCAAGGTCGTCAACGACTGACTCGTTTGTCGTACCTTATTCGTAATTGTCATCAGCTGGAAATATTTTTGCATGAATCCGCTCATTTCCTGTAATTCAATCATTACAGTTTCTGTATTATTAATTACCTCTTGTCTCAACCTCGCCAGGTTGTCTATTAACCAATTGATTCTGGCTCTATTTTTGGACACCTCTAACCTTGTCACATTTAATATTGTCACACTCTCCCTTGCCACCTGGGCAAGCGTCCTCTGGTTTACCTCCACTTCTCCCAGTTTCCTTCTTATGAATTTAACGTCATCTTCAGTCACTGTTCCAAACAGGACACTCAATGCCTTTCCCACAATCGGGACTACGGATCTCCTTTCCCGCGTCTGCAGTAACTCTATTCCCTGCAGGTAGTTTTGCATGTCTTTCCATTGAGCCTCTATCATAGTGGCTTCTGATTCTAGGGAGTGCAATAAACTGAGATACCCTTTTTGCTTGGGATAATCTTGTCCTACTTTCAACCGGGCTGCATCCAGTTGCGTTAGCTCGTTTCCTAACTTATTTAGTAGCGACTCATACGGGTCCAAATCTATCACGAATGTGACCAACCACTTAGACCTGGTTATTATTACTTCGCTCGTTTTTTTAAAAATGGTGTTTCGGCTGCGCTTCCCAGCTTCCGCCATCGTCACCATCAGCGTGGCTACCACCATCATCGTCATAACCAACCCTTTCATCTTGATCATTCCTGAAAGGTAACGAAATTCTTTTGTTGTTATTCTTCACAACTACTTCGTGTCGCTCAACTCATCACTCAATTATTTTATAACTTCTTACTAAGTTCAGCTCTTCCCTCCTCTAACTAACCTCTAGCGGACAGAATGGTCTGGTCAGGTGTGCGTGGCGCTCACTCTAAAGGTTGTACTTCATGACACCACTGGTGATCAATCAACAATGCCAATGATCTTCTCCCGTCCCTTGTGAGGTGCAGCCCGCGACTCCATCCCCTCCACTCACATCTACCATAGTCAGCCAATAGGATTTTGGATGAGCCAGTGTCGTTATCTGTCGACACTAAATGCTTGTATTCTGCACAGTCCTTTTGTTCTACTGAGATTTGGGGTTCTTCTCCCTCCCCGATCTCATCTTCTGAGGTGATTCCTGTTCAACCTCTAACCTTCCTTCTGTGTCTAACTTCCGTCCAGGAGGTTTTTTTTTGTCCTCTTCTTCATCTCCTGATTCTTCTTTCTGTTTAGAGTCTTCGCCTTGAATGTCCTCAATACCTTTCGACTCTATGTCTAAATTTCTCCTGTTCCTTATCCTTTCCTTGAGCTGGGAAAGGGGTATTCGATCCTCCTCCTCCCACTCGCTGGGTCCTTCGTCCTGTTCAGGGTGCCTCTTTTTAGAGCCTTCGACTGCTTGATTGGACCTCCTCGTCTTTTTCTTCCTTTTCTTCGGACATGGGGGTGTGATGGCGATCTCACGGGGTCTTCTCTGTACCGATTCAGTCGACGACTGAACATCGCCAATCCCCGCTGAGGGTTCCAACTCTGTCACTCGGACTGCTTCGTTTATCTGGCCAAGTCGACCTATCTCCGCATCCTCCTCGGAGTCTTCTTCCGTTTCCATTTCTTCCGGTTCAACCAGAGTTACTTTCCTTTTCCTTGTCTTCTTAGGCCTCGGCTCGCTCATTTCCAGGTTAGCTATTTCAGCCTTCTTCAGATCATTGGCATGAACCCTCCTCGCTCGTCCTGCCACTTGATCCCATATTACATATGATACTGGGCCCGTCTGCTCTACTATCCGGTAGTACGGTTCCCATCTTTGGTCCAGCTTTCCCTCTCTCTGGTGGATTTTATAGTAGACAGGGTCTCCAACCTTCAATTCTACTACCTTTCTTTCAGCATTCACCCTCTCATTTCTTTTCTTCTGGGCCCTCTTTATTCTTCTTCTGGCCTGTACAAATATCTTATGTTGCTGTTCCAGCAATAGTTGATGATGATCTTCTCCCATATACCTTCTTCGGGGCTTCAGTAGGTTATCCACAGGCAGGACCACGTCTCTGCCAAACAACAAAAAGTAAGGAGAAAATCTGGAGGTTTCGTTTATCGTAAACCTCACGGCCGCCAGAGCCTGCGTCAAATACAAGTCCCAATTTCCGGTGTTTTCTCTGACCAGCTTGGCCAATACATCTCCCAAGGTTTTATGAAACCTTTCCACTTTAGCATTTCCCTGGGGGTGATATGGGGATATTTTTATGTGCTCTACATTCAAACCTGTCAAAACTTCTCTCATGATGCTGTTCACATTCTCCGTGCCATTGTCTGTTACCAATTGCACAGGGGCACCATACCTAGGGAAGATTTCACTTATTATCAACCCGGCCACAGTTCTGGCCTTCTTGTCTGGTACTGCAAATGCTTCAGGCCAATTTGTTAGCCAATCGACAAAACTCACTATATAGTTGTTTCCTTGTGCAGTTTCTCCATATGGTCCTGATACATCCATACTCACCTTCTCGAAGGGAAAGTTTGGTACGTCTGTTTCCTCCAAGGGTGCCATTTCCTGCCTTCTGCTCTGCGACTGGCACACTACACAACTCCGAACATAGTTAGTGACCTCTCCGTACAGTTTGGGCCAATAGTACTTTCTTCCTATGAGATCACATGTCCTATCAATTCCCATGTGACCCAACCTCTCGTGGCACTGCTCCAATATCTCTGGTCTTAAACTTTTGGGCACATACAACTTGGGCTTGACTTCTTCATCCCTGCCTGAGAGATAATACAGCCTTTCCTCTATTATGGCATACTTGGTGGTCTCTCCTGCCTTCACCTTCTCTCTCAGAGCAGCTATTTCACTGTCTGCTTGCTCCTTCTCAATTCCTTCTGTCCAGTAGGGATCGGTTATTATCTGGGCGTCCCCTTCTTCGTCCGATTCTAACATAGGGCGATCTTTTAGCTTATTAGAGTTAATTACTCCTATTCTATAGGCTTTATCATCTACTCCCTGTTCTACCTTTACAGATCTTTCTTCCAGTTGTTTCGGTATTCTTGAGAGTAAATCTGCGCACGTGTTTTCCTTTCCTGCCAAATACTCTATCTTACAGTGGTAGCCACTTAACTTAAGTGCCCACTGTTGAATTTTCTTATTATTTGTCCACTCTGCCTGCAATAGGTACTGCAAAGGTTTGTGGTCTGTTTTTATAGTAAAGACCGCACCATTTAAATAGTAGTCCAGTTTTTGGAGAGCATACATGATGGCATATGCTTCTCTTTCTATTACTGGCCACCTCTGTTGTGTCTCTGAGAGCTTATGGGAGAGGAAGTATATCGGTACTTCCTCTGGTATGCCAGGCACTGGTCCTTCCTTATCAGGACACGGCTGGGTAAGTACTGCCCCTACACACTGCTCACTGGCATCCGTGTATAACATCATGGGCTTGCTGAGGTCTGGGTACGTCAGCAGTGGGACGGTTGTCAACTGTCCCTTTAGCGAATCAAATGCTCGTTGACAGTCCTCTGTCCACTTGAACCTAGCGTATTTCTTCGTCAGGGCTACTAGTGGTATGGCAATTCTTGAAAATGCCGGGACGAAGCGTCGGTAGTAGCCTATAGCTCCTATAAAATCTCTTACCTGTCTCACTGTCTTAGGCTCTGGCATTTCCCTTATGACCTTTACCTTATCCATGTCGGGTTTAATACCGTCTCCGTTTATGACGAAGCCTAAATACCTAGTTTCTTCCTTCAGAAACTGACACTTTGACAATTTTAATTTTAATCCGTGTTTCCTCAATCTTCCCAACACCTGTCCTAAATGAAAAAAGTGTTGTTCCACTGTCTCCGAAAATATCAAGATATCGTCCAAATACGCCATGGCAAAGCTCTCGTATCCTCCTAACACTATTGACATTAGCTGTTGGAAGACTCCCGGGGCATTAGCTAGACCGAATGGCATCACCCTGAACTGAAACAGTCCCAGGTGACACGCAAATGCGGCCTTCTCCTTGTCAGCCTCATCCAGGGCTACTTGCCAATACCCGGACCTCAAGTCCAACGTAGAGAAGTACTTTGCCTTCCCTAATAATGCCAAAATGTCGTCTATCAATGGCAATGGCACCGCCAACGGCTTCGATATAGAATTTAGCTTCCTAAAATCTACACAGAAACGATGCCCGCCATCTTTCTTACCTACTATTACTATTGGGAAGCTCCAAGGGGAGATCGATCTTTCGATCATCCCAGCTTCCAACATTTCCTCTACTGCCTCTTCTACAAGTGGTCTTTTATGTATAGGTGTCCGGTAGGGTTTCAATTTCACAGGGGGGTGGTCTCCGGTGTCGATTTTCATTTCGACTGTGTGGGTCTGACCTAGCTCCTTGTCTGACTGGGCCACCACATCTCGATTGTTCCTTAACAGACCCCCCACTCTGGTTCTAAATTGATCCGGTGCTAATATATCCTCATCTAAGATTCCCTCTGTTTGCTCTACTAGCTTCCTTCGTTCCTCCTCGAATCTCACCCGACTCAGAGTTCGTAGGGGAAGTGCTCTCCCTATCTTCTCCCCTCTCCTAACCTTTATAGTCTTTTGGGCCTGGTTCACTATCATTATGGGCACCAACTCGGCTGCCTCCACTACCGTTTCGCACAGGGTTACCTCGTTATCTTCTAGGCCCTTTCCTTCTACAGGGACCAACTGCAGGGGTCCTCTCCATACCCTTTTTCCTGACATTAACCTACCCTTTCCCGACACTGCGGTTCTAGGAGGTAACTTTACATCTTCCTCCACCACTATGGTTATCTCTTCCTCTGGTGGGCATCTCAATGGCGTTCTCTCGCCGTTCACCACCAACACAGTAGGATTAAACTCAATCTGGGCCCTCTGGCTCCGGAGCCAATCTTCTCCCAAGATTGCCTCCGTACACAGGTCGGGGGTTACGTAAAAATTTTGGGTGCTTTTTACTTTCCCAATCCTCACCGGGAGCCTCACCATCCCTTTTATCTTCAGGGGGGCTCCATCTGCTTGCGTGATCTCTATGTCCGCTTCCCGTAACCTTCTCTTCCGTTTCACCCGCCTGTATGTTTCCTCTCTCATCAATGACACAGATGCTCCTGTGTCCACCAGAGCCCTCATCTCCCTACCCCCTATCTCTGCTCTACAGGATAGTTCTTTCTCTTGCGTTAGCGAAGAGAACACTTGAGCTTTCTTCTTCCTGGGTCTCCACCCTTGGGTCAACCCAGCCATGGGTGCCGGTAGTAATAAATCACCTTCATTTTTCTCATGAGGTGGAGTTCTGCGCCCCCTGCACCTGGGCGACCCCGGCCGGACCTCTCCCGGTCTCCCGCGTTCGTTTCTAAGGATACAGTTTCTCTTCAGGTGTCCTGGCCTCCTGCAAAACCAGCACCTTCTTGTTGGACAGCTTGCCGCAAAGTGGCCCGCCCGACCACATGTCCAACATTTTGCTCTTTTCCTTTTCAACTGGGTTGGCCTTGTGTCTATTCCCGGGGGAACCCATCCTCTATTCAAGCGGTTCGCCCGTCCACTGGTCCAAGTTTTTATTTCTCTTCTTTTTAACTGGGCCACCCTCCCTCTTAATTCCGGGGTGGCCCGCTGGCTTTTCCCTGGGCCGGTCTCTTGGGCTCAGCCTTCTTTGTTAATATCGGTGGGGCACCCTTCCTCAGCCCGCACCACTTGGCCAGGTGTCCTTTCTTACCACACCTGGTGCATCTGTCCTGATCGAAGTCTGGGGTTAACCCCCACTTCCTCGTGCCCACAGGTCCAGCAGACCAGCCCGTATCGACCCGGCGTGGGCTTATAAAAGCCATGCCTGGTCGACCATGCTTTTCTATTGGGGTCCTCCTCCCATAATTCTGCCCGATCCACCTCATCCTTAACCCTCTGATTCCACGCAGGGGGTCTTCCGCCTACCCCCCTCTTTCCAGCCTCCTGACTTGGCATCTGCTTCTTCCCATACCTCTTCACTTTATCCCACACGCCCTGGCTCTCCCTGGCCAGCTCCACCGCTGCCGACAGTCTGAGCGGTCCTTCCTTCAGTACGTCGTGACGAACACGCTCGTCGCTCAGCGCCTCTATATACAGGTCCGCCAGTTGGGCCTGCATAACTGCATTATCCCTGACCACTTCGGGGAATGCCAACGATGATAGCTTCCCCGCTCGGGTCCCTAATTCTCCCGGGGTTTCATCCCGTAGCTGTGTCAGTTTTAAAAGGGCCCTCATGGCCTCTATGGCCGTACCTTCGTCGGCGAACTCTTTGGTTAGCAGTCTTTTTATCTCTTCCCAAGACAAGCAGGGTTGATTTTCCAAGAGCCCCCTCACGAACTCAGACGCTTTTCCCTTTGTGGCATCGTATGCCAAATACAGGGTTTCTTGGTCCGAAAGCTCGTAGATGATTCGGCTCTTCTCAAGGATTGCCAGTCAGTTTTTAAACTCCTTCCCGCTGCCATCAAATACTGGGACCCTCGGTCCACCTAACAGCTTCCTTAAATCCACTGACAACCCCCGCCTTACTTCCTCTTCACCCCCCACTGCTCTATCCGAATCATAGTCCGACATGTCTACAGAGAAAGACAATCTATGCAGCAACAATCGAGGTTGGGAAATAAAATAAGGTGTCCTACCTTGCAGACGATTCTGTTCTTGTTCCTTTCGGTCCCGGTCGTTTTGAGTTCTATCTGAATTTTCAGCAACGGCGGTCGATCGATGTGACGTGACGCGGCTGTCTCAGGGTTGATCCTGGTCTGTCACGGCACCAATTGTGACGGGTACACACCTGGCCCAGGGTCGAATCCTGGTCACGGCACCAATTGTGACGGGTACACACCTGGCCCAGGGTCGAATCCTTTGGTTACGGCGCCAACTGTGACGTCGCTCCTCCTGGTTCCAAGCGTGCCGCTCCAACCTCTTGGTTAGATGATCACCAGCCTCGCCTTTCCCAACCCGCTTCCAATACCTGGTTGCTCAAGCAACTGTACTGATCTCCGGTCTGTCTACCCACGCTGTGTTTAGATCTTAGACAGACCGGAGATCAGTACAGTTGCTTTAGCAACCAGGTATTGGAAGCGGGTTGGGAAAGGCGAGGCTGGTGATCATCTAACCAAGAGGTTGGAGCGGCACGCTTGGAACCAGGAGGAGCGACCAGGAGGAGCGACGTCACAGTTGGCGCCGTAACCAAAGGATTCGACCCTGGGCCAGGTGTGTACCCGTCACACTACCAAATCCAAGTTTTTGTGCCAGACACAAAACTTAGTAGTAACAACAAGGCATATTAGTCGGGGTGTAAAATTACAAAACAAGGAAGCCACTGTGTAAAATTTTGAAAAGAAAAACATATTTATTTACATAATTACGAAAAAAGATAAAAAAATACATAGTTTGCACAAAAATTTCCTTTTGTGAGCCTATTAAAGCAGGATAGCAATTTCAGATAAAAAGATTACCAGCGAAAAATGGAAAAAATTGCGGCTTGTGAAAAGACAAGGATTTTGAAAATGACAAAAGGAGAAAAACAATGCATGGCAGTGAATAAACAAAGGTACAACAGCCTTTGAGCCCCCCCCCCCCACCACCACCAAAAAAAAAACAAAAAAAAAAAAAACAAAAAAAAAACGAAAAGACCTACTTTTACGTGTCTCACAAGCGTCTCTGGAAACACAGAAATTTTTGAAAAGTCCCTTTTCCCTTCACACAGTTCGTGATTGGGAAAATTTCTTAGAATTCTTTTCATTCTTGGCTTTCCAACCACATGGGAATTTTCACTTGAATTTCAATATTCTTTAGTCTCTCTCTCTCCCTCTCTCCATAAACTGGAAATGGATCCTACAAATATTTTAGTGCGTTTTAACCTCTGAGCCGAAAAGGTGTAGCAGACCGTTGGGTGAAGATGTGATGTATTGTAGAAGAACACGTGTGGGTTAAAATTCCCTGCTAGCCGGTCCAACTACATGAGAAAGTTGGACTTTAATTAAGTCCAAAGAAGACAAGGAAAAACAAACAAGACCGATAAATACATGTATTAATAACAAGTTACAGGTTACAAGGACATGGACAGTTACATGGACAGAGTGCGTGCGGTGTTTATTATGTGTGTGTGTTGTGGTGAGTGTTTGTACGTACGTGTATTGTTCTTAGCGTGTTCCCAGAATTTGGGAAACGCTGTATCTGTGAGAGCTCACATCTGCGAGGTGGTACAAGGCTGAACGCCTGAGGAAAAAAGAGATCGAGGCGAAGGCTCAGCCAGTATTTATAGCCAGGGGAGAGAGCGACCCCTGTTGAAGCATTAAGGAGCTAAGGAGGAGATAACTCCGTCAAAGGTCATAAAAATGTAAGAATTTTTACACAAACCTCATAAAACGCATTCATACAAATACACTTCTCTCAAAAATGTTTTTAAAAGAAAAACAATCTAGACGATTAAATATCTATACCATGCTAACATTTTTTAAATAATAGAAATAAAATTTTCATAAGCATGGTGGAGAGTAACGGATAGCGGCTCGGATTGAAGAATCAGAGAGCCGAGTTCGAATTCCACTCGAAACCATTACATTCTAATAACCTTGGGGAAGGTATGAATCCTCCATCCAGCTATGGGTAAATTTACTAAATAGCAGGGTAGACCGGGTTATATAGCTTTGGATGGTAACTGGTCTACCGCAGAAAAAATGGTAACCTACGCGGCAGTCATGTATCGAAAGATACATTATCGTTTAAGCGTGTATCACGCATGGCACGTAACTGAAGCATGCTTGTATCAGTGAATGCGACTAAAGTTAGACTAGTGGATGACAATCATTACCTTTTTGGCCTTGTGCCACACTTGTTATACAATTAAATTATTTATTTATTTTCCAATCAAAAGAAGGAATGAATATTTAATTTAAATATTAATTTCTACTTTTGATTAGAGAGCCGCTACTTTTTCTTCGTTTCTACACGTTACGGTTCGCCGACCGTGAAAGAAAGTTTGCTTGCAATAGCAGTCATTTTAGCTTTTAAATGTCTCAAATAATTTATTTCCGTATTGCTTTTTGATTTTACTCGACAAAGGAAATAAAACGCGTAGCATACGTGTGCGTGCATGTGTGTTTATAAATTTAAAGTAGCCCGATATTCTCTTGTCGGCCAAGGTATTTATTGGCGTAACACCGTTTTATTCATTCTCTTGGCGATGAAGAAGCGGCAGTTCGCGCACTCTTTTGCTGTGTATGTATCATCTTCTTTATTCTTTGTTAAATTTTAATATTATTCTAGTTTTGCATTTAACTTCGTTTTTATATTAATTGCTTTTATATCCCTACAAGGTGCTCCGTATATATATTTAATATTATTACTATTTATTTTGGTTGTTAGCACTATTCTTCCTTGAAAGAGTTTTTGGTATCATCTCATTGTTATGTTTAGTACTTTGAATTAACTCTTTTATTTTTATTTTTAATTATCCGATTGATTCCCTCGTCCATTCCTAATTTTCTTGAACTTAAATTCGTTGACCTGTTTTTGGTGAATTTGCTAATTTTATTTTGAATTATTCGAGGTACCATCGGTAATATAATCCTCTTCGCTTCCAACGGCTTGTTACTTGTAAAATTATTATTCGTCACGTGAAAAACCATTTTTTTAGTATTACTGTTAGTGTTTAAGTGTTTAACTATTTCTTTTAAATGTAAAATATTTTTTTATACAGTGTCAGGATTTACTTAAAAAAAAAAAAAAAAAAAAATGAAGCTTGTTTTTTTAGTTTTTTTTTTTTTTTTTGCTTTTGTTTTACTACGATCTTGAAAATTACTAAAAGTAAAATAAAATAAAATAAAAAGTTGTGTAGGGTTAACTTATAGCAAACACTGACCTATTCCCAATTACTTCCTCTTTTTCCACCATTACATTTAGTTTTATAATGCTCTCATTTTTCATTAAACTAGAGAACCTTAACCCCAAATTACTCTCTCTAATTTCCTTGATCCTCCTCGAAGAAGAGTAAAATATCGTATATTAACAAAATATAAAATTATCCGACTGATACTGAAAAATGAAGGTGATTTAAAAAGTAAAAAAAAAAAACTATAGGTGCTTGTGAGTATACTCTCCTAAGAAAATAAACCTGTATTTTTTATTTTTTTTTTAATTTTCGTTCGTTAAAACATGCTGCTAAACTAAAAAAAAATAAAGAGCATTTTTCGCATCTCTAGTCTTTGTAGTCATTACAAAAGAAAGTCGGGCACTTGAGAGAGAGAGAAAAAAAAGAAAAACGCTTCTCAACAAATACGCGGTTAAATGTCATTGACACTAAGTTTTGGTTTGGACTTTTTAGATACATTTTTTTTTTTTTTTTTTTTTTTTTTTTCCTATCGCACTTAAAATATATAAACGTTCTTTTTCTTTTTTTTATGTGATTATTTATTTTGATGAAACATTATTTTCCTTTTTATCTATTGATTCGGCCGAATTTTTGCTTTTATATGCCGGAGAAAGTTTTACTTTTCACTGGAAAATGTGTACGATTTTTATTTTTTTTTTTTTTTATAATTTTGATGAGAAACAATAACAAAACCATCTGTAACCTAGAGAGAAAATAAAGACCTTTTGATTTTGAACAGTCAATTATGGATAAATGATCACGTGACCCTTAAAGTGTATCAGTTTAGGTAGTAATAGGCATAAAAATATTTCAGAAATAAAATAAAATTAACTTCACAGACATATAAAGATCTCGTTTGTTTGTTTATTTTTTGGTAATTAGACATAATAAGAGAAAATTAAATACCGAATAAAAATTCGAAAAATAATGTCGACAAATCAAATCTCATTCTATTTTTTATAATTTATTTAACCTCCTTTTTTAAAATTAATCAAAAAAAAAAAAAAAAAAAAAAAATCTGGACCAAATCGTTACTACTTTTAGTTAGTTTTTAGTAGAGGGTTTGACCCAGTCTTTGCTCTGTAGGACTGGATAATCGCAATTAAGTTTAGGTTCCACCCCCCCAAAAAAAACTTTGAAGATGAAAATTTATCCCTTATGTAAACGACAGAAATTTAATGAAAATACCACCATAACTTGCTACATTCATGCGTGGTTAAATAATTTTTTTTTTCTCGCCTTTGCCTTTTTTTTTTTTTTTTTTTTTAAATTCCGAAATTTATTTGACGTTTACTATGAGTTTTATTTGCTGGGGCGTGGGGAAAGAAGCGTTAACAAGCAAACTTGCTGTCAGTTTTGGAACGAATGAAATTGAAAAGTGAAAAAACTGAAAAATGTCGGACATATTAAAACAAAACATTTCCATAGTTCTTTTCTGGGTGCATAACGTTTTTGAATGCATTTGAATTAGAATCAAGATTAGTTTTTCTTTCAATTCATGTCATTAAAGAATTCCATTTTTACGGAGGAGCCACGACTTATTGTCATCTGCAACTTAATTTCATTGTTCCTACGTGTGAACAGTAACACGGCCTTGTCTCTGTTCGTCCCGATATCAAATTCTCCTTTATTAGTATTTTTGTATTGCGTAGTCTTGAATTTGAATATTTTATAATTTTAATGAAATTGTGTCGATTGTAGTTTCTTTTTTCTTTACAGATTAAAAAAAAAAAAAAAGATTAATTATTATATATATATATAATTTTTTTTTTTTTTTTTTTTTTTACGAATATATAGTTAGTCATGAGAATTCTCAAAAAAATAATTTTTTAAGCTATGACAAATTATAATTCTTGGTTTATTTAAAAAAAAAAAAAAAGTGCCTTTTTTGCTTTTGAAGTATTGGCCGAGAATCGGAACGTACCTTACATCTGGGAATCATTATTTTACAAGCGGTCACTAAACTTTTCGTCAGCTTCTTTCTGCTAAGTTAACAATTCAGAACGCGGGTGCACAAACATACACACGTGAACAAGATATTTTTTAGCTTTACAAAAGTCACTCGGCGACGAGGACACGCACTCAGTCACGATATTTCTTCTATGAGCCGTGTGCCCTTTCATGATACAGTCATCTTAAGTATTTCATGAAATCCATCTCCTTTTAAATGCCCATCCTAAAGGATGGGCATTTAAAATGACAAAAGATTTAAAGTTGTAAACAACTTTAACTTAAGTCTTTTGTTGCTCTAAGCAATGTTTCCCCCCCCTCTGACCACCCTGTTCGGTCATCTATTTGCCCTACCTTCTTAGGTAGTTTAAGTTGCCCGGGGATGTAACAGTAAGAGATAGATCAAGTATCGACCATCATAAAGACTGAAAAATAAAATTGACAAAGATTGTTTAAGGTTGACGACCACGCATGTCTTAATTAGTTTTTTTTTTTTTTTTTTTTTTTTTTTTTAAGAATTGGTCAAACTCAAACGAAAACATTGTTTTCAATCGTTATGAGTCTACCGATTGAATAGAATTTTATTATAAACAATTGTCTTGTAAATGGAATTTTTAAAGCATTCTGAATGTAAAAATAAAGAAAAAAGTGTGCAAGACAATAAGAAACACTACCTGCCAAAAAAAAGTGAAGTTTTGTTGAAATCGGTTGAAAAATGTAGGAAATCCGATCCCATATATAAACGAAAACACACACACACACACACACACACACACACACACTCACACACACAACCTGGGTTTTATAATAAGTATAACTCGATATGAGTTCATCCTCGTGATGCCTCTTAATCGTGTTTTCAAATTGATTTTGTGCAAAAACAATTGTTTTTTTCCAATTTTTGGCGCTGTTAGAACCACCGCAAGGTAATTTTACGTAGTCCTGTGAAGTTTTGTTGAAATCGGTTGAAAAATGTAGGAAATCTGATCCAATATATAAACGTACAGACACACACATACACAATCTGCGTTGTATAATAAGTAAGATTTATCCCTAATTTTTTTTTGTCTTCAGTCTTTCCTCATCATTGGTCGGCTAAATTTCGACAATTTCTTTCCAGTTCTTTGATTTTTCTATTTTCCTTAAAACTTTTTCATTGCTCCTATCTCAGTACAAAATATTCTCAGTATCCATTGGTTGAACCACATCTCTGCTACTTTAAGTCTCTTCCCCGTTGTATTAACAGCCCCCCCCTGTATGCAAGGCAACAAAGCTACTAACACGCAGGGGTTACAGAGTATGAAAGAATATAAGAAAAACATTAGAGGATAACAAATGACATTGCTTTTAAACTTTTGATGATCAAATTTGACTGGAAAGCATGGAGCCAGAAAACTTCCACAAGCGAGAAGTGCGAGAAAAGAAACTGTTAGCATAGAACTTGCAGTTACATCTATCTAATCATTTCAACTGTAAAATGATGCTAAACTAGTCAGTCAGTTATGTGCCATGTGTGATACATACTTAAGCGATCATGTATCTTTCGGCACATGACTGACTAGGCAGATTTTTTTTCCCCGGAGTAGGTTGCCATTTCATTCTGCGGTAGACCAGATGCCATCCAAGGCTATAGAACCCAGTCTGTCCTGCTATTTACCCATAGCTGGGGGGAAAAGAGGAGGATTCCTACCCTTTTCCAAGGGTATTAGCATGTAAGTGAATGTAATGGATTTGACTGGAATTTGAACTCGGCTCTCCAATTCCACGATCTGAGCTGCTATCCATTACTCCACCAAGGAGAGTTCATCCGAACAGTTGCCAGGAAAGTATTTATAGAAAAAGCACAGGGAAGTTACATTACACTGGTAAGAAACTGACTGAAATCGACATGCCAGGTCAGGGCTAATGACATTGCATCCCTACATGCAAGCTGATAGAAGCCTGCTGGCGGGCTGCCGATAGCAACAGCATCTGTCTTCTGGTGGCAGCCACCAGCGGGCCTCTATCAGTCTGCCAGTGGTAATATTGTCGACACAAACATCCTGGTGGTGCGACAGAAGGCCACCAGTGGTATACGCTAGTGGTATGCCACCCATTGGCAAATTGGTAGCTTGCATGTAGGGATATTCTTTGAATTTTATCGAGAATCTCTAAATGTATAGCAGGAGCACCTGCCCATATGTAGCAGAAATATTCTAAGCCTGAGCAAATGGTAAATATGTAAGACAGAGCTCACTTTCACAGCAGTCATAGCAATTGATTCACTATAATCTTTCACTTCATGTCAGTGGAAAATGTTAGCACTGAGAGTATGCAATGTGTCCTCTTCTGGTGGATAGCATTAGCCTTACTGATGGAAGGCAGATAGTTTTCTCTCTATGTGAAAACCGTACAGCATTCACCTTCCATATAGATTATATATTATATAGCTATCAACACACTTTTCTTTGTTTCTAACAAAAATTTTCCTGGTTCAGTACTTTGCTTAATTTCTGAAAGGCATCTTTTGTTATTACCATGCATCTTCAGATTTTTTTCTTTTTGCTGTTACTAAGTTACCCACGGAGTTAAAATTTTGTACCTGCATGATGTTAGCATCCCCAATAATTAACTATCATCTTAGAGTTGAATACTTAATGTTTTAAACAGTTTTTAATGTCATTTGTTGTTGTTCTCCAAAACTAACTTTGATTATGCTGTGAGTGTTGTCTACCAACAGAAAATAATAATTTTTAAATGTTACCACCATTTGTCCAGCATGGAATATTGTTGCTACTTCTGATTTGGTGCTTCTGCTACATATCTATAGATTCTTGACAAAATCCTAAAAAGTAATCTGCAATATTGTCAGTGTTGGCCTGGCATGTTGACTTCAGTCAATTTCCCCACTGCTGTAATGTAGCTTCACTCTACCTTTTTGTATAAATATTTTCTTGGCAACTGTTCTGATGAGCTTTGCTTTTTGGTACTCTGACTTTATGAATTTAAGCATGGTAAGGGATTGGCAGTTAGGTCCCATAATTTCATTGTTGAAATTGTTAGTTGTAACTTCTATGCTAATAGTTTCTTCTCCCACACTTCTTGCTTGTAGAACTCTCTTCTGGTTTCCTGTCAACTATGATCTTCAAAAAATTTAAAGGCTATGTTGGTTGTCATTTTCCATCTCCTGGAGTCCTATTTCTATCATAGTCTCTTATCAAGTAATGTTTTCTTAGTCACTCTTAATAGTGATTTTCCAAGCATAGCTTAGATGTGGCACAAGGCTGAATGTAGGGGGCAGCCAGTGAGGATCAAAATCACTGCTCAATCAATTGATCTCGCAAGACAAGCTTGCTAATCCTTATGCCACATCGAAGTGCCTGAAAATTGTTAGCGATATAGTGATTTTTCAAGCATAGCTTAGATGTGAAAAAAGGCCGAAAGTATGGGGCAACTAGCGGGGGTTGAACTCGCTACTCAGTCATAATTGTTCTAGTGAGACAAGCTTGCTAACCATTACACCACATCAAGGTGCCCAATCGTTCACTCTTAGTAACCATTGCACTTTAGTTTCTTTGTTTTGCTTTTTGGTAATTCTAGGGTTATTTGTTATCCTTCCTACATATCTCATAACAGTGACATGCAGAGGCTTGATACCAAGGGACATCTCCTTGATTGTATGCCCCTAAGACTCGGGCAGTGGGGGCCTACTCCAGTCTTGCTTAATGAGTGGTATCATGACTTTTAAAACTTAATAGAATAATAGAAACTGCACTAATACTGTAACTACAGTCACAGAACTCCAAGTAATGGCTTGATCTATATTTTGAATTTAAATAGAAATTAGCCAAAAGGTAATGTCCTGGCACACCAGACATTAGGCATTTTTGAAAATGTCTTGGAGGTTACTTGGAATGCTGAATTCCAAAATTTGTTTGCAGACATCTTGCACTCATACGGCAAGACTGCTTTTAATTCCCCAACTGACTTTATTCCAGTCATGGATATTTTGTTTTACTAAGTTAAAACTTAACAGACATTGATGGTGTTTTTTGTTCATTTTTTGTTAATTATTTTGTGTTTTTCCTAAGATTAGATAGTTTTATCTGTTGCCTGGTTCATACTCCTTCCCCTTTTATTGAACAGTAATAGAAGACAATTCCTTGTTCCCTGTTTTGGATGGTGTTTCTGATTTCCTCCTCTTTTTGATGCCTTATAAGTGTAGCTTATTATGAAATTTGCTGATATGACTGGATGGTGAACACAACTCTACATACTGGATTGGCAGTTTTCTTGATGCTGCTTCCTAACTGGTTGTTAGGAGCCTGAACTTTTGAATAGCATATCGAGAGGCTGCTCTGAATCATACTCGCATAATATTGTGATTCCTTCAGTGCCATGTCACGCACTGAAAGTTGTCCCTGCAAACACTTTGGGTGTTGAGCCTATATTGTTGAATCTGTGCCAGTTCTCAGCCAGCACATCTTACAACTGGCAGCTACTACTATTTAGTCTTTCCACCTTTTGAGAAAGAAAAATCTCGTGACTAAAAACAATAAGCAAGATACAAATAAACCCGAACACCAAAAACCACCAAAACCGCCTTCCTCCAACATTCCTGGTATTTGGACCAATTTCTGCAGTGTGGAAACATTCCTCTTGAAATGATCTCTGGGCATTTAGTTCTCTGTGAAACTAATCTGACTTCTTCAATCTCTTCCACTGAATTCTCTGTTCCTGGCTATCTCGCTTTCTCTCTCTCAGAAAGCCTCTAATGTCCACATGCATGGCTTTGATGTATATGTTCAAGAACATCGCTCACTGGCAAGGGAATTCTCTCTTGAGTCACTGAACTGTTCTTGCATGTGTCTCCATCTTTAAATTCAGTTATCTATTTCTTCTTCAATCATTCCTTTTCCTCTCATGACTTTTGTGTTTGATAGAATTTCTGATAAGGCCGTCTCTCTACACCCATCTGCAAATATCTTTGCATTTGACAGTTTTAGTGCCACTATATTAGGTAACTTACTCTAACGTCACTGACCTTGCTGGCATCCAGACCTTCGACTTCTCTATTACACATTCTCTTAAACAAATAGACATTTCCATACATAACGATGGGCATACTTCTCTACTTAATCTGTTCCTTACTTCAACCCCCAGGCTCCTGTTGTGTGTTGCATCTCTGTCCTCTTGGCAACTCTGATCATGCGATCGTGTCTACAAATATCTCTTTCAGCTCTATCACCAGTCACAAACTTCCCATTAACAGAATTTCTTTGTTATCAACATGCTGATTGGGATTCATTTTGTGACTTCCTTTACTATGTCCTCTGGAAGGATACTTTTAATCATCCTGTTCAGAAATGTGTCACCAAGGTCTCTTCCTGGTTGAAAGCTGGCATTGTAGCTTTCGCTCCAGTTTGGAAATACCAAGTGAAACCAGCTATACCAGAGTGGCAGACATTTCTTTGTCACTGCTTGTAATGAGTGCAAAGAAGCAGTCATTGTTTGCTAATAGAATGAGACACCCAACACTACTCTCAATTCATCTGGAGTACCTCTGCCAGACTTTCCCCCTAGAATGGAGGCTACATTGAGTGACATATGCATAACAGTGAAATAATCTGTGAAAGCAGATTAATATGTATCCTATTTTTATTACTTCAAAGCTGCTATGAAAATTAAATTTTGGCTTTAAATGAGCCATAAGGAGTTGATATTCCGTTAAACATATCAATAAAAAATTCTTAATTCTGAATTTGTTTCATGGGTTATGCTAGTGAAAGGTTATCCTAGTTTAACTTTGCTGCTTTAGTCAAAAGACGACTCTATGGCATGATGTGCATTTGTTAGTCACATGGGAAGAAAAAAAAAAAGGAAATATTTGACTTTTACTGGTGCATCATAGATAACTTTTTTTTTTTTTTTTTTTTTTTTTTTTTTTTTTTTTTAAGTGTGCTCATCAAAAGCTAGCTCTGTGTCAGATTTGGTTAAGATAAGTGCACTTATATTTAGAGTAGAGATATTACATTGTATACGATGAAGGTTTATATTCTACAATATGTGTCTTTGTTCATTCATCATTTTAGCCGAGTTCCAGCACAGCTATATACTTACAAATATCTGTCTGTATGTCATTCCAGAATTGAAGAATTCTAGTGGAATTTTTCAGACTTATTAAGGAATTTTATTTATTGGTCAGGCTGGAAACCTTGAATTAAGCCAACTTTGAGTGCCTTGAAAAACATTTGCTTGCTTATGTGCATGTTTGTTGGAATTAAGAGCTTTATAAGGTTCATTGTGCAGGTGAGGAGTTAATTCCAATAGACTTAACCCCTTTCATGCTGTTAGCTTCCATAAATTGTTTAAGGTATTAAGAAATAGAAAAATTTTGTTAGAAACAAAGAGTACTGAACTGTTACATGATACCAGTCCTTTTGTACAGGAGTTAATGCTGGATAATCTCTTGACAATATGAACAAGAAACTTGAAGCAGCAGAAATGTTTTCTGTCTCTTAATACTCTGCTTAGCTTTTGGAATACATCTTTAACTATCCCAATACATCTTCAGTGTTGCACTTTACATTCTTTATTAGAAGACTTCCCAGATATTCAAATCTCTGTACTTGTTTGGTTTTAGTATCCTTGATATCTCTTCTACTTCCCATTAATATTTAATGTATTTGATGGCATATAAGATGCACAGGTGTATGAAAATCACCTCAATTTCAGCAGGGCAAATTGAGAAAAAAAAAAAATTAGTAATTAGTAAAAATTAGTAAACCTACATATAGCATATAAGATGCAGGGGAATTTTAAAAGATATTTTTAGTAAAAGAAAAGTGCACCTAATATGTTGTCAAATATGGTAATTCATTCTTAAGTCTCGGCTATTATAATGGGGCATTGTCACAACATTAGTACGATGAGGTTTTAAAATCATGACATTTAAAATACTCAGTGTAGTAGGCAGCAACTGTTCTTCCGAACAAGTTTTTTCAAAATGAATAGACAATCTCCTGTCTATCAAATTTATTTTGAATCAATGTTTGCAAACTTGGCTGTTGCAAAGGTTTAAAAAAAAAAATCTGAAATTTTGTTTGAGTTTTTGATTTCTTCACTGTGTGAGAAGAAATCAAATTTCTTCTCATGCACTGAGCAAAGCAAATGCTGCCTGATCTATTTGTAGTCTTGCTAATTGATTGTCTGGCCTTGTGGCAAGAACTTGCTGTGGATGATGCCTCTCATATCGAAGAATGCGATCAACATGACTTTGACTGTCTTTCTTTCTTCAGCAATGATGGAGACTTCCACTGAAAGCTGTGGTGTCTGCTTTTCCTGGAGTCATCTTCCACCTACTTGCACACCTCTTTGAACCTCTTGTGCCACTCAAAAACACATGTGCATGACATGGTGTTATCTCCATGCATGTGTTGAAGCATTTCAAGTGTTTGTGACAGTTTTCTTCAACCAGACCAGTTTATTTGTTTCTTGGTATTCATTGTTCATTCCTCGGTGATCATAGCTGAAGTACCTGAATACGAGATGTAAACAAAGCATGTGAAAAAGGTGCAATGTTTGCAGAAAGCTAAGATTACAGTTATATGCTCCCAAGATATGTGGGGGCCCCTCGAGGTGGTGTAATGGTTAGCAAGCTTGTCTTGCTAGAACAATTAGGACTGAGTAGTGTTCGATCGTCACTGGGTTCCCCCTACTTTTGGCCTTGTGCCACATCTAAGCTATGCTTGGAAAGTCACCATACTCCTAAGATATTTTAGTTGATAGCGCAATCCACTTATTAACTCTTTTGCACAGAGCTCTCACAGCAGACCCAGTCCAGTTACTTTTCAGACAGACCTTGTGTGTGTGTGTGTGTATATATATATATATATATATATATATATATATATATATATATATATATATATATATGGTTAAATTCTTGTCTAAATTATGCAAAAATGAAAATAACACTAACATTTAATTGTGACAAATATTTTTACTGAAATTACACAAAAATATTGTGAAATAAAGAGTAAATTTATTCAATAAAATCAACCACAATCTCCAGATGACTTTGGAATCTCCTGCATTTCTTCTGGATGGTCTCGTTTTTTAAGTTGGTGAATATTGCAAGTAGTTTTGTTGGTCTCTCACTCAACTGTGCCCAATGTAATAATGAAAGGGATTGCAATCTGGCGAGTTAGGTGGCCAGATGTAATGCCTGATGGGTGTCACAGTAATTGTCTGACAGCCATCACTAGGCCATCTTGCTTTTGTGCCAAGGTGCAGTGTCTTATTGCTACACATACGCTCTTTCAGCAGCCACCCTCTAGATCCAGAGCAGCACTACCTTCTCAAGACAACTTGATATAGGCCCTCTGTGTTGATTCTGAGGCTCTGTGGAAAGATAGGCATAATATCACCATCACTAGTGATCACTCCAAACACCATGATAACTGGATATATCATTTACCTCTTTGTGAATCCTCTGGAATATTCTCAGATTGACACCCAAGCACTCTGCCAAGCAGTACAACATACTGTTTGCAGATTTCTGCTTGAGTGTCATGGTGCTCTTTTTATCACAGATGGTGCCCAATTGACCCTACTATACTGTGCTGTTGGCAAAATCTGAAACAATGTGCATGCACAAAATATAAAATGGCAACAATTTACCCATCACACCTGGTGTGTGTGTGTGTGTGTGTGTGTAATATATATATGATATATATATATATATATATATATATATATACACACACACACACTGTAAAATCCCATGTAATTTAAGCATATTTTTTTGCAAAAATAAACCTTGTGTGCATAAATTAAATGAGTTGATCAATTCCAGGGTTTTTTTTTTTTTTTTTTTTCTCGGATCTGAAGTTGACATATTTAATGTCAGAGTAAGTTTATGCAGAAAAAATAAAACTTAAATGTAATGAAGTTCCCCGGGGATGTAACAGTAAGAGATAGATCAAGTATCGACCATCATAAAGACTGAAAAATAAAATTGACAAAAATTATTGTTTAAGGTTGATGGACACGCCTTAATTAGTGTTTTTTTTTTTTTTTTCTTTTTTTTTTTTTTTTTTACGAATTGGTCAAACTCAAACGAAAACATTGTTTTCAATCGTTATGAGTCTACCGATTGAATAGAATTTTATTATAAACAATTGTCTTGTAAATGGAATTTTTAAAGCATTCTGAATGTAAAAATAAAGAAAAAAGTGTGCAAGACAATAAGAAACACTACCTGCCAAAAAAAAAGTGAAGTTTTGTTGAAATCTGTTGAAAAATGTAGGAAATCCGATCCCATATATAAACTAACACACACGCACTCACAAACAACCTGGGTTTTATAAGTATAACTCGATATGAGTTGTCCCCCTTTAATTAATGCCTCTTAATTGTGTTTTCAAATTGATTTTGTGCAAAAACAATTGTTTTTCCAATTTTTGGTGCTGTCAGAACCACCGCAAGGTAATTTTATGTAGTGCTGTGAAGTTTTGTTGAAATCTGTTGAAAAATGTAGGAAATCTGATCCAATATATAAACGTACACACATACACACACACACCCAACTGGGTTTTATAATAAGTAAGATGGACAGCATAATGTGATACTTATCTGTTAAACTGAAATCATTTTTATTTAATGAAAATTTATTTAATAAAATCTAATTGTAAGTAAGTGAAATTATGCTACATACAGCTAAATTGAAAAACACTCTCCCCCCAGTTCCATATGAACAATTTTGAAAATTTTGGTGTGGGAATTTTACAAGAATAGATTTTTTTTTTTAATCACCTGCACAAATTACATGGGTTTTAATGGTGTTATATATATATATAATATATGTGAAAAGTGTGTGTGTATATGTATATATATATATGTGTGTGTGTGTGTGTGTGTGTGTGTATAATTATTTATATATTATATGCGTGGTACTTATTAGAAAGTGCTCACTATCAGAAATAGAGCTGACATATGGTTGAATAGATGTGAGCTTGTGACCCTGGGTTTCATGCTTTAGCAATCGTCAGACAAACACTGACAATCGCTAAAGCATGAAACCCAGTGTCACAAGCTCACATCTATCCAACCATATATATATCTCACCAAATGAGTGGCCAGCTATATGTAATGTAACCTGTGTTTAGAAGAGAAGATTAGAATAATTAAATTTGATAAAGTATACTGCTAAATCAAAGGAATGAGTTAGTTTCTAAATGCTGCCACTAAAGTAGGTTCAAACTGATCTAGAATATTATTGATCTTGCTTAATCTGATATCACCTAACACAAATACTGTTATTTCTAGCCCTCCTTCTTCCTATCAAATAACCTTCCTCCTGTATAGGTGTTATTATTATTATTATTCCTTTTTTATTTTTGTTCTTACTATATGTTTGTTTTATTTTACCTAATTATTTTTTGTTTAATTTGTAATTTTATATTTAACTTTTAGATATAATATTTAAAATTTATATTTAATTAAGTTATATTTATTAATATTTAATTTTATTTATATTTCTTATTTATTTTATTTTTAATAATTACTTCATTTTTTACTTTTTTAATGGTTTTATTTTTTAAATTGTATTTAAGAATTGATTTATGTTGCTTATATATTTTAATTTTAGTTATTTATTACCTATTTATATTTAATATATTTTTTTATTTATTTAATAACTTTAATAATTATTTCATTAATTATTTTAATTATCATATATGTATTATTATTTGTATATTACTTATTTTAGATGTTGCATTTTAATTGCTCCTCTTTAAAGGTTTTTTATAAAAATAATTTAAAAAAAAATCTAATTTTTTAATTTTAATTTACTTTTAAGTAGATTTTCCATATAGAAACTAGATGTTGATATTTTAAAGTATAGGTCAAGGTTATTTTAACTGGTGTCTGAATCGTAATACTCCCCTTTTCCCACCATGAAACTGGGTTTAAGATTTGTCTAGATGATTTGCTGCATTCTCTGTTAAATTCCTCTTCTCCTTTTTTTTTTTTTTTTTTTTTTTTTTTTTTTTTTTTTTTTTTTTTTCATCTTTCTCTCTTTCTTGATTCTTTAAAGTTTCAAATTTTTAAGCTACCATTTTATTTTAATTCTTAACCATTTGGTTGTTGATAAATCCTTCAAGTAAGTTCTTGTCAGGTGAAATAGTTATTCAAATGTGGTAATTTTGAATTTCTATTCTATGTAATTTATATATGCTCTGTTATAATAAATACATTGAGCTCTCTTTGTGGATCAGTTTTAATGTTTTATATTTATCAAGTTTCACTTGGATTATATACTTACGAATTATTATATATATATATATATATATATATATATATATATATATATATATATATATGCTGATTACTATTTAAAAAAAAAAAAAAAAAAAAATTGTAAAAATGACCAAGGTATTGTTGGTCATTTTTAATAATAAAATTAAACACCTGTCAAAACAAAAACGAAATGCTATGAGTAAATATCACTTCTTGTATGGGAGAGACAAGTTTTCACTATTTGTTTGATTTTATAAGATTATTTGGTAAAAATAAAATGCAGCTTAGTAATTATAATTTAAACATGAAATTATGTCATTCTCTCAAATGTAAAGTCTTTTTATTTAGATTTCAGCGTTAAATAATCCATACTGACTGAAATAAAAACAGCCAAACAATATAAACCTGAATAAAGCCAGATGGTACAGTGTATGAAACATTCTAACAACAGCAAAGATGAGAACAATAGTCCAAATATAAATAGCGTAAATAATTACTTAATAGCAAATGCTACTAAAGTTAAACTGTTTCTCTGGAAGGTCAAGGTTCATGCCCTGGATGAGTTAGTGCTGAAATGTTATTCTAGATAGTCCACATAAAGTGTTGACATGGAAATATGAAATTAGGTTGGTGCAAAAAACAGTCGTTTTCTAACATGTGTTACTATGTGAGAAAACGATATTATTTTTGCACCAACATAATATATTGGATCTAACAGAAATATCAACAATCAGATAAAATAAGAGTTACAGCCAATATTTCTAGAAGGTTAGTGAATTCAACAGACGACTGAGGAAGGTTGGAGAAAGCAACAAACAATAATGCAAAATTCATCACAGTGATGTGCATTTTCCTTCTCATGGCATAAAATATTTAACAAGCAAGTAGGAATGTTTTTACTTTTTTTTTTTTTTTTTTTTTTTTTTTTTTTTAAAATGACAACAGTGAGATTAACTGTTTCTATATGCCAAGCATTATTACCCTTGGTTGAAATTTATAAAATTTGTTGGATTATTGCTCCCTAGTGATAATCACAGGTGGTAAGAGTTTGAATCACCACCCTAATAATAATTACAGGTGAGGTGATATTTGAAAGAATCCATCTCTTTCTCGGTGACATTTTATAGCAAAAAGACGTATTCTTTTTCGCTCCTGCAAATATGTAAGTACCTCAGACAATGTAGGTTGCTTTGATCGCTTCACATTTTAATTTCATTTCTCCTTTTGTAAAATGTCTTATCAATATATTTATTATTTCTTGGTTTAAATTCAGTTTTTCTTTTGGATTTGCACAAGGCCACCAAAAATCTTTGGTAGGTTGCCAGGAGCATAAAAATCTCATGAAAGTGTTGAAGCCTGCAACAAATCTTACTCTTAAAATAGTTTTTCATAAAATTAAACTTCAGAAATCCAATAACTGTTATCACTCTTTCTAGAACTGATGAGTTTCCTTCCAAACCTTTTGTTTAAGGTAGTGTTGAAAGTCAACAGTATATCATTTTCTCTTGAAGTTACTTATGTTATCCTTTTTAGTTGTTGTTGCTGTTATAAGTTTTCAAGTGAAGTAATTTTTGTTATTTGATATAGCTTTTGCTGATTTTTGTAATGCCAGTTGATAAGGTTTGGTGAAGAATTGTCTTTAAGTCGAGACATTAATTTTTTTTTTTTTTTTTTTTTTTTTTTTTTTTATAATTCAAAAGGAATTTTCTTTAATCTGAAGGGAAATCCAGATTAAACAAAAGCACAATACAAAATCAGTTATTTTTAATTTCTTCCACTCTAATTTAGATCATTCTTTTCAGAAAATGTCTGCAATTTTGATTGGTTAATTTTTGTAAGCAAAATTAAGTATGGGATTCAGTCTTTCTTTGTATTTTCTGTTTTGTGGTTAAAATAAGATGAATTAACTGGGAATTTTATGGGGGATTTGCCCTTCTTTTTTTTTTTTTTTTTTTTTTATTAAAACAGAACTTTAAATGCAATAGCCCCCCCCCCACATGCACATATATATATATATATATATATATATATATATAATGTGCGTGTATGTAACAAATCTTGGTAATCTGTATGGATAATCCCAAAGAGGATGAAATCTGGATAGCTCAATGTTAAGTCAGAGTGGATGATTTAACACCATTTTAAGTTTTCTGTTTTTTCTTTAAATTAAAAAAAAAAATATATATATATATATTTATTTTATTTAAAAAAAAAATTTGTAACATATTTATGTTATAAAATCACTACAAAAATAGCCATTTTGTTTCAACACCCTCGGTGTCTTATCAAGTGATGATGTTGAATGTAAAATAAATGGTTTTAAAAGTTTCAAATTAATTAACAATCCTTCGCAAGGGGAAAACATTGTTACAAAAGCTAGATTGACCAATCAAAATACAAGTATAGGAAAATTCAAAAAGCTTGACAACAGTCATGTTATAATAGCTATTCAGATGTTTAAAATATGGGTAGTATTAAAAAAGAATTTATTCTAAGCAATAATTACTAAATTATGATAAAATAAAGTTTAATATTAAAATTAAAAACTGCTAATTTCAAAATCAAAATTTAATCACTATTAAGTTTACAACCATAAAATTACTGAGGAGAAAAGAAGAAATATATGTTATTCAATTTATTTCTTCATTGAAGTTACTTTAGCTAATTTTATATCCGGTCCTTTGACAATGTATACATTTTAATCCTAAGAGTGTGTGAATGGGGTCCTAAACTCGCGCGTAAAACAAACGTGTGTATGTATATATATATATATATATATATATATATATATATATATATACACACACACGCAAAAAGAGACGAGACAGAGAACATCTCCGCGGTCGTTCATGAAAAAAAAAAAAAGCAAGTTGGGGAGAGGGAAACCAACACACATGTACATACATACACAATTAAAAGTGAATGCACTTTTCATGCACATAGACAACCATAAATACATGCACACACATCCAGACATTGACCCAGACAATCGGATACCACAACCAATAAATATTTAAGACTGAAAGTGTCATTACATACATGCTAACCACTTATTGAAATATAACTTAAGCGAGCAAATATACAAAGATAAAAATGATTAAAAATAATATTATTTAATATATTAAAATAGTGTATGTAAATATAAAATCGGACATCAGTCAACGCCCATAGGTAACTTCGATGTCCACCTCATACACACACACATATATATATATATATATATATATATATATATATATATATATATACATACACACACATACACATATATATATATATAATAATTTTTCTTTATACACACACACACACACATGTACATACATACACACAGAAATACATACACATAAATACATAAACATATACATACGTATATATCTCCATAACAAGTACCCATACATACACATATATACCCACATATATGTACACATACTCGCATATAAATACATATATACACACAGCAATACACAAATATAAACATATATACACACATATACTAACTCATGTGGCCGTAATGACATACCCAAGTTTCCATACCTCTACAGACAATCTCATATACAATAGGTGTCAACATACACATATACAACCACTAACATACATAAGTAAACACACATTATATATATATATGAAATTCTGATGCTATAAATTTTGAACCTAAACTTAATCTTTGAACTTGTGTAATTATTTATCATGTCAAACCCCAACTTTCAGAATTGACTACAATACCACAGTTCCAAAATTGACCGGTCCTAATGCACAATGTTGTGTTATATTCTTTGTTACCATTTTTTCTATTTTCTCCTTGAAAAAAATGCATGTTGACATAGCACTCTCTTTGGCTTCTTCTAGCTTTACTTGCAGGCAAATGCTTCAGGTGTAACCTCATAAATCATTACCAATTAATGATGCATACTGTTTCTCCTTCTGTGTGACATTTTTATTTAGAATTTAGCCAAGGTGGACTCAATCTCCCCCACCTTCATTGCCCACTTGGAAAAACTTTCCACCACCCACCTATAGAGTAAATATTCAAAAGCTTGCCAAAATTGTTTGGTAAAAGTTTGTTACTGGTTCATCAACTGACTTTATGATGTAGTAAAATATATATATATGAAAGGGAATTAACAAATAACACTGTGTTTTATGGTGGCAGTTGCTACGACTGCTGTATTAAAGAACAAATGAAAGCAAACTTGTCCCTTGAAAACACACATACATATATACACACACACACATATATATATATATATATATATATATATATATATATAGATATATGTATGTCTGTGTATGTGTAATTTAGTTTTATGGTTAGGATTAGCGTTGCAATGTTGACAAAAAAAAAAAAAAAAATGAAACCAGTTTTGTTCATAATTATAAAATTAAAAGGATTATACACTGGTAGCCATTAATAAAAATTCAGTGAGTATTTTTTGCTGTTCTTGGTCTTCCCTTATCTGATTTATATCCAAAAAAGAGATATTTAATCTGAAGAACTATTTGAATGAACTTTCTCAAATCTATGAAAAATAGCAAAATATTTATTGTTTGCATGGATATTTATACCTTATCTAGGAATGCAACCCAGTTATTCCTACCTAGCCTCTTGTGTTTTTTTCTGATTTTTTTTTTTTTTTTTTTTTTTTTTTTTTCTGATTTTTTTTTTTTTTTTTTTTTTTTTTTTGTATACACTTTCTGTTATATAACAATGAAGTGTCACTTGAGTTTGGACATAAATTGCTAGTGAGCAAACACAGGTGATCTCATTATTGAATTAAGTGAATCATGTGACCATGGGAGAAACACATAAGTAGGTAGTAGTCTATCCTCTATACTAACGCTATGTTGGCAGGGCTTCAGAATACACCGACTGCACCTCTGCAGGGGGTAAAAATCCCCCAAGGGGGCCACCTGTTGGCTGTGGGTGGCAACCCCTAATGCCTGGGGACGGGATCCTGGTGGTTGAGAAGGTCATGTTCCTACACCACACCACTTTGGTCCTTACCTGGGCTAGACGGGCGGTCGGAGAGGTCCGATCCGATCAATCGGTTGGTCCTGACATGCCCTAGTTCATACATATTTCTTTTTCTCCCTATAGTATTATTGAATCTCTATTAGAACATTTCACAACCCTTTATCTTGTATGTGCTAGAAGGCGGGGGATGAGGGTCAACTGTGTTTAGAGCAAAAGACTTTCACCACTGTTAAATTGAAGGGCTTTATAACCAAAATTTTGCAGAGGCTCAAGACTTGCTCTTAATATGAGTATACTGGTCGTGTATCCCTGTCTCGACCAAGGCGAATGGGTTACTCCCTTAGTTCATTCCCTTCTCAAGTTGGACTCCATGGTGGGTGGTGGAACACAGGGTCAGTGAAAATAAAAACCTAAACATGGCATCCTTTAAAAAAAAAAAAAAAAAAAAAAAAACTAAAAAAATTTATCCGAATCAGACTCTGAGTGTGAAACAGCAGACTTCCCCAGATTCATTATCATTGAATCCCTGGAAGAGGTCTGTCTTGCTAAATTCTCTCCATTTTTAATTGAAAAAATTATCTCTGCACAAGCAACACCAAAAAATGTTAAAAATTGAGAAATGGAAACTTGCTTGTTGAGGTGGATAACAGGAAACAAGCAGAAAACCTCTTAAAAATGAAAAGATTTCATAACTCCAAATGTAAAACTTATCCACATGAGACTTAACACTTCCAAAGGTGTCATCAAAAGTCGGGAGTTAGCCTCAGAAGACGAGATAAGAGATGCCCTGGAAAAACAGGGAGTGACAAATATAAGAAGAGTGACTATAAGAAAGGGTGATGAAAAAGTTGAAACTAACACCTACATATTGACTTTTAACCAGCCCCAAATCCCTAAAGCGGTCAAAATAGGCTATTGTCTGGAGAGAGTCGAACAGTACGTCCCAGCTCCCTTGAGGTGCTTCAGATGTCAGAAATTTGGTCACCACATGAACGCTTGCAGAGAATGACAGACATGTGCCAAATGCAGAGAAAAAGAACCAAGTCATAAAGAGGAGGAATGCTCGAAACCACTAAAATGTCCAAATTGTCAACAGGATCATCCGGCATATGCAAGATCTTGTGAGGCTACAGGAAAGAAAAAGAAATCATTGAGAATGAGAAATGTCTTTCTTGGAGGCCAGAAAAATTGTAGAGGTCTATATGGGTGAGACTAGCTATGCCTCTGTTACATGGAGAGCTGAAACAACCAATGAAGTTAACAAATATAGAACCTTAATTGAAAAACTCATAAATTTAGATCCAAGCGAGTGGACAAAATTCCAGACAGAGCTAAAGAAGGAACACACCAATAGTACTCGACAAACATTCCAAATGGAAGTTCCAACTCAAATTAATAAAACCCATGACAAAATAAAGAATGAAAAAGAAATAACCAAAAAAACATCACAGACCACTCTTACCAAAAGACAAAACCTGCAATGATCATCAATCTGTTTTTCAACTTCTAAAATCGATAACAATGGGAAAAATAATATACAAAACCCAGAATCAAACAAGGACAAAGAAGAACGTCCATCACAACCCAAGAGAGACCATACTTCAACTTCCTCACAGTCAACTTACAGAACGATCAAATTCAAAGAGTGACACGGAAAACAGGTTTAGTTTTTTAGAAAGGATGGAAACTGATGAGCCAAGCACTAAAAACAAGTCAAAAAAGAGCAATGACTTCAATTCAGACAAATTACACATCAAACAATGAAATTACACAATAACGCAATCCTACAGTGGAATTGCAGAGGAATCCGGGCTAATTATGAGGAACTTCAACAACTTCTGACCAACCATAACCCCAAAATAATTTGCCTACAAGAAACCTTAAAAGAAACAACCTCCATTAAATTCAAACAATACCATATTTATTAATACTACATTGGGCCTTTTTTCACTGCAAATAAAACTGGTAGTGAAAAAGTACATCAATTGGCTATGCAAATGAATTAGTTTATTTAATATAAATAAATAACTCATGCCAGATAGAAACATTTGAAACCATTTACTTCAGTAAGAATAAACAAGCTGTGGTTTAAGGACGTTATCCTCAAATTATGTTTACAAAGTATATATATATATATATATATATATATATATATATATATGTGTGTGCAAACTGGATTTGGCATTAAATAACCCATAGTGGTTGATATGCCATAAAACCCCAAACAACTCTATAAACAGATCATTATTTCTACTGTTACTATATGGACTGCTATTTTCTATACTGATTCCAATACAGATCACTACACGGTGGTTACTTTTGAGCGAGTATTATTGAGCAAGTACTATTAGTGCAAGTGATATTCGAAGGCGCCTGACACCAGCATACTATAATTGTAATGCTCGTTGTAGTAGAGACTTTGTATCTATGACTACAAAGTCTCTACTACAATGAGCATTACAAAGTGGCAACGTGTGTTCGTTGACATCGCAAAACTTTCTTTGCATATCTCCTTTGTATATTTTTTCCGTATAGCATATGTTGAAATATCTTTTTAAAACTCAAGGTCCTATATTGCTCATCCAAATTTCCAGTCGTCACCATTTTCTGTTAAGTTGCTCATCACCCACCCAACAGTTGAAATTGCCAAGGTTGGGGAACCCTGATCGTGGTTCTCCACAATTTCCTGTCCTTTGTAGCTCTTAATAAATTTGTCTTGTATCTCTTAAACTTGGTTCTGCTATGCATTTACTAGAACTCACTAAGTTTCTTATGTATTGTTTCCCTGTCCCTATTGCCTCTGATCTCTCCTGTAAGTATCAGATTTTCCAATTCCTCTTTCCTCATTATGTGCCTTAGAAACTTCAACTGTCTCTTTCTGATGTGCAGTATAAGTTTTTCCTTTTTGTTTCTATTTTCTCCAAAACCTTGACGTTTCTCACATATTTGGTCCATGGTATCCTCGGTATCCTTCTATAGAAGCACTTTTCTGTTGATTCGAGTCTTTTCTTCGTTCAGTATTCTTTGTTTTTCTGTTTCTTAACATTCTGCTTAGCTTTTGGAATGCATTTTGGATAATATTCAATGTCACACTTTCCAACAGTTTTAGAGTTAAATAAAAGCCTCTTTTTACCAATTTTTAAATTTCCATTTTGAAATTGCCAACAGTTGGGGAAGAGCATAGACATTTGAAACTGGGTCTCTGTAATATGCAACAAAACCCTAAGCATTGCATTTTTGCAAGAAAGTCAAAATGAGATATATTTACTCTTACGAGCTTAATATAAAGGATGGGTTGTATCTTAATGGAGAGGTCAGAAATTTTTTTTTTTTTTTTTTTTTTCCTGATATACAAATAAGAGCAAAAAATCATTTGAATGGTCAAAAATTTATAATTTGAATAAAGAAATGTTTTTTCAGACACTCAAACTCTCCTGCAGGACTTCTTGAATGTATTTTGCTGCTTCTTTTACTATTTTATAAATATTAATCCTGTAAATCCTTATCAGTCCCATGATCAAGTGTGGTCATAATGTTCCTGTGTATCTGATCAGCTCCCCACAAATACCATAGTTGTATGCAAATGTTTGAGTCACTGTGAATAATCTCCCAGTCCACTTAGTGACATTGTCAAATCATTTTTTTTCTTAACTGCCTCTTTTTCTTTTCTTCCTTTGCCTAAGGTGGTACATAGATCCATTTAGTGTGGAGCTAAGTACTTGAAACTGTTACTAGGGGACGCTCTCTGGGATTATAAATATTCTGTGATGATTTTTCATAGCTTACTTTCCACTTGCACGTCAACATGTAAGTCTCTTGTGTGAAAACGCGCTTCCGATCGGGAAACACATTAACAAACCACATACACACACACATTTACTTACTATGCATTCTTTGGACCAAAAAGTTTTTAACCTTCTTTTGTAACACACATCATTGTCTTTGTCACTTGTATACCTTTCATGTTAATACATTATCATTTGTTTGTACATGTATTGGTTCTTGTCATTCCTTTGCATTTATTCACATGGGCTCACATACTGAGTCCGCTATTTTTTTGGGGGGGGGTATTCCAGAAGACACGTGTTATTTCTCAATTCAAATATTGACGATATAACTGTCCGCAACATTAGACATTTTTTACAAAATGTTTCATAAGTTCAGTAAGTGTTATCTGTATTTCTAGTATTTATGGGTGGGGACTTCCTTCCTAACCTTTTCTTCAGTATAGTGTGGAACATCAACAAGTTATTTTTTTATTTTTTTCTCTTTAAGTTACATGTGTTATTTTAGTTGTTGCTGCTATTGCAAGTTCTCAAGTGATGTGTTTTCTATTGCAACAAAACTTAAATAACTTCTAAGTATTTGTAAATTATCAAATCTTAAAAAATTTGCAAATTTCGTGTGTTGGCAATGTCAACAGTAAAGTGTAGTGTATTTTTATTACTTCGAAACTAATGAATGCTATCAAAAATTGTAAAAATGTGGCTTGGTTCCAGTCACTTTCCTACAGCCATAAGGTTGCCTCTGTGTCTTTCATGGTAATAGTTCAAATGAGCTCTTTACTGTGGGACCTAGTGTTTTTTTTTTTTTTTTTAATTAAAGCACAGCACTAGACAGGCATTGAGATCTCATCAATTTACAGTTGAGCTGGTTAGATGTAGCCGTAAATTCTATGCTAACAGCTTATTTTCTCGTACTTCTTGCTTGCGTAACTCCCTTATGGCTTCATACTTTTGAGCCAACTTTAATGTGCCAAAATTTAAATGCAGTATCAGTGGCTATCTACTGTCCACCTGATTACTCTCTTCTCTTTCTGCTCATCATTAATGTTTCTGTTTCTAATTCTTCCACAACTTGTAACCCCTTGTGTTTTAGTGAGATTACTGCCTTGCTTGGTGATTCTGATTGAGGGGGGGGGATTTTTTTTTTTTTTTTTTTTTTTTTTTTTTTTAAAGACTGTTCCCTATAGTGTAATCAGATTCTTATGTTTTGTTTTGCAATTGCATATATCTTCATCTGTATTTTTATTTTTATTTTTTAGCATTTCCTTTCTGGAAACCATCCATAAATACGATTGCTGACCATTATGTAAGAGAAGCGTGCAATATGATAAACCACCCGAAATGTCTTTCAACAGGTCATGCGACTCGAGGCCCACATATGAAAATGCTGAGGAGAATTTTTGTAAGTTTGGGTTCCATGTTTCTTATAGGCACTGTGAATTTTTAAAAGTCTTAAGCCTCAAAGAGACTTGAAGCAACAGAAATTTGATTCTACATCTGCTGAGGATACCAGGGATTGAACATGTGAGCAATGACAGTTTTATAGAAAAATGTGATGTGCTGTATCCCCTCGGGATGCAGGCAATCATGGCTTTCCACAATTTCCTATCCTTTGCAGCTCTTGATAAATTTTTTTCTTTTTTCTATTTCTTCCCAACTCTTTTCCACCATCCACTCAAGCTCACTAAGTATATTATGCATTTTTTTCTTTTGTCCCTCTTGCATCCTGGGTATAATGTTAAACTACATCTGGCAGCAAGGCTTCTGTTCGGGAGGTTTTGAGGAGCATGGAACCACCTCTTATTTGCTGTTGTTCCAAGGTCCACGCTGATCTGTGGTGGTAGCACTTATTAGTGCCCCAGAAAACTGGTGTCAAAACACTATGGAAGTATAAAAATAAACTTTTACGGTGAAAATGCCAGCAATATATTTTTGAAAATAAATTATCAGCAAAAACCCTCTATACAAAAATATGTCGATGAAAGCTGATCTACAAACTGATTTCTTACAAAGTATACATATTCTATTCATATGAACATATCCTAAAAATGATGTTGGCATTAAATGACATATTGAGTTTGATATGCCATAAAATGAAATAAACCAAACCTGTCCCTCCTGTTGTGTTGTCTCAGCTTTTCCAAGCCTTCTTTCCTAATGTGTCCTAGAAATTTTAGCTATCTCTTCCTGATACAAAGTATAAGTTTCCTTTTTGTTTCCATTTTCTCTAGCACTTTTTGTCCATTGTATCCTCAGCATTCTTCTGTAGAACCACATTTCTGTTGCTTCCAGTCTCATCATTTTTGAGAAGATTGTCCAGCATTTACTGTCATATAGAACAGATATTTGAATACAAAGCCATATGTAACCCAGGCCTAGCATATACTATGCAGCCAGTGATATGATTATGGAGCTCACAATGACTGTGATAAACTTACAATGATGATGTGAAATGACTGTCAATATTGTCTGTACTAAAATTTCAGTGACGTCACCACAGCTTTTTCTGTATAAAACTTCCACCGCCAAATGTTATTGTATTTTTGCATCACTTTAATAAATGTAAAAGCACTCTAAGTTATAATTTTCAAAGAAAATGGGGCAATGGTTTACCAAACAATTTTAGAATGTGGTATTTCAGATGTCTTCAAATCATCAGCCATTGATGAAGGATCAAGTAGTCGTACATCTAAAAGATGTAAATCATGAGTTTTTACCCGTGGTTTTCTCTTACTCTGCATGACAACAGAAAACAAACACCTATACTCAGAATCAAGAAAAGAAAATTGAAATTTCTTTGACATGAAGGAAGGCTTGGAAAATTTAACCATCACAGGACATACTGAGGACAAGAGAGATGGAAGAAGGCAATGAGCCACTTACCTGATAAGCTTGTTGGGGTTGGTTGGTAACTTTTTTAATTTTAATTTTTTTTTTTTTTTTTTTTTTTTAAGGACAGGGAAAAATTAGGCCTAGAACTAGCAGATGCTTGTGACATGTATATATGGAGACATAAACTGAGATCCTCAGGCAGGGCCCACCTTGCTGTGTGTGAGATTACTCCCGGTACAGCCTCAACAAAAAATATGGCTATCACTATGTTGATGGTGAGCATTAACAAAGGGAGAAAAACTGCTAAGGGTCACAATGGATAGGAAGTTGTGGAGAGCCATAATCACCTATGTTCTGAAAGGATGCAAAACATAGAAGAATGTGTTAAGGGCTTTATTTGAAGTCCTCTTTACAAAACCTCTTCATTCTCAGTTTAATCTATTTCTCAGCACTGTCTAATCAAAGTGTAATTTTATTTTAAATACTATTAAGGATACAAGTGTAAATCTGTTATACATAAAATTATAGTAGGATATTAACTTTTCTCTCTCAGGTGAGGTGCTTATATCACTTCCTGTTATCCAGGTGTCCTGCATATGTGCATCCTAAGCTCACCTGGATTGACCTTTTCTTTACCTGTTTGGTAAAAAAATCAGGATGTAGAATTAGTAAATACTACATTATTTATATTTGGATTATTGTCATAATCTTTGTTGTTTTTATAACATTTCAGCTATTGTGTCCTCTGGCTTTCCTTGGGTATATATCAATTTGGGTAACCTACATGGAATTCTGAACTGAACACTTTATTTAATTTATGTTGGTAGACTGTTCTCATTTCAATTAAAGTTGAGTTTGTTCTCATCTATGGATATTGTCTAGTTCTTATTTTTACAACAAAGATGAGGACAATAGTGTGAATATAAATAAGGTAAATGATGAAAAAAGAGGGAACAGTAGAGGAGAAAACTGGATCAAGAGGTCACAACAGCAAGAAGGATCATCATCATTTTAACTTAGCGTTAAATACTTTATTTACATTATTCAGATGATTGTCCTCAGCTTTGTCACCATATTTATCACAATGTTTTGGCTGTTGTACGCTCTGGCCTTCTTCAGGTGGTTGGAATGTCGAACTGAACCCTTTATTTCGCTCACCGGGGTAGACTGTTCTAGTTCCACGTGCCTTGTCTAATGGATGTCAGTTATCAGTTATCTCCTGTTAATTCACCTCTCCAAGTTCTCCACCACATAACCGGGTATTGAACTCACACTCTTTGGGTCCTGTCTGAGTTCAATACCTGGTTAAGGCGGCAGAGAACTTCGAGAGGTGAATTAACAGGAGATAACCGATATCTGACATCCATTAGACATGGCATGCGGAACTAGAACATCTATCCCAGTGAGCAAAATAAAGGGTTCGGTTTGACATTCCAACCACCTGAAGAAGGCCAGAACATACAACGGCTGAAACGTTGTGATAAATATGGCAAAAAAGATGAGGACAATCATATGAATAATGTAAATAGAGTATTTAGCTCTAAGTTAAAATGATAATCCCTCTTGCTGTCGTGACCTCCTGATCCTGTTTTCTTCTCTACTGTTCCCTCTTTTTTAAAATTATTCGCCATTCTCTTGAATGGACTTTGAAGATGGAAGCCAGAGCATGAATGTTAAGTACCATTACTGAAGGCATGAATTACCATTTTCCTCTCGCCATTGCTCAGTTGAGATGACATAAAATGATTTTAACCTGTTCTTTTTCTAACTGAATAACTCGGGGTTTTTTCATCGATTCTTATACCAAATAGTGTCAAAATGGCTAAACGTCTTATCTGAAAACGTGGAAAAAAAGCTCAATTAGTTTAGTAAGTTTTAGATATTTTTTGTGGGATGGGCAATTATCCCATGCTGTTACACGATTTGGACATTCCAACCACCTGAAAAAGGCTGGAGCATACAATGGCCGAAATGTGATAAATATGGCGATGACAAAGATGAGGACAATAGTCCAAATAATGTAAATAGCGTACATAATACCTCGTCTCGGAAATATAGACAGATAGTAAATTTAGTATATGAGAAAAGGAAATTGAACATAGAATAGTCTGCACATATGAATGTCATGCATTTTACCAAACCCATTCAGAAATATCTAAAATGTCAGCTGTATACAATCGCTTTCTATGATCAATAGATAAAAATGGCTTTGAACAAGTGAAGCCTTGTGAACTGGTGCTACAGAATCACAAAAGTAGAACTGTGCCAAATAAAAGTAATCGCATCACTTGACTACTTTCAGTGGCAGGAACAACTCAAATGGATATCACATGTAATTTGAAGAGAAAATAATGACAAAATCAAGTTGTTGATATTCTGCACTGTTAAAATAAAATGTTAGGAAGGTAGACCTTCATTGATACTGGAAAGAGCAATAACTGCTACTGGGCTTGAGAAATCTCTTTTCCTGAAAAATTGTTTTAAGAGAAAGATGTTTATAAATTTCAACAAACATTAGTATTGGTTGCTTGCTCAAGTGATGTCAAGTGTTTCCTTATAAGGAAACGCTAATATTAGCATTACCTTTAAAACCTTGTGACTTTGTTGATTTACCAGTCACCAACAATCAGTTTTCTTCAATCAAATCCAATGTACATGATAAAAATGGTCATGTGATCCATAACTTTTTCTGAAATCCATCATGTTAGTAAAAGGTTTTAAGGAAAATGGAAATGATAAGGACACTTAGAATCAGAAAGAGATATTTGCATTTTCTAGGATTAATCTAAGTGCTTATATGTCATACACAATCATATCACTTTCAGTTCATCACTGAGTAGGCTGAACATTTTCCTGCAGAGGGTTGCTGTTTCTTTCTGGGGTAGACTGGTTGCCAACCAAGGCTATAGGATCCAGTCTGATCTGCAATTCAACCCATAGCTGGGAGGAGAAGAGGTGGATTCATACCTTTCCTAAGGGTATTTGTGCATAAATGAATATAAAGACACCAACTGGAATTTGAACTCTGCTCTCTAATTTCTCATTTTGAGTCAATATCCATTACACCACCTGCACATCCATTGGATCCATAATGAAAAAAGTAGTTAGAAAATTTGCCACTCATAAGATTGTTGTTGTTTTTTTTATATAGTGAAATCATTGGACAACTGTTTTGAAAAATTAAAAGCTTCCAATATATGGGATAGAAAACTGCATTGTATAAATTTCTCTTTTCTTTCTCTTTTCTCTGTCTCTTTTCTCTGTCTCTTTTCTCTGTCTCTTTTCTCTGTGTCTTTTCTCTGTGTCTTTTCTCTGTGTCTTTTCTCTGTGTCTTTTCTCT
This sequence comes from Acanthosepion lycidas, assembly GCA_963932145.1. Classification (NCBI taxonomy): domain Eukaryota; kingdom Metazoa; phylum Mollusca; class Cephalopoda; order Sepiida; family Sepiidae; genus Acanthosepion; species Acanthosepion lycidas. Next base: position 87,426,427 of record OZ010577.1, on the reverse strand, counting down.
GTGTCTTTTCTCTGTGTCTTTTCTCTGTGTCTTTTCTCTGTGTCTTTTCTCTGTGTCTTTTCTCTGTGTCTTTTCTCTGTGTCTTTTCTCTGTGTCTTTTCTCTGTGTCTTTTCTCTGTGTCTTTTCTCTGTGTCTTTTCTCTGTGTCTTTTCTCTGTGTCTTTTCTCTGTGTCTTTTCTCTGTGTCTTTTCTCTGTGTCTTTTCTCTGTGTCTTTTCTCTGTGTCTTTTCTCTGTGTCTTTTCTCTGTGTCTTTTCTCTGTGTCTTTTCTCTGTGTCTTTTCTCTGTGTCTTTTCTCTGTGTCTTTTCTCTGTGTCTTTTCTCTGTGTCTTTTCTCTGTGTCTTTTCTCTGTGTCTTTTCTCTGTGTCTTTTCTCTGTGTCTTTTCTCTGTGTCTTTTCTCTGTGTCTTTTCTCTGTGTCTTTTCTCTGTGTCTTTTCTCTGTGTCTTTTCTCTGTGTCTTTTCTCTGTGTCTTTTCTCTGTGTCTTTTCTCTGTGTCTTTTCTCTGTGTCTTTTCTCTGTGTCTTTTCTCTGTGTCTTTTCTCTGTGTCTTTTCTCTGTGTCTTTTCTCTGTGTCTTTTCTCTGTGTCTTTTCTCTGTGTCTTTTCTCTGTGTCTTTTCTCTGTGTCTTTTCTCTGTGTCTTTTCTCTGTGTCTTTTCTCTGTGTCTTTTCTCTGTGTCTTTTCTCTGTGTCTTTTCTCTGTGTCTTTTCTCTGTGTCTTTTCTCTGTGTCTTTTCTCTGTTCTTTAAATGGAAAACTATATATTTTTAAAAAAAGTAGTTTTTACTGTATTGTATTTTATTATGCATTGTTTTATTAATATCATTACATTATATTGAATTACCGCTCTTTGGCTCTAGAATTTTGTGCCACTGTAATCGGGTTTTAATCTTTTGCCACTGTATGGACATTAATTAAAACCTTTGAGTCTAAACTTGATGAAACCTACACTCGGATGCCAGGAGCTATACTTAATCTCTTGGAGATAGCATCCAACTGAATTGCTGTTCTACAAACCAATCTGTAATATTTCTACAATCTTATGTAAATGCAGAATGCACTTTGCAGGACACTACTGGTGAGCAAAACCAGAACTTGTTAGTGATCTACTGCTCTGGACACCTAGCCATGGTGCAAGACTGGTCGGTCTCCCAGCAAACACCTATATTGACCGACTATGTTATGACACAGAATGCCACCCTAATGTCCTGATCTTGATGCAGGACTGTGATGGTTGGCTTGATAAACTCCTGAATGTCCGAGATTGCTTGACAGAATAAATATATATTAAATAACATACAACAGAAAATGTAATACAGACATCCAAAGGGCTTATAGTGATATCATGTTGAAATGCAGGTTCTTGTACGATCACTGAAGTTAAGCAATGTTGAGCTTGGTCACTACCTAGATGGGTAACTGCAAGTGAATATCAGGTGCTGTAAGCTTGGATGTGTGTGATTTTAATAGAGAATTGCCCAGAATATGTTCACATACACACAAATACACTTGGGAAAGATATGAATTCAGCTCTTCTCCCCTAGCTATGGATTAATTAGTAGGACTTTATCATTATCTCCCCCAAATTTTTATTTCATGGTTTTAGATAACCTGCCAAAGGTTGATAGATCATTAAAGAAATTAATCAAAAATTTGAGTGGCTTCTGGTCATACCACATTGAAACACTGGTTCCTGTATGATCACTGATGTTAAGCAACATTGAAGCTAGTCAGTATCTAGATGGGAGTCCATTTGGGAATACCAGGTGCTGTAAGCTTGGATATGTGGGTAGTGCAATGAAGCATGGTGGGGAGAGCAGTTCCAAATCCAGTTTGATTTGTTATATTCACTTATGCACAAATACCCTTATGAATCCCCCCACCCTTCGATATCTGTAAGACTTGTATCGCTAAATCATTTAAAAAAAAAAATAAAATAAAAATTATCTAAAATATTTTCTGGCTTTAAATAACCTTTTAAAAGGGTTGATAAACCATAAGACCCAATTCATTAAAGTACATTGGAATAGCAAAAGATAGATTCTAAAAAAGTATTACAAGATAGAATTTCACTAGACAAAAAGAAGTGATGAACTGCCATGTAAATTCTGTCCTCTTATATAACTGAATACTGAACCTTTTGTTGACATAGCCATAACAATTATTTCATTGTCATGTAATAGGCATAAGAAAGAAGCCATGTTACTTCATTCAGACTGTCGCATTATCTGCATCTTTTGTCAAGGCCAGATGCTAAACAGCGGCAGGTGAAGCTCTTCCTTTGCAACAATTGATTGTTTAATTTGTTGTGTTTTTTTTTTTTTTTTTTGGCATAACAAATCAACCTTGCATCTTTGCAGAAATCCGAAAAATAAAATAAATAAATCAAATTCTCCAAAATAATTTTCCAAATTATCAGCATTTCTAATCAAGGGAAATAACTTGAATTGATCAGAACATGGTATATTTTTGAAGGTTTGATTATTTTATATTTAACTTTAGTCACAAGTTAAAAATATTTAATGATGAAAAATATTTTTTTCTAATTCAGTCAAAGATTATTTATAAAAAAAGATATTAATTTAGTTGCACTACTGATTCAGCCAAAGAAATGGTTGATTGCTTCTATAAGTAAAGCAATTTCGTGATGATTTATTGACTTAGTTATATTTGTTTAGTGGCATATCAATGACTATGGGTTAATTAATGCTGAATTCTAAATATTTTGTATACAATTTTATGGCTTCAACTATAGATATTTTGTACATAATTTTATACTTACAGGGTAAACCAGTTTTTTTTTTTTTTTTTTTTTTTTTTTTTTTCCATAAATATATAGTTTGTAGATGGTCTATTATAGGGGTTATATATTTTTACATAAACTCATTTCTTTAAGGTCAGACATTATATTGACGGTTTCACTATTTTCAAAGTTTTTTTGTGTTGTTTTACCTGTAGTATTTATATTACCATCATAAAGTTGCTTCCCTGGGTTTTTCTTTATACTTTATAGTAATTATTCAGATGAGCTTTTCATTATGGTACCTAGACTTTATGAATTTAAGTGCAGTACTAGATTACCAATGTGGTCCTAGCAGTTTACAGTTGAATTGACTTGATGTAACCCTAAGTTCTTTGTGAAATTTCTTTTCTCATACTTCTTGATTATGGAACTCTCTTTTGCCATCTTGCTTTCCAGATAGATTTGATCTTCAAAAATATAGATGCAATGTCAACTGTTATCTATGTGATTTACTGTTCTATTGTTCTCGCACCTCACTAATGCTTTTGTTATCTAATTCTCTCACACCCAGTAGCCCCTTGTGTCTTATTTAATTTACTGCCTCAACTGGGATGAATTAGATTTAAAAAAAAAAAAAAAAAAATGGATGATGCATCAGCTAAGATAAAATTTTTCCTTTTCTTTCTTCATTTTGTATGTATGTTTTGTAAGTAAAAAGTGTTGATCATGTTTGCTGTAGTCTCTGAATATCGAATCCAGTGAAGTCCGTAATGTCTTCGATATCAGAGGTTGGCAGTGAAGATATTTTGGGAGAAAAAACAAAATGGCTGCCTTTATACATGTCGGATTGAATATTTTGAGCTTTCTGATTGGTTAACCTTTCTCTTGGTGAACTATAAAATGAGTCGGCTCATTTTGGCTAGCTCACTAGTACATAGTACCCCAAAATCCTAACAAAAAGCATTGTTTCTAAGTTTTTTGTTTTTTTTATTTATTTACTTTTTATTATTTTTTTTTTTTTTTTTTTTTTTTTTTTTACAGTTGCTGCTACAACATGGTACTATTGCTTGTGGGAAAAAGCTTCCATACCCAGGACGCCTGGCCAGTATTCACCTAATAACACTGTATTCAGTTACATTTTTCTTTCTTCTGCCTGCTCTTTGCTACCAAATGAGGCACTCAATTTACTTTCTTGAAAACCTAAAAGACAGGGATCAGCAAATTGAGATGTTTAATGCTGAAAATGACAAACGGATCCAGCAAGCTAACTTATATCTACAAAATGTCTTTAAGGCAGGTGGCATTTCTGCTGAAACACAGGGTCTTGGCAACACAGACACGTTAATTTCCGAGATGGACAAACAAGCAATACCACATTTTCTGAATGAGCAAGAACCTCGTGTCGACATAGCCATAACAATTATTTCAGTGTCACGTAATAGGCATAAATTTGACAGTTATGAACCCCGTTACCTCACCCAGACTGTGTGGCACTATCTGCATCTTTTGTCGAGGCCTGATGCTCAACATCGGAGTGTGAAGCTCTTCCTTTGTAATGTTGACAACGATCCTGCTACCTATCATGAGCTGCTTAATCTCTCCTCAATTGTACACACCTTCCAGCGCTTCCCGAACAAGTTTGAATTTCACATCAACGTCTTTGAGAAAGAAAAGCAGGATTACGTTTATTGCCTGAATGCCTCACTTTCCTGGAACCCCAGCTTTGTGCTGCTTGTTGAAGATGACAGCCTGCCACGTGATGAGCTTTTCCCAGTCATGAACTATGTCTTGGACTATTTTGCCTCAGATAAGAAAGCGCACAAAACGACGTTGATGTTCCCGGACAAGTGGTACATGAAACTGTACCATCCTGAACGTCTTCTTGGTTACTGGAGCATGGAAATTGAAAGGATACCAGAACTGGCCTCACTGAGCCTCCTGTTTGGTTTACTTGTTATCTGCCTCTATCAGTGTCTTGGGCTTAGGGTCACTATCTTTACAAATATTAATGCAACTTGGTTTTTTCTCAGCCTCTACTTCTGCTTGGTTTTTATTGCTATTGGTCGCCAGAACTTGCTGGAGCTACGTCGACTTTCAAAATATTTCTTCATGTTAACGCCAGCTCCTTCCTGTTGTACACCTGCTATTCTGTATCCCAGTGCTGGTGCTAAGGCTGTTGTTGACTACTTGTCAGCTACTCACTGCAAGGCAAGCTTTGCCAAAGATATGGCACTTGAAGAGATGCGATACAAGCTTGGCATGAAAGCCTATCTTTTGCAGCCAAACCTTTTCAAGCATATTGGGTTGTACTCGTCACTGCGGACAAAGATCCTTAGTCCGTCTGTTGTCTGAGAATTCTGATGCTTATCCTGTCTGCTTTTTTTTTCTCTTTGCTGGGTGCAGAGTTGTAACTCGTGCATTTTGGTAAAATCAAGTAAGCATAGTTGACTTTGGTTCATAAAGAGACAACTCCTGCTTGGAAAGCTTTTTTTTTTTTTTTTTTTTTTTTTTTTTAAAGATTCCTTAAAATTATCCACTTTTAAAGTAATGCACCAAATTTTTATATTGGCATAATTTATGGAGGGGTACAAAATTTTATTATGGCTTTAAAAACGCACATTTTAAATAAATACATAAACTTATAATATACACAAATATATTACAATGGGAGGAGGAAGAGCAAGGAAAAGAAATATGTGCCGTAAATCAAAAAATTATGACAAGAAAAAAAAGTGCAACAAAAGTGAAGCCAATTTTTTAGTGTTTGCCCTTCAGAGCTTAACCGAGGACAAAACAAAGATTTAAACATTGTGCACAAATTTATATTTCATCTACAACTAAGCTCTGAAGAGTGAGACGTGATAACTGGTTAACTTTTTATTTTATTAAAATTTATTCTCATTTATTTTATTTACACCATTTACATTGTTGAGACTGTTGTCCTCATCTTTGTTGCCATATTCATGATGTTTCAGCTGTTGTCTGCTCTGGCCTTCTTCAGGTGATTGGCATTTACTGCAGTAGATTGTTCTAGTTCCACATATCATGCCTCTTCTTGATGTCTCGGTTATCTCCCTTTTAACTCAACTCTCCAAGTTGTTTTGTTTGCCTCTGTAGTAGCCAGATAGAGAACTCTCAACTTTTTTGGTCAAGTTACTGAACCCAGCCAACTGTTTTATGCATATGTGGATGAAAGCATTGGGTTCTCAAGGACACATGGCCTAGTAGATAAAAGCATTGGTTAGATCCAGTGACTTGACCCAAAGAGTTGCGAGTTCAATACCTGGCTACAGCAGAGGTGGATGAAAAAACTTGGTGAGTTGAGTTAAAGGGAGATAACCAAGATATCCGGAAGAGGCATGACACATGGAACTAGAACAATTTACCCCAATGGATGAAATAAAGGGTTCGGTTCAAAATTCCAATCACCTGAAGACGGCCAGAGCATACAACAGTTGAAACGTCAGAACAATGTAAATAGTGTAAATAATTATAATACCTCATCTCAGAAATATAGACGATTATTTTATTTAAAAATTTTTTTTGACAGAGCAATTTTCTTTATCTTTGTTCTTCAGTTGTATTTGTATATATTATATGCTAATATATAATTTTTAAAATGTCTTTTAAAGCCATAATGTTTATATTTTATTATGGAGAATGAATGTCTGCTGTGATAATTAACGAGTCACTATTATTTATTTATTGTTGATTATTTAAATTATCTACCAATATAGGCCCACATAAAAGAAACGCTAAAAAGTTTTATTACTGCTGGCATATCACAGATGACATCCACGCTACCACTTGAATAAGACTGACTCGAGAAATTGGATCTGCCAAATTCTCCCTGGGTGCCTGTCCCTCTGTATCCAATTAAGCAGTAAAAACCCAAAAACTACATGACACCAATCTTTTTATAAATTTCCTTTCTAATGATACGATAATTTGCTTTTGGCTCTGAGCATCCAACTGTTAAACAAACACTTTCCCACTTGTCTTAAATATGGGTTTACAGCCATATCTCATTGAAAAACTTGTTCTTATATGACCACTGAAGTTAAACAATGACAAGGCTGGTCAGTATCTAAATGGGTGACTGCTTGGGAACACAAAGTGCTGTAAACTTGGATGTGTGGGTGGTGTAATGGATAATGAATTGGAATTGGAAACTGGAGAACTGAGTTCCAGTTCCAGTCAGGTTCGTTATATTCACTTACGCACAAATACCCTTGGGAAAACTATAAATCAACCTCTTTTTTCCCTCAGCTATGGATTAATTAGAAGGGCTTGTCTCTAAATCATCTCCCCAAATTCTTACAATCTGATAACGTTTTCTGGCTTTAAAATAACCTGGAAAAAGATTGATAATGCATAAAAAATCTATTGACCATCATTTTAAAATGAAGCTTAAGGAATCTCTGATATCTGCCTTTGTGTATGACAATGAAAATCCTTTGTTAATGTCTCTCTCATAGTGGATATATCCGTTAAATATTAGCAATGTAGTAACAAGACTCTTCAGTTTGGCTTCCAGATTTCATACCTCCAGAGATGGCAACAAGTCATTATACTTGCATACCTCCAGAGATGGCAACAAGTCATTATACTTGCATACCTCCAGAGATGGCAACAAGTCATTATACTTGCATACCTCCAGAGATGGCAACAAGTCATTATACTTGCATACCTCCAGAGATGGCAACAAGTCATTATACTTGCATACCTCCAGAGATGGCAACAAGTCATTATACTTGCATACCTCCAGAGATGGCAACAAGTCATTATACTTGCATACCTCCAGAGATGGCAACAAGTCATTATACTTGCATACCTCCAGAGATGGCAACAAGTCATTATACTTGCATACCTCCAATCATTCTCAAATTAACACAGAGCTGAATATCACTTACCATGTATTCAATTGTGAAAGAATAACAACATTTATTACATTTTATTACTTCAAAGCTCACAAGAAAATTACATTTCAGCTTTAAATGACTCGTAATGGTTGATATACCATTAAACAAACAAATGAATACTTTTGAACCACTTCTTTGCAACTACTTCTGTCATCCATAGCTCTGCTCAGGTCTTCCTCTCTCATTCTGGTGTCATCTATAAGTTGATCGTGGAAACATTTTGTTAAATCTTTTTCCATAATTTAGATCTCATAGTATCAGCTGATGCAAAACTTTTTGTTTACTTCTCCACCCCAATGGGTATTAAACCTCACTTACATTTCACAAACTGTATCCATGACATTTGATGGCTTCCCATACAAGTCTTCATTGGATATATGCTGTGTTCAGCTGATATTTAGTGCTGCTGCTGCTGTTTTTTCTTGTATTATTTATTTATTTTATTTTATTTATTTTGCAAGTGATTTTTTTAATGTCAAACTGCTTAAATCTGTATAACAGAATTCTTTCTACTATTAACCTAAAGCATTGCATTTTCAGATTTTTTTGTCTTCCAGATGGTATTTATTTTTGAGAGTACTGTCCATGGCATTGCAAATATCTGCCTTATGATCCCAGAAATACAATCCTAAAGAGCATTGGGATGAATTTATTAAATTAATTTGAATGAGATTAAAAATTAACATTGAAATTATTTCAAAGCATGAAGCAAAAAGTAACATAATTTGTTTTATTATATAAGAAATAAGGAAGACAATCAAACATATACATCAAGAGTTCACATCCCTACTTCTCAAAATAGTCACCACGTCTTTCAATGGCAGTGTTCCACTGACAAATGAGGACATGCATCCCAGTTTAGCTGCTGGTGTAGTGAATTCTTTACTGCAGTTTTCACTTCTTCATCTGACTTAACCCCCTTCAGACTTCTATATCTTTGGCCCAAAGGAAGAGGCATTGAAGAATGAAACATTATGGCAGCAATGAAGAAGTGGAAACTGATTGCTGTAAGGAATTAGCTACATCAACAACCAGCTGAGTTTTATGAAGCTGAGATACACTTGCACAAATACCATTGAGAATGTTGTGAATGCATTTCTCCTCTCCCACCTATGGGTTAAATAGCTGGGTAAACTGAGTGGTAGCCAGTGTCCTTCAATTAAAGGCTTGACATATTCATGAAAATGTAATCGTTTTTTTCCATCTGGAGAACCCTCTGCTCTGGCTGTTGAATTCAGTATAAGTGTTGTAACCTAGGGAAGGTTACTTAATAGAATAATCACACGAAGGTTTGGTAATGAACGATAATACTTAGGACATGAACAACACATATAAGATTTGTCAGCAGTGCATAGAGGAAGTAGTCAACTGCTAGAAGTCAGTCAAGTGAATTCCACACTGAATATATAAATGCAGACAACACATACAGTATTCACTACTGTGTTTATGGGAATGGAGGCATACCCATTACTATCTGTAGGTATGCTACAACAATAAGAATAAAGTAAACCCTCTCTCCTGTGATGCCATGTTACCACTACACTTGCTGCACACATAGCGATGGAACCAAGTTTTACTTCATTGTAGTAGATGGCCATTGACCCCCCCCCCCGCTCCTACAAGAATATTCCTTTGCCTGTTGATAGGCAGTGTTTTTAATCCAGCTGTGTGTCTAGTAACTGTCCTTGCCAGAAAAGCCTGGTTTGGAAACTGGTTTAGTTGCTAATGGCTCAACCATGCAACAGCTAGTACTGGGAAGTGATATCAGTTTCTCCTAAAGACCCTAAATATATTTTGGTACTTTCTTCTCGAATATGGATTGTATTTATCTCCTTGTCAAAAGAACCCGATCCCTTTGTTAATCAATGCATAACAATATGCACACGCATAACTCTTCAGTTTGGGCACCTTGAGGTGGTGTAATGGTTAGCAAGCTTGTCTCGCTAAAACAATTATGACTAAGCGTGTTCAGTCCTCACTGGGTGCCCCATACTTTCGGCCTTGTGCCACTTCTAAGCTACACTTGGAAAATCATGACTCTTCAGTCCAATTATTGTTTAAGATGCAGCATTATTTTTAATTTTCCATGATGGTTTGAGAGATGCAATATCCATGTACATATAGAAAGGCCTTGTTGATGAATGTGGCCTGACTAACATGTGCTCATCTGCCAACTCCCATTTATTCTTGTACTAAACAAATGACTGGATGGCCTTTTTTATTATCTTGGCATTCAGTTGTTGGCCATTTTCCTCTGATGTCCACATGTTAGGTCGAATTACTGTGTAAATTTTGTATTTAAGTTCACAGTAGAGACCATATAAATTATTTTAAATTGATAACTGGATGAAATGTTGAGCAAATCTTAAATTTAGCTGTGACAAATTACTAAACAATCAGTACTTTTTTTTTCTATTTCTTTTATTCCAAAATCTCATAGCCCAAAGTTAGGGGGGATGTATGTTATACATAAGTAATTATGGAACTCTGAATTTATCATAGTAACTGACAAAGTATAATTATCAAACAGTGACAAGCTGTAAATGTCTTCCATTATGGCACTCTTTGAGTCTGTTGCTCCATAGCCTCTGAGCTGTGGTAGTCTTTACACTGATATTCAGGTTTTTGAAATCACTATAATTAAATTCTCTCCCATTATCTGTTAGAAGTGCATCAGGAGCACCAAAGTAGGCAATCTAGAATCTGAACACAACACCAACAATCTTGCTAGCTTTTTAGTTTTTAATTTTTGTTGCTACACTAACTATACTTTGTTGCTTTATCAATCATATGCAGTTCATCTGATCTACTTTACATCTGTGGCTACAGATTCATTAAATTGGTAAACCCTCAAAAAAGCTTTTTTGTAAAATAAGCATATATCAGATTTAGTCTTTCAGAAAATTTAAAAACATTGTTTCTTTTACCCTAGTGTGTATTGTTTTTTTTTTGGGGTTTTTTTTGTTTTGTTTTTTTTTCTCCACTGGGGTGGCTAAACTGTTTATGTAGTTTCTCTGCTATTTTAATTTTTTTTTATTTATTTATTTATTTATTCATTTTTGATTTTGCTTTTCAATTTTCTAACAAATAACTATTCTTTCATTTTACTAGCATTTGACAAAGGCTTGCTTCGAGGAACATAGTAATGACCAGACCTGGTATATTGAAGGTTTTGCTTTTGTCCAAAAATCCATACAACATAATTTTCAAAATCAACTACTTTCTTGTCCTTCTTCATTGCTTTCTTGCTCAAGAGCAAAGGAATTTCTGAATTGATCCCATCAGCAGTAACACTGTGTTGAGTTCATTTCCAGCAAGATTGTTTATTTTATTGATTCTATTGTCATTAAATGTAACAGTTTGTGTGTCCTGAACTGTAATCAATACTTAATTGATATTTATTAGGTTGGTGCAAAAATAATGTCGTTTTCTCACATAGTAACATATGTGAGAAAACGACATCATTTTTGCACCAACCTAATACCTGGGAGGCAAATATATACACACTGGAAAAGGTTTTTTTTTTTTTTTTTTTTTTTTTTTTCTCTTAATGCTGTTAGTTTATATAATGCAAGACCAAAGAGTCAATGTAGAGAGTTACTGAGAAAGATTGCTGGAAACGAGGAGGAAGGAGGGATTAAGAAGTTCATATTATGATGACGTGTAGGATAGATGTTTGTTGATTGTCGACTTGAAGAGACAAAGATTATAGTTGCCAGGGAAACATCCTTGCCATGAATAAAAGGTTAGGAATGGAAACCCCCATCAACACAGGCAAGAGCAATAACAGCTACAGGACCTGAGAAAGCTATTTTCCTCAAAAACTTCATTTGGTCAAAACTATTTCTGATCATTGATCTGAGAAATCAATCATATACAACTGACAGTTTAGGTATTTTTGAATGAGTTTGACACCATGCATGACCTCCATATGAAAGTTTCAATTCAATATGGCTATTTATGGACATGACTTGAATTTTTGGTCTGTTTTGGTTTTGTAGCTGTTTGCAGTGTTGGGTAAAACTACTAGAACAGCCTATTCTCTGTTCAATTTCCTTATCTCTTATACTAAATTTGTTATAACTGATCCATACACCAAGATTTTTGAAGTGCTTAATATTTACTAGGAGGTGCGGTGGAGTAATGTATAGCGGCTCAGATTGAGGAATTAGAGAGCTGAGTCCGAACTCCATTTGAATCCATTACATTCACTTACGTGCTAATACCCTTGGGAAAGGTATGAATCCTCATCTCCTCCTCCTAGCTATGGGTAGATAGCAGGACAGACTGGGTTCTATAGCCTTGGATGGCAACGGGACTACCACGAAAAGAAATGGCAAAAAATCTGCCTCGTCAGTCATCTAACAAAAGATACATGATCGTGTAAGCATGTATCACGTATGGCACAGAACTAACTAAATTTTACTAATAGGTTGGTGCAAAAATAATGTCGTTTTTTTTGACGTATTTTTAACGTCAAAAACCGACATTATTTTTGCACCAACCTAATACTTTCACATCATGAATTTTTATGGTGGGTTCAGGACAGATACCAGTATTGGCTTCATTCCAATTCCAGACCATAGTTCCTGTCTTGGAAAGATTTTGAGAAATCAACAATTAGAGTAAACAGTTTGTTCACTCTGCAAATGTTTTGATTGAATTAGATGATCTTCATAAATATTCATAAGACATTTTAGATCAATTTCTGCAGGTTACTCTTTTGAGTATAAACTTACAACAAAGGTCCTCCCCACTTTTCAGCTTTTCACCAACTGGACAATGAAACATTACATAGTATCTTTATCCTCATTTATGTTGATCTGTACAAAAGCTGGAAAAGGCTCACAACATTATTATTATTATATTATTTTTTTTTTTTTTTTTTTTTTTTTTTTTTAGTGTCATGCTTTACAATTCCCAGGTGGGGAGGGGCACTTGAGATAGAGGGTTAGGTGGCAACTTGTGACACTATCAAGGCTGGAGAGTGAGGTCTGGGCAGCTCCCACACAAATACAACAGTATTACATTTTTGACCTGATCTGGCTCTTGTAAAGGTAGAAGATAGTGGGAGGAGTCAGATACTTACTGGAGTGGTATAAGGAGCCAACCATTTTACCTGCATCCTTACCAATGATGTACGAGTTCCACTTGACGTTGGGTGCAAGTTTGAGGCCCAATAGTCTTTCAATACACGTTGTTGTAGTGGTTTGAATGACCTCAATTAAATCCATATATTTTTTTTTTTACTTGACAAATGTGTCGGCAAACAAAAGAAATGACACAAAAACTGTTTTTATAATAATCAATCTTCACTGTATGACATACAAAACAATCAAGTGTGTGATTTTTATATAGGAAGAGTTGTAATTAATAGCTGGAGTTATTTACCTTTAGCTTGAAACTCTTAAAGCCTTTTAAGAGAAAATGTTTTTAGCTGAACTTACAGAAAAGACTTCAGTTCATGAAATAAAGTTCAGTCTCAATGAAAGAAATGTTCAAAGGTGCAAACCTAACTTTAATCTGATGAAATCCTAAATTTTTCCCACTTTGTCAATGATCTTTCTAATAAATATTTTAGTCATGTTAAAATTCCTAAACCAGGTAACACACTCAGCCTTATATCACAAATTACTCTCCTTATATTAGCTAAACTTTAAACCAATTAAGCATATGCCATGCATGATAAATACTTAGGCAATCCTGTATCAAAAGATACATGACTGTTGAGGCAGATTTTTTCTTTTTTTTCCCCATAGTAGGTTGCCATTTGTTTCTTTGGTAGACAAGTTGCCATCCAAGGCTATAGAACCTGGTCTGTCCTGCTATTTCCCCATAGCTGGGCTGGGGGGAGAAGAGGATTCATACTTTTCTCAAGGTTATTAGCACGTAAGTAAATGTAATGGATTCGAGTGGAATTTGAACTCGGCTCTTTGAATCGGCAATCTGATCCACTATCCATTACTCCATCATGCCTCCCAAATTAAGCATATACTATATTTAATTAACAAATATAGTATTCTTACAAATCCTCCACTCTCATACATCACAAAATGAAATATTTGTATCATTAGATGTTGAAAACTTATTTAGTAAGTGAAACAATTGATATTATTTTAAAGAATATCCCCATTCTCATCTCCCCTTTCAAAATTAACCCCATGCTTTTAAAGGACTTTTTACTAGCTTACATGACACATATCCTATTTAATAATCTGCTTTATTCTCTTTTCCATTGCCTGCCTTTGAAAATATCAAGTAAGATGATATTTTTATACAAAGGATTTGCACTTTAGACTTTGTCTTTTTCCAAAGTCAGTAGACATAGAATGTGTGTCCTTGTCCTCTAATGGATTTCATCAAGGCTAATGCAAGGATTATATTTTGCAAAAAGTTAAATTTTTCTTTTATCTTTTATTCATATTGTCTTTTTACATATATAAAAATAAAACCAAAAGTATATATATATATATATATATATATATATATATATATATAGTGGTGTGCTCTTGTGAAAATGATATGTTTATGAGCGAGCTTGTGAAAGTGAACATATACAGTTTTGTGTATTGGAAATATACTTTTGTATTGAATATCAACATGTGCAAGTCACTGACAGTGGAAAAAATGCAAATAATAAAAAAAAAAAAAATTTGGACATTTATCAAAAACAAAACCCTTGAAAAGTGGACCTGCACCACAAAATTGTGTAATGTGGATAATAATTAAATACGGAAAAATTAATTTACAGTAAGTAAAGCCCTTCATAAGGTGAGGTCTGTGTTTGTGAGTACAAATTTTGTATTTCTTTAAGGTATGGGTTACCAGTAATCCCTTTCAGTGAGTTTATTAGAATCTTTTCCAATCAATCCAATCCAAGGGCTCCAAATACAACTGTAGTTGTGGATATCCTCACGTGCCACATTTTTGAGTTTGATTTTGAGGTCCTTGTACTTTGATAGTTTTTTGTTAAGATCTTCAAGGATACATTGCAGTCTGCAGGGGCTGCCATGTCAATAAGACAGCACATTTTGTTTTTGCAGTCTCTGATCACAATATATGAGTGATCTTTGATTGTTCTGTCTGTGTGTATTGTGAAGTCCCATAAAATTGTTACAAGTCCTATCTATGTGACCAGGTCTGGGTGGTGTTCATACCAATTTCTCGGTTTCCTTTCTGTAAAAGTTGCAGATTTTCCAATGCAGATATTGGCCCACTCTGTTATGCTCAGTGAGTACCAATACTGCACAACATGATGCAAGATGGTCAGTTGTTTCTGGATATTTATCACAGAATCTGCGTTTTGGGCTAACATAATTCTTCACTATGTATGCTTAGTAATTTCTAGTTAGCAAGCATTGGTTCTGTGCAGCAAAAATAGAACCTTTCATTTCAGCTTTTAACTCGGTACTATGTAGCCACTGAGGGGTACAAAATTTGTCTACATCAATTTGTTATGGGCAAATATTGACTGTGAAGAGGTTTCTTTCCATCATTTCTCTATCTGGTCAGTTGCATTTGCCTTTGCTTTCTTTCTTTTTAGTATTTTGCAGCTGTAGTCAGTGTATTATGCTTTACTTGCATTGCTTCACCTATTTGAAACTCCATTTTGAACTTGTTAGCTTCATTTATTTCTGAATAAAGTTTCTTTTATGTTCATTGGCACAGATCATCATCCAGTCTTCTGTAGTCTCTAGGTGTCTTTGAAGGTCAATTGTTGTTGTTTTGTAAAACAGTTCTAGTTGAACTAATCCTCTGCCTCCTTTAGATCTGGGTACATACAGACAATAAACATCAGCTTTGGGATGATGCATGTGATATCAACTGAGAAGCTTTCTTGTTTTGGCATCCATTTGCTTAATGTCGGCTATGGTCTAATTAAGGGTGTTGAAACTGTATTGCACCACAGTTACAGCAAAGGTGTTTATGGCTCATATTCATTTTTTTTTTTTTTTTTTTTTTTTTTTATTCAGTTTGATACCAAACATATGTGTCTGTAATATTCTTTTCTTACTTTCTCCTTCATTTGGGTATGCTGTATTCCATCTTTGCTAATTCCTCAGTACCTATAGGCTTCTTCATGTTCCAGTTCCCTAATCTTTGTGACGATCTAGATTGAGTGTGTTTCTGTTATTCTCTCTTTCTGGAATTACTTTCGCACATTTATCTAAGCCGAAATCTGTATCCATGTTACTGAAACATTTTACAGTATTGAGAACCTTCACTTCATTGTTGCCTTTTAAGATCATCCATATAGAGTAGGTGATTGAATAGTTTCTTGTTTAGTTTGTATCCATAGCTATTATTTTTTAGTTCATACATATATGGAATTAAGGCCAGACAAAACAAAAGTGGTGACAGGGAGTCTCCTTGAAAGATTCCTCATCAAATATTCAGTCAGTCGGATGTGGTAGTGCCTCTTGTAGGATTTAGGTATAATGCACTTTTCCACATTCCCATGCTGTGTTTAAGGAAATTTACTACCACCAAGGAGACTTTGTACATTTCCAAAGTCTTAAGCATCCAATAGTGTGGCACGCTATTAAAAGCTTTATGGTAGTCTATCCATCCTGTGCTCAGATTTCTACATCTTTTCCTGCAATTTTCCAGGATCATTTTGTTTATCAGTAGTTGATCTTTGCAACCATGTAAACCTCTTTGGAGGAAGAATGTTATTTGTGTTGAGAAAAGTGTAGTTACAGTTTGTCAGGACAGACGGGATCAATTTATATGTGGAGGACAGACATGTTATTGGCCTATAATTTTTCACCCGTTTTTGGCAGGAGACATGTAATACCTTCAGTGGTCCATTCTGGATTTGTGATTATTAATAAGCATTGATAGAGTTTGTGCATGAGTTTTATAGATTGATGACAGATGATAGAGCCAAAAATTGGGAATTTTCATTTTTGGGATTTCCTAACATTATTCATGGTTATATTTTGCCTTGCTTGTAGAGGTTTATTCAACATTTGTTCTTCTTCACGTTGAATCCATTCTACATTGGGGTCATATTACTTTGGGTTGCTCTAAATATTTTCCCAAAATTTCTGCACTTTTTCAATAGATGGTGGCTTTTTGACAGTTATAACTACTTTCCAATGTCCCTGTAAAATTTCTTATGATCCGTTTGGGATATTTTATTTTTCCAGTAGAACTTACAACGTTTTTCGTATCGTCTTATTCTCTGTGCCTTTAATTGCAGTTTCTGTTTTAGAATTTCCTTGATTGCCGGAATTTCATTTCGTGATTTAATTTTCTATCTCCATTTGATCTTCCTGTATTTGCGAGTTGAGACATTTGCGTTTCTTGTGATCTCGTTTAATATCTATTATGACACATCTGATTTCCTTTATTTCTTGCTTTAATTTTGTCGTTCAAGCTGACATCTTTTTGTCTGATCTTTTCATTGTTTTGACGCCAAGCTTCCCAGCAGCTGCTAATGCAGTTGTGTATATGACATTATTTACTTCTGTGATGTTTCCCAGTAGTTTGTTTATTAAGTGTTTGCAATACAATACTGACTTTATCAGATGAATTTTTGAGGGCTGGTCTCTTTCTGACATTTGTGTATAAGTTACTCTGCTCATTAATTGAATGTTTTTCACTTCGGTGATGTCACCTTCTGTTATTTTCAAGGAATTCTACTCTAATATCATTTGACTAATCTTCAGTAACATAATCTGAATAACCACAGTTTATGTCACAGGTAGATTGTTCAGTTTTATTTCCTGGGATCATATTATTTTGTATCTCATTTATTTTTGTCTATATCTCATCCTTCGTCATATTATTTATTTCCACTCTCATCTCATTGTTTGAATGATTGATCATTGTATTCTGTCTTATATTTAATTTTACCTGATCTATTTCTGCATTTGAGTCTTATTTTGCACGATGTCTCTGGATATTGGCAAGCACATTTGGGTTGAGATAGGGTCTTATTCCAGTTCCTGTCATAGTTCTCCATATTTGATATGTTTGAGCTGTGATGTACTTTTGTGGATTTTTGAGTGCAGTGAAAAAGAATGTTATTACTTGTCGATACTCTTCAAGTTCATTTCATTTGCTTTCTTTTTATTAATTGATTTGGTATGGAGTCATTTGGTCCAAAGTTGGAAATAGTCTGGGGTTTGGTGACCAGGTGTCTTGTTGTTGTTGGAAGAGTTTGTTCCAGTGACAGAATTTTTTGGGGTCCAGACCGGTTCCTCTTTAAGGGATGTGGCCCTTGTTTATATGTGTAATGCCTGATCTGGTATGAGTATTTGTCTGTAAACTTTGAGATTGTTGATTCTTTTTTTTTTTTTTTTTCTCTTTATTTGCATTTTATCCTTAACTTCCAAGGTGGAATTTTGTTCAAGATACCAGCTCTAAGATGACTTTTGACCAAGACTAAAGAGTTTGTCCCTACCCATGAAATAGGGGAGTTGTAATCAGATCTCCAGGGTTCCAGAACTCATCATCTTGTACTTGCATTCAGGGAGTTAACATAGGGATATTGAAATGATTTTGACTATAATAAGTTTTAACTTGGTATAAGTCGAAATGACCAATACCAGATAAAAGGTCAGAGGTGGATATACATTGGAAGTTATCATAAAAAAAAAAATAAAAAAAAAAAAATTTTAAATTAAAGTAAAATTAAGTTAGATGTAAAATAAAATTAAAAGGAGAAATGTAATTTGAAATTAATTGTATAAAAGCTTACATATTGAAAGGTGAATCCAGAGTGGCATCAGCCAAAGATTAAAATATTCAACTTGCTGACACCAATAAGAGTGATAATAATCAAACTTTATAAGCTACACCCCACCTCAACACTATAAGTTAGTAGAAGGGTAACTAAGGTATTCATTAAACAAAGAAAAAATACAATAGACTTTGCATTTGGGGTCACCCTCCTAGACCCTAAAAAGTGAGATTCTCGCTCAAAAAAAGTTTGTCAAAAAGAACATGCTCAGAATAGCACACTAAAATTTCACCTGCAGCCATTTGTGAATGGAGGAGAGAGAGAGAGAGAGAAAAAAAAATAGGTAGTCAGCTAATATGATTCTTACTTATCTATTGACAGTTTGGTTTGTCTGATGGCATATCAACCTCAATGAGTTATTTAACGTGGACAAGATTTTTATTGCTGGTAATAATTTTTTTTCTTCAAAATTCATTGCTGGCAATAACTTTATATGAAAATGTATTGTTGGTATTAAAACCTATTTTTACTTTCATAGCATTTTGACCCCAGTTTGGGGGTTAACTATTTGCCCATAGCTGGGACCCTAACAGGTGCTACCACCCCAGGTCAAAGTGGACCTGGGAACACCAGCAATGAAGACATTGTTCTATGCTCCTCAAAACCTCCTGATCAGGGGCTTTGCTGCCAGATATAGTTTTTGTCTTACCCATGATGTTATCTATTAATTTTTGATATATAATCTCAAATTGCATGAGTAAATGGAGGTTATTTACCCTCCACTATATTTGGTACATTTAAAATATTTATTTTGCTACTTCAAATGTATGATGTATAACTTCTCCCCATTTTTTTTTTTTTTTTTTTCTATAACTTTCAAACAAAACTAACAGGAGAACAAGTGACAGCAAGTCTCTTCATGATTCCAATCCAGTTCATGATTATGTTTTAACAATCATTTTGGAAAGCTCTTTTGTACTTTTCCAGAGACTGCAGTAAAAGATGGATTGAATTGTTATCCTTATATTCTAAAATTTGCAGTTCTCTAATAATATCTGCTTTAATATTTTGTTTCCCCCTTGGCAGCCTGTTAAAAATTGTGGTTGCAAGATTGGTTATCTTTTGAAAGTCAAATGCTACTAAATTTTCAGTTTTGCTGCTTTCGTGTTTTGGGAACTTTTTAAAATAAAGTGGGTTTTCTTGGCCTTCTAATGCAAAGAGCTTACAGCTGCATCATGTTGAAACACTGGTTTCCATACAGCCACTGAAGTTGAGCAACGTCGAGCATGGTCAGTACCTAGATGGGTGGTTGTATTGTTAATCGGAGAGCTGAGTTCCAATTCCAGTTTTGTTTGTTATATTCACTTATGTGCAGATATCCTTCGGGGAAAGGCATGAATCCACCTCCTCATCTCACAGCTATGGGTTAATTCACTGTTTCTTATCATTTTTTTTTTTTTCCTGCAGTGCACACTTGTAGAATACCTAAAACTCTGGAGTACACTTTCAATTTTAATAAGGAAAAATTAGTCATGAAATTTGAAAATAGGAAACTAAAAAGAAATAAGCATTTATTTTTAAGATATTACATTGTATATTTAAGGATGTTTATGCGAATACACTGCTTGATATGTTTTGGTAACTTTTTGAATGATAGGTCTTATATGTTATGCCTTGAGGAAAGCGAAGAGGAAGTTTATCCCACTCCTTATCAAAGATTAAGGAATTTGTCATTTGATATTTTAAACTGGATGCTAAAGATTTGACTTAAACATGGAAGTCAAGTCTTGTGTCTCCAGCTTTTTTATAAATAAAGATTTTGAAATATAAAAATAATTCATAAACTGCTCTTCTGTTAACTGTTTCAGGGCACATCAGTTGAGAAATTCTGGGTTAATTAGTAAGCTATGTATAACCAAATCATTAGTACCCCCCCACCAGTACTTATGATCTAAAAAATATATTCTAGCTTTAAATAACCAGCAAAGTATTGATATGCTTTGGAAAATCTATCAATCTAATGCACAAAAAAATCAATCTATAATTTTGCTGCATTCGTCATTCATCTCTAACCCAATTTGGCCACATTGGGTGGGATGATGACATCTGACTGACAATTTTTTTTTTTTTTCCTTTCTATTAAACCCGCCAAATATCTGCCCTATGAACAGAGAAAGTTAAGTTGCAATAAAAGTTTTCTTAACTCTCTAAAATTATTGTATAAACATTTTCTGTCAGACATCTGTTTTGTAAATTTCTTTTCGTCATCATGCTAACACCACTTGAATTTGCTGCTGCATACATAACTACATATAGATGACCATGAGAGAAACAACTGAATAATTTCCTGTTTATAAT
The DNA here is from genome assembly GCA_963932145.1 of Acanthosepion lycidas. Lineage (NCBI taxonomy): Eukaryota > Metazoa > Mollusca > Cephalopoda > Sepiida > Sepiidae > Acanthosepion > Acanthosepion lycidas. Next base: position 87,405,713 of record OZ010577.1, on the reverse strand, counting down.
AATAATAATAATAATAATATTTAATTCAGAAAATTTACTATTTTTTTAATCGTTTTAAATAATTCAATAAAATTTTATGAAAATCTATTTAAACAGATTATATTTTTTTTGGTTCCATACAATTAATTCATAGTAATGTGAAATAGCAGATGACAACAATACTTATTATGAATGCTGTAAGTTGACTAAGGGAATTTTGACAAGGCAGATATAAATTATTTCTATACAAACATGAATTAAGAAAAAATTGTTTATAGAAACATTTACATATAGCAATTAGTAAAATTTGAATTAAATATTTCTTCTGTTTTTTTTTATTAAAATATGTTTAAAAATTTTGCGGATTGAATATTTATTATTGTATATGCTATATCTCTCTTTCTTGTATATATGGCTGGTAAGCATTACATATTAATGCAATTCAGGTTGTTTTGTTCTGATGTACAGTGGGGGCATGTTACATTCACTAACATACTCTTGGAAAATGTATGAATCCATCTCCTCTCCACTATGGGTTAAATAGCAGGACTTATCTGGAGAAATAATTGTTATTCTCAAAAAATTGCTAATACAATATTTACTCAAAAAAAAAAAAAAAAAAAAATTATTACAATCCCAAAATGTATTTTTGCATTAAATAACCCACAATGGGTTGATAAATCATAAAAAAAGTCAAACAAGTCACTTGTAAGGCAAGGGCACGCAGAAAAAAATTTAGCCTTATGTGAATTTCACCTGACCAGAAATGGGTGATCTGGTTAAATTTCAAAGTTTCAAAGAATGTTACATTTTTATGGCAATTTTTTTTTTTTTTTTTTTTTTTTCTAATTTTTTTTTTTTATTTATGTTACTTTACATTTTGTTAGTTCTATATCTTTCTAATTTTTGTGTGACAAAAATGCTAATATTCTCAGATGTGTACAAGAGTTGTTGAAAAGTTCTTGGTTGAACTAAGATGCGATTCCATCACCAAATTCTAATGTTGGCTCAGATTCAGGCCAAGATCTTTTCATAAATTAAACTCTTGATTTTTTTTGACTCTTTTTTGCAACTGTTGTATTGCCTCTTGTATTTATAAAAATTTGTGCAACGAACACTATGGACAAAAGAATATTTGATGCATGGTTTTTAAAATTGTCCCAATTCAAATAAATAAACTAATTTTTAAGAAACATGAAGTCAAATCTTGTAGAATTCTTAACTGATAATGAGGTTAAGTCAGACACTTTATCCTGTAGAAAATTTTGAATGGAGAATTCTTTTTGAAAAATACATCATTGTGCTATTTATCACTCTCTCTGGTTGTCAATGCCACATGCTTTTAACAAATGCTCTTTAATCATAGTTTCTTAAAATAATGTTAAGTAAAATCTTCTATTTTCCCAACTTTTACTATTTAAGGGAACATTCTTCACAGGATTTTAGGCAGAATATTTTTTTCAGTTTTAAATTGTTAAAGATTGAATCACTGTAGAATGTGTTTTTTGCACAATTTCAGCTCCTGAAGATATACCACTGCTTGTAGACTTCAATGAAAATCTTGCAGTATTGGAAATGACTGCTTCTTCATAGTGTCACTATTTCATTTGCAATATTGAAACTTTTATTAGAAATTCTCTTTTTTGCCTTTTGGAAATTAGTGATTTCTTTGTAATTCCTTTGACTTTTCCTACAAATCATTCAATTGGTGTTTTGACAAATAATTATTTTTGTAGCAAATATTCTTTTTCCTTGCATTAAATTTTTGGATGATTTGTGATAGTTTTTGATGATTTTTGGCTGGTTAAAAGATGAATGAATCATTTGGTATTTAATTAATTCGGCTGGAAATTGTAGATGAACTTTGTAAGATGATTTTTATATTTTTAACACAATCATTTATAGTTGAGAATTATTTTACCTTTGAGTTTCTGATAGGACACTTATTTTTTTTTCTTTTGGAGAAAAATGAATCCAGGCCTTCCTTATTCTCAGCACCACTTGTATGAACCCATATCCTTCTGCTATCAGTGTAGTGATATCTTTTTTTTTTTTTTTTTTTTTTTTTCTTTTGTGACCATTTTCCTGAAAGTTTGTTTTGTTTTGTTTTCCTTTTTTTTTGTTCTTTTCCTTTTTCCCCACTTTTCTCTCTTTTTTTTTTTTTTTTTTTTTTCGTTATTCTTCTTTTTTTGTCTGTTCTTTTTCATATTTCAGTGGAATTTTCACGTACCTCAGAAATAGTATATATCTTATAGCTGCGAAACATAGAAAAAGGATAAGAACAGAAGGATATGGACAAAATATTCAGAAAATTTCCAACCACCATTTACATTTGAAACTCAAGTGTATTTTAATTTGTTTTTTTGAGTGTTAGTAATGCTCAAAATACATATGAATATTTATGTGAATTTTTTTTTAAATGTTTGAAAGTTTTATACATAAACTTTTTCTTCTGTATACATGAATGATGTAAAAAAAATAATAAATTGATCACTGACTTATCATTGTACATTCAATCTGTTAAATTACTTGAGAAATTGTAAAAAAAATTTTATTTTTTTTATTTTTATTTTATAATTTTATAGCAATGCATTTTTTTTTTTTTTTTTTTTTTTTTTTTTTGACACAAGCTTGAACTTTTTCATGCATAAATAAAATTTATTGAAATAAATCTGCTTGTCCATTATATTTTAAAATGTTAAATCTTGAGACCTGAACCCACATGTGAATACTCTATCCCTGTATATTCCACTATTTCAGAATCAGGTCAAATCAGCAGTTAAAAGCAGTTGTGTATATATAATATATATATATATATATATATATAGCCTTATTTTACTTGCAATGTTAGGTGGTAAGAAATTTCTAAGATGTTTGAAGAAAGAAAGCTTGGCAAAATTAACACTCACAGGATATTAAAAGCAAAGAGTAATCTGCTTAAAACTTGTCCAGATGCTTAGCAGAACAGGGAGTTGGAGTGGTAGTAAAAAAAACAGTTGTGGAGAGCTACAGTGTTGTACCAGTGTTATGAATTTAACAGGTTAAGGATGTTTAAGTTTTCAGCATGATTTAGTAATTACCTATGTAAAGGTAATTTTTTTTTTTTTTTTTTTTTTTTTGACACTTACATAGGTTAGTTTTCATGAAATATAAGCCGAAAATGGTTCCAGTTTGATAAGATGCTTCGTGTTGATAATGGTTAATGACAATAGTCTGGGTGGCCATGTTTACTGAGAAAACTTTTTCCCCCAACTGGTGAACAGGAAGTCCTATGCTCAAACCTATGTATTTGTCCAACACTCACAAATATTGCAACTATGCTGAGTGAACCTTAGTCACAGTTTCTGGGGGAGAGCGCATTATCTGACATGATCTCTCGATGACTTATAACTTTGTGCTAGTACAAACTCTACAATTACCCAAAGAGTTTGCTACCCAATTTTACACATGGTCAAACCGTGGTATGGTTTTCAGGAACTTACCAAAGCTGCTGCTGGAATTCCTTCCCAAGGTAACATCAGGTAACCTTCATGACAAATTGACCGTGGTAAGATACTAGCCCATGTGTCATGTTCAGAACGTGAATGGTTTAACCACCCTGTCTTGTCTTGTAACGGCATTCACCCAGGGTGGGTTGAGCCGGCTCCAAATGAATTAACCGCATTGCGCGTCAAGGCCATCCACCCCCGTCGATCGGCAGCAGAATCGACGGCATGATCGAGCCATTCGCGATTCCAGTGTCGGACCCCGAAAACGCGAGGACCGGACATGAGTTCCATATCTGCTTTCACCGTTGCGAGCCACGTCTTGAGTTGACCACCTCGGCGCTTCCTCCAACCAGTGGATGCGTTTACTAAGTCATGTGACCCAAATTGAATAATAAAGAATATCTTAAGCAACTGAATAGAAAAACACTATTGAACAATTTCTATTCGCAACAATTTATGCAGGATTTATTTCAATTAACCGTGTTACTTAGAATGATTACTTTACTGCTTATGTAAATTTAATAACCGCCGGCAATAATTTAAATGACAGTTATAAAAAGCCACTGCTGGTTATTTGCGGTTAATCTTTTTAAATAAGTCGCTATTTTTTTGTCACAAAGCAATAACTGTAAGTAAAATAATGTACTAAAAAAAAGTAACCAAGTGATCATTTTAAGTTCTCTGGATATCAGTGCCATTTCTATTAAGCATACGTTTTGACAAAAATACGACATGATTATGTAATCTTGGTTGTTATTCGAAAAACGCTTAGCAAATTATACATATCTCCAAGTTAGAGGATTCCCTAGAACTTTTGCAACCATGGGGAATCTTCGGGATCTCATTTGTGGCAAATGAATTGTTTTCCATGCCAATCGGTGTCCATAAAACCATCGTTTGCTGGCAGGATCTGCAAGATGAGTTAATACCAATTATTAAAATTCAGTTTGCAAAAACAGCTCCGTTTCAGAATAGATTATGAACAGTTACAAAGTTGTGTAAAACTTAACATGCACAGTAGGCATGGTACATCAAGCGTTGAATCTTGTAAGAGGTAAGAAATATCTTATGCTTTATATAACTCAACATTGGCGCAAGGCCGAGATGAGGGGGAAGGCTGATCTTCATATGTCCTGTGTTTTAGTCTCAATCACTGACTCACTCATTCATTAATGTTCCATTCACCATAACGGTATATTTTTGCATACCATTTTTATTATGGTCACCAAAATATCACTTACTCTATGAAGTTCTAATTAGACGCTATATGTACAGTTTTTGTCTAGAGTTGGAGATGGAAAGAAAATTTATTCCCAATATGTATATACAATGTATAAGAAACAAAATGGATGATACTATAAATGACGCGTTTCGTCAGAGAATGTATGCTCTCTTTAGCTTCATCGAGTTAAAATGAAATAAATACAAAACTGTGTGTGAGGAAAACTTCTTGGAATCTCTGATAAGTGGGAATTATAAATGAAATTAATTACCTTAGCTTATCACCTCCCAATGTCCAGAATTAGAGAGTGTCCGGCTGTGTTTGTTTTATATATATTTCTATTAGAACCGTTTGGTAGCATTTTAAATCGGGGATTTTCTTGTTAAACACACACATACGGGCCTTTTTCGCATACTTGTACAACAATATGCCCATCAATATATACCTGTGCATACATATACGCACACACATGCCCAAATACAACTCATACAGCCTATTTCATAAGGATTTATAAGAACCAAATATTAGGTTGGTGCAAAAATAATGTCGTTTTCTCACATATGTTACTATGTGAGAAAACGATATTATTTTTGCACCAACGTAATAAAACAGTACAAAAAAAAAAAAAAAATAAAATAAAATAAATAGATACACACAACCCTAAATTGCTGCAGAAATATTAGTTGACCAGACGAAAATTAAGCCGGACTTAATTAAATATAAAACTATTTACTCTGCCAACTACGAACTGAATCAGACGCAATAATAACTACGGAATGCGAAAAGCGTCCGGCTTCTACTGAAAAACTGACACATATGTCACCTAACCAGAGGAGGGAGGGTGAATTAAAGAAAAAGGGGACCAAAATAATCGGAGCCGATGAGCATCCATATTCCAGCTATCAAATAGTGTAAGAAAATTAAAAAGAAAACCTTCATAAACTACCGTACTTAGGAATGGGTCACTATTATTAAACACGAAAAAAAACACTATCTTCAATGCCTGGCGTGCATTCAAATACCACTCACTCTAACTCTGCATTATTTACTCGACACAGACGCGAAGCCCTCACCCACCATTCCTCCTGCTATCTTCTACTTTTACAAAAGCCACATCAGGCCGAAAACGAAGTACTGCTCTCATATATTGGCAGGAGCTGCTCAGTCTTCACTTTCCAGCCCAACTGCCTTTCCGCGTCCTTCTGGTTGATGAATTATTTTCCACCCGGCAATCCTTTTCCCAGAGGTGAAACGTCACAAGTCTCTCGCTGCTCTATCACTATTTCCAGGGAAAGTATTCAGAGGAACTATATTCTTTATTTCTACCAGTTCTAACTTTCACGGCTAAGACCAGCCATGTTACGCACATTATAGGGAACCACCTTCATTTCCTTCATATCCCGTTGATGAAATATAAGGTCCACTTGGGAAGCTTCTCCCAACGAACAGCTGTTTTATGGAACCGACTCCCTAAAGGATTCTTAACCTGTTCAAGTCTAGGGTCATCTGTTATTTTCCCAGACTATCTCCATAAACTGCGCCTTATTCTGTAACACTCTACTTTGAGTGGCCCTTGGGCCTTGTACAGAGAGAACATCATTATATATATATATATATATATATATATATATTATAAAATTCTCTAAATTCCAATGAGGATAGTCGCTTCTTTTCCTTTCTGATCTTAACTTTAAGCTGGTACTCAAAGCATATGTCGTCGGAACCCGCTTGCAGTCGAGTATCGGGTTCGTCATCCTCTCTTCTTATTTCCTTTCTCCCTTCTGGTGGCGGAGATGGCCGTAGGTGCCAGAAAAGCAAGAAATCGGAAGAGAGTTTCACGGGTGAGAATTTCAAAAAAAGAAACTTTTAGAATAGAATTTACGGTTACATCTAGATAAGTTAACAATAAAACGATGAGACCTAATTGCCACTCTAGTCGTAAACTTAAATTTATGCGGCCGAGTTACCAAGGATGAGAGCCCATTAGAACCATTTCCATGAAAATATTTATGAGAGAAAAGATGGTGGAGGGGGTTCGTCACCGTGGTGGGGAAGTGATTGAAGTCGATATAACAAGTCAGAACCGATAACAGAACAGAGCCTTCTTTGGATTTTGAAATATATTTTTTGTTTTACATATACTTAACTAGGGTTGATTTTATCAGCTCTAGCCGGTATCACTTTAAACGATAAGACTGAGTATAATTGCAATGTTCAATAAGGTTTGACATGCAATATCATTTTTATACTAATATTGTCAGGTTTGTAAATCGTCGAATGGACATACTCGGCATATCAATAGGACACCCCCAAATTTAGCGGTAAATTCACATGCACCATATCCAGGTTGATAAGTAGCCTTTAAGAGTCATTTCATAAAAATAAATTAATATAGTTATATTATATATATAGTCATCCACAGGCAGACTGTTTCGCTGTATCACAGCTCATCAGTGTGGCTAGACGTCCGGTTGCCTCTAGCTATGATCGAAACCCGACTGAATTTGCGTCAGTCGAGGATTTCACCACTAAGCCGTTGGCGCACGGCATTGATGAAGGTGAATTTAAGCGTATTTATTTTTAGATAAACACGCAGTGACTGAGAGAACTCGATTTGATTTACTGAAGAGTATTGCCGTAATAGTCACTGTTTACATACCTACACTTCCTCCCCAGAGAGCTCAACCGAAATAATTTTTTCAGGAGCATATATTGTCATACACAGAAGACTGATATATATATATATATATATATATATATATATATATATATATATATATTGCTGTTCTCGGCAATACAATTTTCAGAACACCTCACAAAACTGGTTTAAAAGGTGTCTCCAAAAAAGTGCTTAATGAAAACAATGAAGACAAAGGAACTAGCTTTTGTAAAAGTGCACAATAGAAACTCTGAAGACCCCTAACTCTACAAAAAGAAAAACAAGTAAAAATATTTGACTAAGATCTAAAACGCTAAGGAGTGTCAGAAAATTAACACACATCATTGTCCGGGACGCATCATCCCAACTAACAATGATGCGGTTGGGGAAGTTTGATGTTAAGCGACCTGTTTATCTATTTTGGGACTGTTTTAGAAGCTATTATAAAGTATCAGTACCAGTGAAAATTTTACGGTTGTTTTCTATTTTAATTTTCTGATGAATCATAATTCTTAAGCTAGTGATTGAATTATCTCCTTGCGGTTTCTACGACTATAAAAAAATAAAAAAATGGAAATTCTGATATTGCATCGTTAAATATTTGACCCTAACTTTAACAAAATATTGCAATTACAATCATTAATATGAATGCAAAATTTTAAGAAGTAAGAGGGTGCAAATCAAAATAATAAAATTTGCTAAGGTTTTCCTTTTCAGTGAAAGAGACGCTGAACAAATTTGGTAAAAATTCATTTTTCATCGAAAAAATGTTTTTTCTTAAGACTATATTGTCTCTAATATACATTATTCATAAAAGCAATTTTAAATATTCTCTAATTAAATAATGTTTAAGTTTATTGCATTTTTTTTATTTACGATTCATTTTTCGGTAAGACGGGGTCCGATATTATAAAAAAAAAAAAAAATGGTGACTTAAATTCTCTAAAGAGTTCTGCTTTTAAAAAACGCATAATATTATTATCGCCTCCTTTATCTTTTCTTTTTTCTTTTCTCACAAAAACCAAACAGCGCCTCTGATATATACTTTCCTTCCATATTTCCCCACAATCAAAACGGAATGGTTCATTATTTATCTGCTGTAATGACATGACATTTTTTTTCTTTTTTCTTTTTCCTTTCTCTTTCTCCTGACTCGCTTTTTTTTTTCTTACAACACTGTCTCTGATATTTTCCTTTCCCCTTTCCTCGCAATCAAAACGGGATGGTTCATTATTTATCTGAGTTAATGGCAGGGTGCATTGCCCGTTTGGAAGGATTGTTTTTACAGCTTATCAGCAATTTGTGGATTATTTAAAACCGAAATATATTTTTCGGATTGTAAGAACAATTTTTTTTTTTTGCAAGTGAATATTGCATTAACAATGATTTTTCCAGATACAAGTCCTACAATTTAACGCATAGCTAGGGGGGAACAATGACCGTGATAACGGATGGATGATGAAGCAGAATTATAAAATGTTAACAATGAGCGGCGCAGAATCATCTTATTCTTCAAATTAACCAATAAATTCCACCTAGTTTGAAATTTAACCTTCTAATATGAAATAGAAAAATAAATACAACCAAATGTTATGGTAATTTACCCATGCACGCATGGACTCTACCAGCTATAGATAGGAGCAGGTACTGCCTTTTGGAGAGTGAAATTCCAGCAGTCACCTCTGACAGTCGCACCGAACATTCTTGCTGTAACACTTACGTTTGTATATGTTTGTATTACTGTTTCTGTTATGATATTTGTTTAACTCAATTCCTCTCTTGTGTCTTTATTTTTGGCCCTAACAAGGCCACGACACCGAATATACTCAGTTTTTTACAGATCAGTTCAAATCCCGGATTTTAATTTCATTGAAATTCTGCAGTTCAAATCAACAATGCATTAAAATTAGCTTTGTACAAGACAGAGGCATTAGGAAAACTTGATGTTTTGTTAACACAATCTCCGTCGTGTTCAAAATCTGCATTTATTACATTACTGATTTTTTAACATTAACACCGACAGCACATCCAATGTTTTTTTTCTTTGACATAATATTTCCTTTTCGAACACTATGCCAATTTGTATCAATAAGTATCACTGCTGTTTCTGTCGCTAGTATTTTTATGGTTTAAGTTTGCTGCTCCTATATTTAACCCACCCACCCTACACGTTGCCCAAGGTTTGATTTTATTGATTTGTTTTTTTTTATGACATAACAAACTTTTGCAGGTTATTTAAAGCCAGAAAATATTTTTAGATTGTAATAATTTCTTGGAGATAATAATGATTTACTGATAAAAAGTCTACTATTTAACCCATAAATGAGGTGAGAAAAAGTAGATTCACACTTTTCTCATAGTAACTCGGCTCTCCGATTTTCAATTGTTAGTCATTATTCATTAAACTAACCGCACATCCTAAATTACAGTATTCCCAAGCGTCTACCCTGGTTCGACGTTGCTTAACTTCGTTGATCTTACAAGGACCGGTGTTTCAGCATGATGTGGCCGTATAGATAAGGAAATTTACATAAAGGTGACATCCTGTTGTACATTGCCTAACCAAAATTAACTAAGTTAACCAAAAGTGTAGTTCTAGAGATATGGTTGTCAGATTTTTACCGCTGCCATTGCATGACTCTAACCTGGCTCCTACAGAGGAACATCTGTTCATGCAAGAGTCGGTGTTTTAATGTGATATGACCAAAGACATAGAAGCAGACAAATATCGGCTGGAAAAAAGTTGTTATTCATTACAGACTCCCAAGAGGATGTTTCCTCAATCACAACAAATTTAACCTGTTTAAGTCTAGAGTCAACCATTATCTTCTCCTCATATTCATATAAACTACCCCTTAACATAACCCTCTGCCCCGAGTGGCTCCCGAGCCTTGAACAGAGTGAACCTTACTGTAAAAAAAAAATACACTAACCGCATACCCAAGTTACAACACCTGGTATTCCCAAGCGTCCATACAGGTTCGACGTTGCATAACTTCGGTGATAGTAAGAGGACCGGTGTTTTAGCATGTGACGGTATGCCGAAATAGACAAGGAAGTTTGCATAAAGGTGACATCCTGTTGCACAATGCCTAACCAAAATTAACCAACTTAACCAAAAGTGTGGTTCTAGAGATGTGGTTGTCATTTTTACCGCTACTATCGCATGGCACTGATCTGGCTCCTACAGAGGGACATCTATTCATACAAGAGTCGGTGTTTCAACGTGATATGACCAAGAAGTTGGAAATAGACAAATATCGACTGGAAACAAAAAGGTAGAATATGTGACCAGATTTGCATACCTTGGGAGTATAATAACGAATGGAGGAGGTGCAGATTTATCTATTGATACCAAGCTAAATAAATGTCTGTGCAACTCTAGTGGATGCCAACATGCCCGTAAAACGGAGAAAGCAGCAACGTATCTCTTCAAACAATTAAACATCTTACAACAGAAACGCCTTATTTCCTGTATCGCTCCAGTAAGTACCTGACTTCTCATGCTATCCTCTACTTCGATAAGAGCCAGATCAGACCCAAAATGGAGTATTGTTGTTATATTTGGGCGACAGAGTTCAAAAGCGTTTCCGAATCCTTGTGGAATAAATATTTTCCACTCTGCAACCTCTCTTTCTCTCTCTCAGGGGGGAAGTGGCGAGCCTCTCATTGCCCTATCGCTATTTCCATGCTTGGACGAATTACATTCCTTGGTTCCACCAGGTTTAACCTTCACGTCAAGGACCAGCCACGCCACTTACATTGTAACAAAACACCCACATTACCCCCGTATTTCACTAGCGAGAAGCAAGTTTCACTCGAATAGCGAACCACTGCTCTGTGGAACAGACTGCCAAGTGGATGTTTTCCCGACCACTACAATCTAAACCTGTTCAAGTCTAAAGTTAACCGTTATCCATATAAACTACCCCCTTAACACTTTACTTCTAGGGCCTTGTACAGTGAACCTTACTTGAAAAGAAATATTAAAGATATTTTACTATGACCATATCTCAAATTGAGAAATACTGAGACACGCAGAGTCACGCTGTTTCTAGCTGAGCGTAAATTAAGAATAGCTGGATACGACCTTCGCTTTACCAACCACCCGCCATGCAAAGATTACTATGAGAAAACAACGGAGTAATACCACAAATAACATTGACCAGAATGTTCAAGCATGGCATTGAAATTTTAAACTATTGATGGGAACAAATAGAACAGATTTAAAAAAAAAATAATTTTACCCCAAGCAAGGTGGGAATGCCACTAGTAGACAGAGGATTACAGAAAGTGAGAGAAAAGACTGTGTATAGGGAAGATTCAGGAAAGGACAAAAGATGAACGGGATTCAAGAAGGTAGAAGATGGCGATTGACGTTACATTTAAATTTTTGAATATTATAGTTATCAGGAAAGCATGTAAACAGAAGGGATTTTCACAGGCGAGAAGTGCGAGAAAGGAAACTGTTGGAGTAGAAGTGGCGGTTGCATTTAACTATAACAACAGTAAACGGTTGGGACCTACAGGGTGTGTGTGGGGGGGCGACTCTATTTTTTAGACACTTTATTTTTTCAAGTTTTAGGTAGCACAGGCAGTCTGTACTGTTTTAGTGTAATCGGAATAACATTTAAAAACTGTTTCAATACTACAAATGGAAAAGCAGAATTCAAATTAGAAGTATTTTTATTTTTTTACAAATTTTCACATTACATAGGCGACAGTATTTTTCGCACATTGCAGAATCAATGCTAATAGTTTATGGAAGCACCCTTTTTTCAATGAATTCTATCAGTTTATCTTCATAATGTTAGTACATATTGATAATAACGTCTCTTCGTGTTTCTAGCAGTCTATTTTTAGCATCTTGTATGCGCTGCCACAGTTCAGCCTCTCTGGTTATTTCTGGCCCGTCGTAAACAAGCTCTGCAAGCATTTCCCATATGTTTTCAATTAAATTTAAGTCTGGACTTCTTGCCGACCATTCCAGAGTAGTTATATTTGCTTCACACATCCAATTTTTCACTTTTTTTGGCCACATTGATGCTGCAGTTATCTTGCTGCAAAATAAAATTACTTCCCATTTCTTTTTCTATGAGTGGTAGGGCTCTCTTTTCCAAAAGTTCTCTGTAGCTCAAGCTATTTTGACGTCCTTTTAACCACTCAAGCCACAAGTTTTCATTCGGAAATACCATACCCCAAACCATGACTCCTCCTCCTCCAATCTGTCTCTTGTTGAGAATAACAGGTTCACCTTTTCTCGACCATGTACACCACCCATCAGGTCCATCGAACTTAAAACGTTTTTCATCAGTAAATATCACTTGAAGTCGATATGGTTTGTTATCCATCTTTTGGCGCTTCCGAGCCTTGCTTCCTTATGTGTTCTCGTTAGTGTAATTCTTTTCTTGATTTTAGAATACTTAAGTCCAATTTCGTGTAGCTTTCTTTGTACAGTTCGAACACTGACGTCAAGTTCACACTTCTCCTTTACTTTCTTCGCTGTCACCTTTTCTCCAGATGATAACAACCTCGTAACACTCCTCTTCATTCTTCTTTCTGTTCTCTTGGAAATTGTTTTTTTCTGTCCTCTCTTCTTCTTCTTCCGCTCATAGTCTGTACTTAGAATGTATTCAACTGTTGACTTCGGTAGCTTCATCTCAGCGGCGATCTTTCGGATGCTGAGCCCGTCTTCTCTCTTCTTTTGGACCAAACTGATGACTTCTTTTGAATGCATTCTTCTTCAGGATTTTAATACGTTTTCGCAGTGAATGGTAAAGATACTCAAATGTAATGGTCAGGGTACAATTTGCCAGCAGAAAATGTGCATATTGTAGACGTTCGACGACTAAATCATTAAAAAATCCGGAATTTGTGTCATGTCCGAAAAATAGTGTCGCCTAAGTTGAAGTAAAAAATAAAGAAAACATGAAACCAAAGACAAACCCATCAATGAATGTTCATACCATTAATGGACAGTTACTGCTGAACTACCTACTCATCAACACAAAAGCTCTCGGCAGCAAAAAACACCTTTAAGCACACTTTTCAAAGTGTCCCCAAAATAGTGTCGGCTTCCTGTAGAAGCCAATCCGTAGCACGCTCAAACACATATAGTCAGTACACCAGGGAAGAAAGCTCATCAGAGCAGTTGCCATGAACATATTTGTAGAAAAGACACATCGGTGAGAAATTGACTGAAATCAAGATGCCAAGTCAGGATCGATTATATTAAAGATTAATATATCTATCAACGCATAAATAGAGAATGTGCAAAAATTGACGTGGAATTATTGCATAGAGTTCACGTGAATCTTGCAAAGTTGCATCATCCTTTGCATCACAAATGATGGAAATCATACTGAAGGTGTTATTTGTTAATATCCCAATTCAATAAAATGTTGAAAATCTCATTTCTTAAAATAGTCATTTTGCCAGTGTCCCAAATTTAGGGACACACTCATTATTTTTCTCTTCGATTTACACGTTCTGTTCATTTTAGTTGTTGCTGCTGCTTCGAGTGATGTGGTTTCTGTTATTTGGTATAATTCTTTATGAATCTGTAGCGCTAGTTCACAATGTTCAAAGAAGGATGATCTTTGCCAAGATCTTCAAGATTCACAGAGTTGATTATCAGTGTGTAAGAAGTGTCGCCTGTTGCGGAGGAGCAAGCGGGTCATTTAACTAATTTATATTTCACTAAAAACTCCAGTGAAAATTTCACGGTTTTCCTATTTTAATATTCTGATGAATGCCATCTCTTAAGTTAATGTTTGAGTAAGCTCATGGCGAGTTCTGCGACAATAACTTATACGTAGAAATTTCCCTAACGCACAGTTAAATATTTGAGCTTAACAACCTTAAAAAAACATTGCGATAACAATCATAAATATGAATTCTGGTCATTATTTTAAGAAGTATTTGAAGATTTGAAAGTAACAACTTTTCCTATTTTACTGAAATAGATTTGAGACATTTCTTTTTTCCCTTTTTCTTTCTTTCTTTCTTTCTTTCTTTCTTTCTTTCTTTCTTTCTTGCTGAAATCAAGTATCGTCTTTGATATGGCTTTCTACGCAGTAAAAATGAAATAGTTCATTATTTGAGGTATTGACAGTAAACGTTAAAAACTTCTTTCTTTCTTTCTTTCTTTCACTGAAACCAAGCAGCATCTCTGATATGTTATTTCTGTAATTTCAAGCGGTCAAAACGGAATAGTTCATTCTTCTTAAGGTATTAGCAAGACGTAATGGTCGTGCGAACTAAGGAACTAACTAAAGGAGGGGCAAGTAGAATTATAATATAGATCTTTTTTTTGTGAACAAAAACGTCAAAAACTTCAAATCTGGAGCAAGCATATGTGCTTATTATAATGGACCGTCAGATTCTAATCAAATAGCATCTGCTTTTTAATCATTCGTACAAAGTTCACTTTGGTAATTCCTGAAATCTTTCGATAAATGAAAGAGATTTAATATGTTAATATTTATATAATCATATATAGACAATCGCTGCTGCTACTACAGTTGGATCCCTTTGTTGTGCGAGACAATTTTTCTCAACAGAATCTATCTTACATATTTATAAGTCTACCATTTACCTTGAATATTGCTGTCGCATCTGGTCTGGTGCTCCTGTTATATATTTAACGATTCTTGATAAAATCCAAAGAATCTGCAATATTATTGGTCCTGGCCTGGCATTTCGGATTCAGTCACTTTCCCACTACCGTAACGTAGCTTCCTTGCCCATTTGCTGTAAATACTTTCATGGCAGTTGTTCTGACGCACTTTCCTTTATGTTAACTAGTCTTGATGAATTTAAACGCAGTACTAGATTGGCGGCAAGGTGTCACCATTTTACACTTGAAATTGCTCTGTGTCCGTAAGTTCTATTGTTGGAGGGTCCTCCCCTTTTTACACAAATAGACTCACCCAGTATATACATATACTACTGCTATGTGAAGACTCGAGATCAGAACACAGAGAACAGACAGAGCGCGAGACCCAGAGCGAGCGAGCGAGACAGACAGAACGAACGTAGCGAGCACGTAGCCTCAGTAAGAAGTCATACAGCGATACTTCAATATCAAAGACTGTATAGACATTTTGCTACTAACCCGTATTCCTGGAATTACTAACCTGCTTTACCAGTTTGTATTATTCCGTATTATTTATTTGGTACCGGATTTCATCCCGGAATCCACAACAACTTGGCGACGAGGATGAGATACTCACACGGGAAGAACAAAAAAGACAAAATTTTCCCTCGTCAACTTAGCCACTAGGAAATTCGAACTCACACAGGAAGAGAACAAAGAAAAATTCTCCCTTGCCGACCACAACTTGGAGACGAGGAATTGGGACCTTACACGAAAAGAAAAAAAATTCTCTCTTCTCACCACAACAGCATGGGCGACAAGAATTTGCACTTCTCGGAGACTCAAAAGAGAAAATTGCCGTTTTTTCCAGTATTCACAACAACTGGGTAACAAAGAGTTACGAGGATTAAAATACGGAAAATTGAGTTTTTCGTAAGACTCTTATCATGGAGGATATTAAAAGTATTTTAGTAGAACTTGTAAAATACCAAAATGAACAGCAATTACAATTCCAAGAAAGAATGGAAAAAATATTACTACAAACACAGAAGGAAAATCATGAAAGACAAATGCAAAATGAAGAAAGACAATTACAACTCCAGCGAGTAATACACAACAACAAAATATTGAAAAAGAGTCGACTTTTTCCCAAGACGCAGTATAGAACACGATAGAAACATTCAAATACTCTCTAGAAGAGGATAAAAATTTCGGGGACTTTTTCAGACGTCATGAAGACATCTTCAACATCGATTGTCAAAACTGGACGGAAGCAAAGAAGCTACGACTGTTACTCAGAAAATTAGGAACCGATGAATACACAGAATTTGTGGATTACATTTTGCCAAAGAAGACCAATGATTTAACGTTTGATGAAGCAGTTACATGCCTGACGGATCTTTTTAGCCCGAAAACGTCACTTTTTCACAAAAGGTGGAAATGTCTTAACCTCGTAAAGGATGAAAATGAGGACTATTCCACGTGCGCCGTAATCGTGAATAAACATTGCGACGACTTCAAGTTGGCAGAATTAACCCCGGACAATTTCAAGTGTCTTTATTTTTGTACAAGGGTTAGTCTCAGTAAAGGATAGCGAAATGCGCAAAAGAATGCTTTCAAAACTGCAAAATGAACCTGGATTAACACTACAAAAACTATCGGAAGACTGCCAAAAATGTCTGAGTATAAAGAAAGACTCGAAGGATATTGAGGAGTCAGGAGTATCAGATATACGTAAGTTAAACAAATATTTACGTTTTTCAGCCTCCCCGGAAAGAAAACAAAAATTCTATAATAATGAAAAAAGATTTTTACCCTCCCCGGGAAAAAAAACAAAAATTCTATAATAATGGAAAAAGTACAACCTACAGGGCAAATAATGACGAAAATCAAAGTAAATATAAGCCCCCTCCATTTGCATGTTACCGATGTGGAGGACTACTCTGGAATAAGGATTGTCGTTTTAAATATAAAAACTGCTGTCTTGCGTGTGGAAAAATGGTTCACAAGGCATCCCAGTGTAGGAACAGTAAATTTACTAGTAGGATAAGAGCTACTAGAATGCATGATGAAGACAATACTAACATAAGGAAATATGTGGAACTTGAAATCTTAAATAAAAAGATAAAATTGCAACTAGATTCAGGGTCAGATCTGACGATAATTAACCTACAAACATGGAGAAAGCTTAATAGACCAACAATGTTACATACACAGAAAATTGCTAAGTCTGTTACAGGGAAGCGTATAAAATTCGAAGGAGAAGTAATCTTAAATGTAAAATTTCACGGGAAAACAAGAAAACTCAAAATATTTGTAATGAAGGATACAGAAAATCTGGTGGGCACAGACTGGATGCAAAAGTTCGACGTATGGGATTTACCTATCAGTTCTTTTTGTAAAAAAATAGAGTGCGAACCATCAGAAGCGACAAAGAATTAGCGAAGAATTACATAATCAATTTCCCGATATATTTTCGAGCAGGTTGGGATCAGGTAACAAGTTTGCCGCCAGAAATGAATTAAAAGAAAATGTCCAACCAGTATTTAAAAAGAAGCGGAACGTGCCGTTTGCTGCCATAGAGAAAGTTGACAAAGAATTAGAGAGCTTTGAAAAAAATAATTAACAGACGAGGAAATGTGAGGTACACAATACAAGGAGAAAAATTTACCCACAGAAGACATATTAACCAAATACAAAAAAGACGAGTTGAAGAGCCAAGATCGTCACCCGCTGAAAATGATGATTCGATGGAGGCGATCATTGAAGCTTTTGAGATTCAAAGACCACAAGAAAAGACAGAAATTATAAGGACTAGCAGGAAAAGAAAATCTTCTGATTATCGATCATAAAAGGAAAACATATTAACTCCCCCAAAAAAGGGATCTAAGTAGGGGGGTGTTGAGGGGTTCTCCCCTTTTTACACCAATGGACTCACCCAGTATATACATATACTACTGCTACATGAAGATTCGAGATCAGAACACAGAGAACAGACAGCGACAGAGCGCGAGACCCAGAGCGAGCGAGACAGACAGAACGAACGTAGCGAGCACGTAGCCTCAGTAAGAAGTCATACAGCGATACTTCAATACCAAAGATTGTATAGACATTTTGCTACTAACCCGTATTCCTGGAACTACTAACCTGCATTACCAGTTTCTGTTATTCCGTTAATACATTATTTTCCTATATTTCTTCTTGGCGTTTGCTATTTATTTGGTGCCGGATTTCATCCCGGAACCCACAACATCTATGATAACAGTTTCTTCTATCGCACTTTTTTGGGAAATCTCTTTCAGCTTCTTGCTTCCCCGTCAACTCTGATCGTCAAATATTTAAATGTGTAGCGGTTGTTATGTGTTTCCACGCCCACATTTTATTGCCTGCGATTGGCTAATAAATCACTACTACCTTTATATAGGACAATTTAGCCATCGGAGTCGTTTCTTTGAATCCTTTTGTTTTGAACTTGCTTGCCTGTTCTGTTAGTACGAGTGTAGTGATTGGTTAATTTTTAACCAATCACATATTTTTAATGCAAGATTAAATTTTCCCACGTTTCCGTGGGAGCCTATCTTTTTTCCTTAAAACGGGTGACTTTTCACAAATCGTCAGTAACATCCCGTAAGATTCCAGCTGTCAACACAAATCCACGATCTTGCTCAACGCACACACAGACACAGAATTTCGTAATTACAAACTTACATTTTCTCTCTGTGACTTTATCAAGTACAATCAACCAGAACTCTGTTGATTCAAACCATTCTATAACACAACACATTTTTAATTAATTGTATTCTTGTGTTATTTATTCTTAACATGCAAAATTTGCTCTAATATTGATTCCTGAACATTTTTCTCCGAAGAGAATTTTCTTCGAACAATCAATTACAAATCAATCTACAGTTAAAGGGGAACAACTTCTTTCCCTTAATCTATACATTGAACATAATTTTATTGCATGTTTGTTCTTGTATGTTATTTCAATGTATATTTGTTGATTAACAATTTGGAGTTATTGTTGTTTACTTGAATCCTATATGTTGGAAATATCGTTAATATAAATAGTATTGGTCCATCTACCACCGTCGATTACAAATGCAATGTTAGTCGTTATCTTCCGTCTTCTTAATTCTTGTTCTTTTATTATTCTCTCCCATTAATGCTGTTTTTTTTTCTCTCATATTCGCTAACACTCAGTAGCACGCATAAAAATTATGCTTTCCAACAAATTCCAAGTTCTTGTGCCAGATACAAAACTTAGTTGGTAATAACAGCAACTCTCGAAAAATAGGCGCAAATTAAGAAACAAGACGACCACTGTGTAACATTTTAAGGAACAACACATTTATTTACAATTTATACATTCTAAAAAAAGTACAAAACAAGGGTTGCCCCATAATTTCTTTTTGTGCGCCCCTTTTTGCAGGATAATACTTTCCAGAGGTGAAAAAAAAAAAAATGATTACCCACAGAAACAAGAAAAAAATGTGATACAATTTGTTAGATACGAAACGGATTCACATACAAAAAAATTAATCCCTTTAAAGGCAGAAATTTTTCAAGTAGAATCCACCTTTGTTCTTAGCAGTTTACACAAACAGGACGTCTCAGTTCGAAGGAGGTTTTGTGTTATAAAGTTCACTTGTATGTGTCTGGTGTAGGAATCTGCCTTGTATATGTCAGGTCAGATTTATGACTTATGACTTACGACCTGGACCTTCTTTTGAAGAGCTGGTCCTCTTTCCGTTCTCATCAACGGCACATCTTTCTCTCCTGTCTGCTCTTCCCTTCATTGATCTGCCTCAGCCCTCTACTTCTAGATCGCTGATAGCAGTTGTTTTTATTAAAAAAGTGACTATGATAGGAAGCACGGTGGAATAATGGATAGCGTCTCGGATTGAGGAATCGGAGAGCCGATTTCGAATTCCAGTCAAATCCATTACGTTCACTTACGTGCTAATACCTTTGGGAAAGGTATGAATCCTCTTTTTCTCATCCCAACTATGGGCAAATAGCAGGACAGGCCGGGTTCTATAGCCTTGGATGGCAACTGGTGTACCGCAGAAAGAAATGGCAACCTACTGCGGGAAAAAATCTGCCTCGTCATCATATATCCAAAGGTACATGATCGTCTAAGCGTGTATCACGCATAGCACATAAGTGACTGACCGTGATATTGGTTTCAGCCAAAAATTTGACATTGGCCAGCTAACTTTTTTCTCATTGGCCAATATATAAAAAACCCAAGTATTAAAATAAATAAATCCGAAAACACTTCAAACAATATTTAGCGGTTCGCCTCTTGAGCATAAAAGGCCATAAAAATGTACAAAATTTAACAAACAACCCTTCTGGCCGTTCTGTAAAATAAACTTTTCTGGTATATATATATATATATATATATATATATATATATATATATATATATGGGAAAAGTGTGTGTATATAAATATAAATAAATATATATATATATAATTATTTATATATTATATGCGCGGTACTTATTAGTAAGCGCTTAATATCAGAGATAGAGCTAACATATTTGGTTGTATTGATGTGAGTTTGTGACCCTGGGTTTCCCTCTTTTGCTATCGTCAGACAAATCCTATATATATAATAACAGACGATTATACATAGATCTAACATTTTTTTTACAAATAATAAAAATAAATTTTTTATATACGTCTTGGTGACTTTATTGTCTTGCTTGGGGGTGAAATGATTAAAAAATACGTATAAAATAACTCACCTGTATAATATGCGTCGTAATGGGTATCTAAATTATGCTTTCCATCAAATTTCAGAATCGAGTCTTTTTGGGGAAGACAAGGGCGTCTACCAGTGCAAGGGAATTTCTCTGCAACTCTTGCCAGTTCCTCGGTTGTAACAGACTTCTTAGTGTTTGGATCCGGTCGAACCGATGGTAGCCAAGGAACGATACCTCGCATAATCATTCGGGGTCTGAATTGTCGGTAGGCTTTCTCTATCTTGAATGGAATGTAATCTCTCTAAAAATAAATAATAATAAAAATGCACAAATAAGGGTATTTATCAGTTGAATAGATACTGGCAATTTTGTTTTAATTTCTGTTGTTAATGGACTAGATCAGTGTTTCGCAACCTTTTTAGTCCAGGGCGCACTTTGTAGAATAACTAAAACTCTAGGGCGAACTATAAATTTTAAGAAGGTCAAATTAGTCATGAAATTTGAAAATATAGAATTTAGGTTTAGTATTCCCACATATTAGCAGTGAAGTTTTCATTTAAAAGAGCGTCATGGGTATGACGATAAACTACATCCGGTAGCAAGGCCTCTGATCAGGAGGTTTTGAGGAGAGTGAAACCACCTCTTAATTGTTGCTGTTCCCAGGTTCACCTGCTTGGGTCACAGCTATGGGCAAAAAGTTAAGCCCCAAAACACTTCAAAACACTAAGAAAGTGTAAAAATAGGTTTTTAATACCAGCAATACATTTTTGAAAAACACTGGAATAGATTAATTTTTTCGGATCTGTTTCATCGCCATTGATTTTTCCTTATTATTATTTAATTTAAACAATGTTTCCGACGCTATACTCTCTGGCTTTACACAAGCATCTGTTGTATTCGGCGTATCTTCTGAAAATTTCGAAAGGGACATTTTATTTTTAATTGTTTAATTTTTTATCATTTCTCTCCAAGCAAGGTGATAATGTCACTGTGGATTACAGGGAGAGAAAGCGAATGAGAAGATTTTAATGTGGAGAATTGAAGAAAGGACAATAAAAGAACAGACATCAGGAAGACAGAAGATCTTGATTCATGGTCGCGTATATTGTCCTGATGTTTAAACCTTTGTGTAACAATATGATTTCTCACATATCTTTAGAAGATAAGGTGATAAATTCCTTGCTTTTTAGTCCACTCAGCTATCCGAGTTTCGTAGGAATTTCGTCTCCATTCCATATTTCATTACACTTAAGGGTCAGCGGTTTTCAGGATTCATACCTCCAATTGGCCTTTGAATTGGGAAAGAAAATTTTATCAATGATCTTAGTCATAAAAGTAGTCATTTGAAGTTTTCATTTCAAAAATATATTTCTGGTAATATTTTTTCTTCAAAAATATTTTTTTCAAAAAGTATAGTTGGTAATATTTTTTTTTAAATTGTATTGCTGATAATAATTTTTCCTTCTAAAAAATTATTGCTTGTAATAAAGTGTTTTGCTGTTATTAAAACCTATTTTTACACTTTCATAGTGTTTTGAATCCAGTTTGGGGCTCAACTATTTGCCCATAGATAGCACCCTAATAGCGCCGGGTCAGGGTAGACCTGAGAACACCAGCAATTAAGAGGTGGTTCCACGCTCCTCAAAGCCTCCTAATCAGAGGCCTTGTTATTGGACGTCATACGCAGAACGGGATTATCCATGAGAGAGAGGCGAGAAGTCGACAGAGAAAGGGGGTCTAGCCATAACAGAAGTAGGTGACCAGAGCATTTAGAGCTGCCCAGTGACAGAAGGGCCGGTAGTAAGGAAGGGGCTACCTAAGTTAGGGAAATAGGACTTCAGCCGAAGGAAAAGATAACTGGCTAAGTGAGAAATCGTATTGTTGTGAACTCCCAACCAGTGTTTAAAAAAACACATTTGTCGTCATTATTATTGTTTGTTGAAAGCGATCACGGCCAATAAGGAGACGAACCCGTGCACATAGAGAAGTTGGGTGTATATTCAAATACACTCAACCTTGGATGCTATCACAGGTGCAGTGAACGACGGACCATCGGAGAACGTCGTCACAATTTCGCCACGAATGACGTCATATCTGTAAGGAGATTTAGAAGTCATAATTCGTAAACACCCCAGTCTGCTTCTCCACTGATCTGGCGCGTTTTACGACGCTACCTGATCTGGGGATTGAACTTATAATTAGATGTGCATTACCAGCGCCTTTATCCGCTAAAAAAATATAACAAAAACTCAGGTAATAATCGTATTAGTTGCTTCTATATGGGGCTTACGTCTACGCTTGACCTGCTTACCGCATGATTTGAGCTTAAAACGTGAGTAGTGGCTGTAGAGAAAATACGTAGAAGCAGCAGCTAGCTGTCTAGTAGCAGCAGCACTTGCATGGCACCTTTAAAAACTGATGCTTTCAAAAAGAAATTCTTCCATTTCTCTTCGTCTAATGCGTCGGATCATCGACCTTAGCGAAAAGCGCTTCTCTATAGACCGTCATGTAAGTACAGTGTAACCCGGATATAAGAGAGACCAGAGAAGAAGTATCTTATATCCGGGTTCCTCTTATATCCGGGTTTATCTTATATCCAGGTTTCTCTTATATCAGGGTTACACTGTAGTACTGTTCTTGTTTCAGAAACCTAACGACTCGCACACGGCTGTTAACGAAAAGCATACATTTACATTTCAAGCTTTCATTTATTTTGATTTGGTTTGGTTTGGTTTGTTTTACGGCATATCAACCTCAATGCGTTATTTAACGCCGACAAGTTTTTATTGCTGGTAATATATTTTTTCACAAAGTATTTCTGGTAATATTTTTTTCAAAAATGTATTGATGGTAATAATGTATTGCTAGTAATAATTTTTTACAGAAATGTTTTGCTGGTATCAAAACCTATTTTTACATGTTTTGAACGCAGTTTGGGGGTTAACTATTTGTCCATAGCTGGGACCCTAACAGATGCTAGCACCCCGTGTCAGGATGGCATTGGGAACATTAACATCAGAGGTGGTTCCATGCTCTTCAAAGTCTCCTGATCAGACGCCTGGCTTTTGGATGTAGTTTATCGTCATACCCAGGATATGATTTCGTTTGGTATCGCGTTGTTGAAAATATGTAGTCTACGCGGTAGACATACATACCTGTACACGTGAGGCATAATATTTTTTTGTTTTTAGGAGTTAAGAAGACAGAAGATTGTGATTGGCATTGCATTTAAATCTTTGAAGATTGTAAGCACCAGGGAAGTAATAAAATGAAATTGAGAAGACAGGATTAGAATAGAACTCATGGTTACAGCTAGCCAGTTGAGCAAAAAAACCCAGTAAGGCTTAGTTGTTAATCTAGAAGCAGGCTTTAATTTATGCAGTGGAGGTACTAAGGAGAAAAACAATATTCATTTTGTTTTAATACAAAAATGTGGCATAAGGCCAAGAGGAGTGATAGGGTAAGACAGGTCTTCAATCTATCTTATCTTAACTTACCTAGCCACGATTACCGACTCAAACATACCACAATATTCCTTACACCAAAACAACACATTCTTACGATTCTTACTACAGCCACTGTAATACCTCGAAGTTTCTATGTCGTCCTAATCCCCATATGTACAATTGTACTAAGGAAGAAAACTCGTTAGAACAATTGCCATGACAATATTTAAAGAAAAGACAGAGAGAAGACATATCACAGTGGGAAGCGAAAAGACGCGAAACGGTTTAGTAAAATAATGTTTTGCAAATATTTTGAGAACGCAATAATTTTTGGTTATAACTAGCGTTCTCCATCTTATGTTGTTGAAAACACAAATAAGGACTGTCGAAAAATCACTACTAAAATTTACACACGATGCAAGATTTGCGACTTAATTTTCCCAGGCAATGTTTAGGGTCAAATATAAATAATAAAATAATCGCTATGTGTATGCACATCCTTAATTATCTAATCGCTTAAAAGGAAGAAAATAATATAAGAGGCACTTATTGATATGCCGATGTTGACTATCAAAAGGTCGTCATATCACTAAGTACCTAACGGTTTATACTTGTAATTGACCGGAAGGTATGAGTGATAATGTCTGAAGATCGATTGTGGTGAGAAACTTTTACAATAGTCTTTATTTACTATCTACTGTATTTTTACAAAATAGTATCTCTGCTTATTTTGCGCATTGAATACTTTTTTTCATTTACAGCGGTCAGTATGCTATTTTACCGTAGTTTACTAATTAATGCAGTACTATAGGTTTGTTTGTTTTGTGTATGTACGTTTGTACATACTTAATTATAAAAGACTTACCGAATATGTAGATTCGACTTCCGATTTTTGGCTGAGTGGGTCCCCACTTTTTAGCAGCTGCTTCATTTCCGATAATGGCGGTATCGCTTCAAAAATTAGCATCAAATTAAAAATCGAAATCACCGTAGATTTTTCACTTTGCCAAAATTGTCATTTGTGTGCCATTTATTCATAATATTCACGTGTAACAGGGGGTGGCAGCGATGCCTTTATCAGCGTATGTGTGTGTGTGTGCCTGTGTGTGTGTGTGCCTGTGTGTTTACGATTTTCTTTTCAGTACAATGACGCTGACAAATTTTGAATATTGTGAATTTTGTAATGTTTGCCTGTCTTCCATTTTAGTTTGATTGCTTTTTAGCGCAACTTTAAGATCGTAAATAATGACAATTCTTCAGTGAAAAAAATCGACGTTAATTTCTTATCAAGAAGTCACGAAAATTCCGTTCTATTCAAATTTGTAGAATTTGTTGAGGAAGAATGCAAGTGCATACATTTAATTTAGTAAGCAATATTTATACACAGAAATAACGTGGAGAAAAATAACGTTAAGCCTTTAAATTTTGCATCATTTTTTCATTTACAATGCTAAACGAAAAGCATACAAAATCTAGAACAAAAAAAGGAATAATCATAATAATGATAATAATAAATAATAATAAAACTAGACATATAATAATGTCTATCATAACATCTAGCATCTAAAATATTATATCCAAGCTTAATATCAAATTAAATACTACATCCAAACCTATTATGGATATCATCGGAACAAAAAAAAATGATCATAGTAACAATAATTTTGAAGGAAGCATATATTAGGTAAGTTGTGGAGACCGCTCGAGGTGTGAAAATCATAATCACCATGCTGTGTTGGTTACGATGTCCACATGCTCTCTCTGAATATATATATATATATATATATATATATATATATATATATATATATATATATATATATATATATATATGTGTGTGTGTTCGCGCGCACGCGCGTGTTTTGTGGAATCTCTTTTCTCGAACACCCCCTGTTCGAAATTTTCGAGAAAAATATGCCCTTTTTCGAACAAAAATCCGGTTCTGTATATATATATATATATATATATATATATATATATATATATATGTGTGTGTGTGTGTGTGCCTGTGTCTGTGTGTATATATACAGGGTGCGATGGATAAATTGTCGTGTAAATTACGCAAAAATGAAAATGACCCTGAAATTTAATTTGGACAGATATATTTACCAAAATTACACAAAAATATCTTAAAATAATAAAGAGTAAATTTATTTAATAAAATCGTCATTGGCTTCAGACGACTTCAGAATCTCCTGCACCTTTTCTAGACGGTTTACTTGTATAAGTTGTTGAATACTGCCATAATCCTTGCCTTCAGTTTATCTTTGGTCTTACAAGGAGTTTTGTTGATTTCTCGCTCAACTGCACCCCACACATAATAATCAGGGGGGTTGAAGTCTGGGAAGTTATGTGGTCAGATGTAGTGAGTGATGTGATCGAAGAAGTTGTCTCAAAGCCATGACTGAGTTCTCTTGCTTGTATGACATGGTGCAGAGTCCCGTTGCCAGACATAGGGTCTTCCAGCAACCAGCTTCTTGACTCAGGGCAGCACTAACTCCTCAAGACACTTGATGTAGGCCTCCGTGTTTATTCTGAAGCCCTGTGGGAAGATGAATGGAGGCATAACGTCGCCATCACTAGTGATCAATCCAAACACCTTGGTAATCCCCATTAGACTCATCTAACTCTTTCTCAATCCTCTGCACTGTCTTCAGATTGACACCCAAATATTCTGAAATGTTCGTATTAGAGCTTTCGGCGTGAATGCCAAGCAGTACAGCATGCCGTTTCGTAATTTCCGGTGGAGTGCTCTTTCTCTCACAGACGGTGCCCATCTGACGCTAATATACTGTCCAGTCGACAAAATCAAAAACAAACAACGTGCATGCTCAAAATCAAAAAAATAAAATAAAACAGTGACAATTTACCCATCTCACCATGTGTGTGTGTATGTATATATATATATATATTTATATATGTGTGTGTGTGTGTATGTGTGTGTGTGTGTGTGTGTGTGTGTGAAAAGTGTGTGTATATAAATATAAATATAAGTATATATATATAATTATGCGCGGTACTTATTAGTAAGCGCTCAATATCAGAGATAGAGCTAACATATTTGGTTGTATTGATGTGAGTTTGTGACCCTGGGTTTCACGCTTTTGCGATTGTCTGACGATCGCAAAAGTGTGAAACCTAGGGTCACAAACTCACATCAAGCCAACCATATATATATATATATATATATATATATATATATATGATTATTTTAAAAAAAATATGATTCCTTCGCTACATAAGAGTTCTCATGTTTCAAAAACGAGAGCCGAAAACCTCAATATAATTATTAAAATTAAATTGAGTTAAAGTATCAAGCCCTGTTTCATCCTCAAGCGAAAATTTAGGAAACCTAAACCTCGCTTTTGAAACACGAGAACTCTTATGTAGCGAAGGAATCATATTTTTTTAAAATAATTATAATTTAAGCTCTACTTCTGTATGGAGCACTGTTTTTTTTGTTTTCTTTAATAAAAACAAAAATACTAATGAACTCCGGATTATTTACCTAACGTGTTATTTCCTATATACATACATACATATATATATATATATATATATATATATATATATATATATATATATATATATATATGTACACACGTGGGGGTACATTATTTATTTACTTATTTGTATTTATGTATGTAACTACACATATGGAAGTTTTCGTCGACATACAAATATAGCTTCAACTTACCTAAAACTGTTTTTTGAAAGCGAAAAGGGAAATCATCCTGAAATAGATAAAAACTGGTTAGATAATCAATATCTACAATATTCATAATAAATATTTGTCCCTAATTTACGATTGTCTTTTCGCTGGTTACCCCGAAAGTAATGGCACCTATGTTATTATGTTGTCCTGGAACGGCAGAGGCAGATGTTAGTAGCATGACAGTAGAGGTTGAACGTTCCAGCCAGTAACTCACATTTTTCGTTTGCCATATTACATATAGCACCTGAGTGAGTGTCTAGTGAAATGGCTCGTGAGGCTGAGGTATATCAGAGAATTCTTTCATGCGAAAACTACTGAAACCATCAGCGCCTGTTGAACACTTACGGAGACCAAACAGTGGATGTGAACACAGGTGTTCGGTAATGTGTTTTAGCTTTGGTGACAGTAACTTGTGTTACAAGATATGTTCGGGCCTATGAAAGATGGACTAAGTGGACAACATTTTCCAAAAAAGTAGAAAAAATAGGAAAATAGTGTTTTGTAATTGAAAAACTGTCCTATCCAAAAATGATATTATGCTCTGCGTAAAAGGAACTGCACAAGATACAAAGTGCGATTTATCTCTATATTACAGTGAATGCTGAACAATCTCCTCATAGATGAAGAAGAGACATGAAGCGACAGAAATGTGGTTCTACAGAAGGATGCTGAGAATACCATGATTTGAATATGTAAGCAACGACAAAGTTTAAAGAAACTGGAGAAAAAAAGGGCGCATATTTAACACTAGAAAGAGATAGTTCTAATTTCTAGGGCATATAAGGAGGAAAGAGGGCTTAGAGAATCTGACACTCAGGGCATATTGTAGGCAAGAAAGACAGGGGAAAGCAGTGGATAATCTACTTAACGACCTTGCGTAAATGGTTGGTGGTATAGGGATTAAGAGAAATAGTGGAAAGACAAAATTTATTAAGAGCTACAAATTGAAAAGGAAATTGTGGTGGGCCATAATCACTAACGTTCTGAAGGGACATGACATATAAAAAAATTCAGCCATTGATTTCAATTGAAGTCAAAGAAGTAGCCTCTTCGAAGTTAAATATACCTTGCTGAAGTCGTCCAGTCTAAAAGACAAGCTACATAACCTTATCCATAGTTAATTATGAACTTCATAATCCAGAGCTCTTCTAAACTGCTTGCCAACTGCGGCTAGAGATTCCCTCTGCCCTGCTATGTAACCCAATAGCTGGGGCGAAGAAGAGATGGCTTCATGCCTTTCCCAAGGGTACTCGTGCGAAAGTGATTGTAAAGGACACAAACCGCTAACCATTACACCACATGCACGAGATAAACATATGTTTATATAAATAAGTGAACAAAATAAATTAGCCCAGAAATAATAGAAGAACAGATATGAATCGTTGGGAAAGTGATCCCTTGGGAATTATGCCAAGTAACTTCGTTTTGGCCATGCAATCGAGTGCTATATGACGAGAGAATAAAACACCTCAAACCCCTTGGCTTATGAAATACAGACGGATCGCATAAGCCAGGCCAGAAAACCCGATCTGCTATTACTAAACAACAAGAAGAAAACATACCAAATAATCTTCCTGAAGACCACAGATAATATTCGAAAGTTAAAAGATAGATAAGATAGATTCTTTACTCGGGGATTCATTTTCACGGTCTGCCGCACGCGGGAAGATGATGGCAGGTGACACTTGGGACAATTTCCACTACTTCTGTTATGACAGACGACAGACAGACGAATGGATCAGATTTTCCCAGCGAGAACTCCGACACACTCCTATCACTCCTCTGTCCATCTCTTCAAAAAACATCCACAAGTGGCTTGAAACTATTCTCTGACGAGCAGCCTGTAACAGACAGTATCGGAACTATCTCCAGTTCTGTGACTATTTATATAAGTCTGCGAGAAGAAGTTTCTAACTTCCGTTCAAGTGGCACATGTTCACGAAAGTTTTGATTTGTTTATCAATTCCTTCCCACTTTTAGCCCGTGGGTGACCGATTTGAAAACTCGTATATATTTACTGCAGGCTTAAAAAACACACAAGACACTGTGAGGACAGTTGTAGAACATGAAAGTAGCCGTTGAAAGTAGGTCCTATTAAAAAACCTGGAAAAGTTGAGATTATAAGTGAAGCATCCAGTCGATTGTATTTTTGAAGATTGAATCATAAGAAGAGTGCTGGAGAATTGAGAAAACTTTTCACATAATCTCTAGACTAAGCTACCATTAATTATTGATACGAACACCCTGCGGTGAATAAATATTTATACTATAATTAACAGGACATGATTAACCACATATTGCGTGCTAGTTTAAGAACGAACTTCTTTATAACGCGTTTGTGATAAAGCGTTTATGTTTGTCTTTTGGGAAGTACAGAATTATCAGCATTTTGTTTCCTTGTCAAGAAACTATATAGTTGAAAAGATCACTTATTTTGAGTGACCCTTCTTGAGTATCTAAAACCTGAAATCCTCTGACAAACAATAATGGCATCTTTTCGAGACATGACTCAGTTGAAGACGGCCACAATGAAGAAAAGGGGAAATTCTTAATGAAGAAAAATTAGTCACAAACCTATTTTCTAGAATACTTACATTATCTGGAGCGTTCACAGTTTTTTTTTAAAATCGAATATAAAAAATAAGTTTAAATTTTACAATGGTCGAATTGTTAGGACGTCATAATTCCGATCACGAAACCTAGATTCGAATCTCATCAGAGTCGATTTGCCAGTGAGGTTACCTCTTGATAATATCAGCCTGAGGAGACGATCTTAGCGTGCGGCCCGTATATGAAAGTTCCTGCAGACCATACCACGGTGTTGACCCAAGTCTTGTGACTGAAATTAGGTAGATGGAACAGTTCAAAAGCCGTCCATCATTGGTTTAACCTGAATCATAATTCGTTTTGACCGAGGGTTTAATTATATCATCGTTGTTCAAAATGTTGATATCGCCAGATTATGTGTTATCTACCCACCAAAAAAACAACAAAAAAACCTGTAACTAAGGTTTGCTCAGTATGGTGGAGTATAAACAACAGTCTGGATCTGTAGGTATTGAATAAGAAATAATGCGCCTGAGTAGGTGTCTGCAACAGGGATTATCTAGGCACTCTAGTAGATAAAAATACTCAGATACAATAGCTGCATCTGCTGCAAGGAAAGATGGCCCAGTTTCATGACAAAAGTTTTTTCTCGTCAGAGTTCATCCTACATATCTACAAATCTACCATTCGTCCGTGCATTGTATACTGTTGCCAAATCTGGTTTGGCGTCCCCGCTGTTCATCTCTAGGTTCTCAACTGTGTGTGTTTGGGGGGTCTACCGAGTAGCCCCCACACTGCTTTGACTCCGTCGTTAGTTTGAATATTTATAAACATGGATTTCATTTCATTTAATATTTCATTTAAGCCATTAAACTTCTTTGGACGTCCAATAAACATTAATAATTTTGAATTAATACTATTAATCTTTTTTGCAAGTCAATAAACACATCATTTATTGTCATTTAAGAGAATGGGTATATTTTGAGGACACCTTCTCTCTCTCTCTCTCTATATATATATATATATATATATATATATATATATGTGTGTGTGTGTGTGAAAAGTTTGCGTATATATATATATATATATATATATATATATATATATATATATATATATATATATGTATATATAATTATTTATATATTATATGCGCGGTACTTATTAGAAAGCGCACAATATCAGAGATAGAGCTAATATATTTGGTTGTATTGATGTAAGTTTGTGACCCTGGGTTTCACGCTTTTGTGATCGTCTGACGAACGCAAAATCGTGAAACCCAGGCTCACAAACTCACATCAGTACAACCAAATATATATATATATATATATATATATATATATATATATATATATATATAGGGTGTCGCAAGAAATGTATACAAACAAGCATTAACAGTCTAACATGCCAAGAATTATAGAAATTTTAGTTGATGAGGATTTTTAGTTTTTACAAAATGGAGCATGTCCAACAACAAGGCATTTGATCAGGAGGTTTTGAGGAGCTTGGGAACACCTCTTAATTGCTGAGCAAATATTTAATCCCTAAGCTGGGGTCAAAACACTATGAAAGTGTAAAAATAGGTCTTACTACTAGAAATACTTAGTAAAAAATTATTGCCAGCAATAAGTTTTTGAGGAAAAAATTATTACCAGCAGTACATTTTTAAAAAATATTACCAGTAATATATTTTTGAAAAAAAAAAAAAAAAATATCAGCAATAAAAATTGTCAGCATTAAATAGCCTATTGAGGTTGATATGCCGTAAAACAAACCACGCCAAACCAAACTACACTATTGTCCGAATATAAATAGTGTAAATAACATTAAACTTTGTTGCGGAGCGGGATACGTGTTGAGAAATAATCACGTGTGTCTCGTAAAATACCCAGAACAAACAGCTGACTTGGGATGAGTCCACCTAAAGAAATGTAAAGAAACAAGAAGAACCGATATATATATATATATATATATATATATATATATATATATATATATATATATATGTGTGTGTGTGTGTGTGTGTGTGTGTGTGTGTGTGTGTGTGTGTGTGTGTGTGATAATGTATTAACAACAAAGTGTTACAAGTGACAGAGACAATAATGTATGTAACAAATGAATGTGGAAATTTTTTACTCCAAAGTATATGAAGTGAGTGAATGTGCGTACAGTAAGAAGAGCATGATAAAATATTATCGCGGAGTATTTATAGTACGGAAAGCGTCCCCTTGTAGCGGTTTCGAAAATTAGGAGGAGTTAACCGGATAACCTAATAAAGATATTTTTGAACGGAATACCTTTTTATGCAGTAAGCAAT
>OZ010577.1:87290530-87370530 GCA_963932145.1 Acanthosepion lycidas | reverse complement strand
GAAAATCACAGTATTGACACATATTTTTTAATCCTATCTAAGTTTTCGGCTTACATAAGCTATTATCAAAGATGACAATTATATTACAATATATTAAACAATACACCGACAAAAAATTAATGATGGTCTGTTTATGTTTACATGGAAGATTTCCAAGCAATGACAAACTCGTGCATACGAGACACTGGAAGCAAAATCGCACCGCAGCTCGTGACATCACACATGACCACGCGAGAGTGAAAACGCGAAGTATTAAGTATGGGAAGTCGTTAGTATAAACAAATGGCTTCTGTTATCAATTATAGACATTAAAAATATTTGTGGAGATATCATGGTTTATTTTGTTCAGGTTTAGCTTCAAGAATATTTGATGTTTAATATATTGTAATGCAATTGTCATTTTTGATAATGATTATGCAAGCCGAAAGCTTAGGTAGGATTAAAAAATATGTATCAATATTGTGATTTTCTTTTTTCTTTTAATGATAATGTTATTAAGCTTATCAGACGATATGAACAAAATTTACATAAAATAAATAGACAAAAATTGTCTATATTATTTAATGAAACATGCACACACACACACACACACACACACACACACACATATATATATATATATATATATATATATATATATATATATATATCCGATGCGATGGGAACGAAAGTAATATATAAATTCCAACGTTCACAGCATTAATCAAAAAGAGGGCTCGATACCGATAGTAGAGCGATAATTCATTTTCGATTCTCACCCGTCGAAGTCCAGTTGAAATGTACTGAAACCAAGTTGCATCTCTGTAGTGAGTAAAATGGTTTTGTTTATATGATAAAATTATAATAAAGGAATAATATATATATATATATATATATATATATATATATATATATATATTTGTGTGTGTGTGTGTGTGTGTGTGTGTGCCACCAATTAGTCAAATTACACATATTCTGGATTTGAATGTATCTAACAATTCCTATCACAAACTTCGTCTCTGTCCAGTTTCATGATCTTCCGGGGTTCAAGAACTCCCTTGTTCGGAACAAGGTTCGCACGACACTGAAAACAAAGCTTGTATCAGTTTTTGGTAGTCAGTTGTAGACTAATTCTACATTCATCCTTAACATAATTCCTTTGATTCTTGTTAAGTTAAATAGAATAATTATTTCGCAATGATTTCATTGTTCGCTTTTGGCATCTGCATTTACGTCAACTCCGCTATCAGTACAATATGTTCATTCAATGTTGAATTCAACACATAACATTGAAGCTTTCCTAAACTTACAATGAGATTTCCTTTGCTTATTTGATGACATAAAAAAATGTTTTAAATGTTCATTGTAGCTTTAAACAGGTTTCCATATACAATCCTAATAACACAAAGCCTGTCAGACGAAAAGAATTGAAACGCTAAAAGAAACCAAGAAAAAATAAACTAAAGGAACAGTACAGCAGAAAGGATAGGAAACATAAAAGAAAAAGCAAAAAAAAAAAAAAAAAAAACCCAAAAAATCACCTACATAGGCAATAATACAAAGTGGTTCTGTATCTATAGCAAATACACTATGACGGATAAGTAACACTAATCAAGGAAAGAAGACAAAGAAACTTAGTCAAAATTCTTTTCAACATCCAGTGAAGCTATGATTTCATTGTTGGTTTTTTCACTTTTTAGGATTTGGATTACTTCTAATGTTGACTTAACACTATATTTACTAGGAAGGTAGGGAGTAATGAATTGGTTAATGTATTTTGTTAGCTGATATGGTTGGTGATTATAGACCCAGTTACATATACGGCACTATAAAAACACATAAACCTAACTATCCACTCCGTCCTATCATATCGCAAAATCCAACTCCTGTATATCAGCTAACAAAATACATTAATCAACTCATTACTCCCTACCTTCCTAGTAAATATAGTGTTAAGTCAACATTAGAAGTAATCCAAATCCTAAAAAGTGAAAAACCCAATAATGAATATATATATATATATATATATATATATATATATATATATTAATAATATTTCTGAGATGAGGTATTATGTACATTATTTACATTATTCGGACTATTGTCCTCCTCGTTGTCGCCATATTTATTACAACGTCTCGGCCGTTGTACGCCCCGGCCTTCTTAGGTGGTTGGAATGTCGAACTGAACCCTTTATTTCGCTCACTGGGGTAGACTGTTCTAGTTCCACGTGCCATGTTTGATGGATGTCACTTATCAGTTATCTCCTGTTAATTTTCCATCTGAAAGTTCTCCACTGCCTTAACCGGGTATTGAACTCACACTCTTTGGGTCCTTGAGGACATCTCGGTATGAATTTCTGGATATTATAAACCTAATGTCTTCAGAAACCATTTTTACCAGTGCTCATGTTGCAATTTTGCTGTTATCATTACATGTTTTTACCAGAGCTCATCTTACAACTTTGTTGTTATCATTGCTTTTCTCTGGCACTCCTTATTACTGGTTCCCATATTGTATTTATTTCTATGCTTGGTCGGCTCAGGAGATTTTTGTGGCCTAGCATATGTGCTGATTCCTTAAGTTTATGAATTTTCCAATGGTGTTCCTTGTCTATGATCTCAACATGATCCCACGGAGGGCGGTCATCTCACTTCTCTCTCCATATGTGGTCAGCCACGCCTGATTTTTCCACTTCCCCTCGTGTTACAGCTTTCTGGTGTTCTTAAAAGCTTTACCTTGAGGTGGTGGCCTGTATCTCCTTTATATTCCTTTCTGCAGCTGCACGGGATAGCGTACACACAGTCTTTAGTCATGTTCTCCTCTATGGGGGGGGGACTTACTCGGGAGAGATAACTGCGAAGTGTCGTCAAGCTTTTGAAGGTTGTCCTGATCTTATATGGACCGCAGATCCTTTGTATTTTCTCTGATAACCCCTTCACATAAGGCAGGCAGACTGTTTTCTGAGTGTTGTTGTCCTCCTAGTCTTGTATCCGCCTATCCCAGTTTTGGGGGGCTGTTGCCATGTACCCAGGGTAGTTGTTACGTTGTAAGGTACTACTTATAGTGACCAATTCTTTATTTAACGACTCTGGGTCGCCACATATGACTTTTGCTCGGTGTTGTAAGCAACGGACGATCCCTTTCTTTACGCTGTATGGATGGTGGGAGTTGAAATTGAGGTAGTGTCTGGTGAATGTTGGTTTACGGTATATGGATGTCTTAAACCCATGCTCTGTTTGAGATACTAGAACACCCAGAAATGGGAGTGTGTTGTTACTCTCTTTCTCCATTGTGAACTGTATCGAAGGTCTTATTGAGCTCACATGGTCCAGTAGAACCCGAACATCTTCCCGGTGTGGCCAGAGTATGAAGGTGTCATCTACGTACCTTAACCATATAGTTGGCTTTAGAGATATAGATTCTAATGCCATTTCTTCAAAGTATTCCATGTATATATTCGCCATTGCTGGTGATAATGGCGAGCCCATTGCTAAGCCCTCATCCTGTCGATATATGTGTGATCCCATTCCGAAGTGTGTTGTTTGTGTACAGAAAGTCAACATCTCCATCAGATTATCTATTGGAATACTGGTCCGTTCTTCTAGGGAAGAGTCAGAGGTCAATCTGTCTCTGACTACTGAGAGTGCCTCCTCCGTGGGTACCTTGGTGAACAAACTCACCACGTCCAAGCTCACCATCTGGTTGGATAGGATGGGAGCATCTTTGATTGTTTCCACGAAGTGGGCGGAGTTTCGGACATATGAAGGAGACTTTCCGATCAATGGGTCAATTATATCTACAAGGAAGCGACTCAGAGTGTGGCACACAGAGCCTTGGCAACTAGCAATCGGCCTGAGCGGAATACCGTCTTTGTAAATCTTAGGGAGACCGTATATGTGAGGTAGCTTGGTGTAACTTGCGATAACTGCCTATTCGTTTTAGGGGCGAAGTGATCCTTGTTCTTGATTAGTATCTGTGACAGTTTGCGTTCCGTTTTCATAGTAGGATTCTTTTTCACATTGCTGTAGCTACCATTGCTAATGAGATCTTCCAATTTTCTTGTATAATCTGATTTGTCCATCACTACAGTGGCATTACCTTTGTCAGCCGGTAGTATGATGATGTTTTAGTTCCTCTGTAGGGATCCAATCGCCAGCCTCTGAAGTTTTGTTATGTTAGACCTGGGCGGCTTGTCTCTCTCTAAGCTCTGTCACACTTTCCATCTTAGTTCATCCGCCTGAGCCTGAGAGATGTTCAAGGCCACCTCCTCGACTCTGGTAATGATGTCCAAGTATGGCACTCCCCTGATGGTTGTGGTGAAGTTGAGACCCTTATTCAATACTGACAGTAGCACTCAGCTGATATTGGCTGGTGTTGACTACTGCTTTCCCTGGTGGGTGATGGACCTTGTGCGTCACCTTCTAATCTTTCAATCTATTTAATTTTTGTACTTGGCGAGCCTTGACTACATCAAATTCATGTCTGAAGGATTTATCCAGGTCATTTTGGATCGTTCTCTGGTCTTCTTCATTAGTAATTCTGTTGAAGAAATCCTCGAGCCTCTGGGAGATATGAGCTTGTAGTCGCTGTTTTATCCAACGGTTGTACTGGATTCTCTCTCGGACAAGGGCGTGTCCCGCTTTCTCTGCGACCCGACGAGCGATCCTTGAATTGACGGAAGGTCTTGGTGCGAAGCCTGAAGGCATCAGTTGTAGGTCTCTGCATCGGTGTAGGAATGTCAGATGGTTCGATATTCGTGCCAGTTTCTGGTAGGATTTTTCAATTTGTCTCCATATTTTTGGTATATCGGGTCCGTACCGATCTTTCAGAGTCTGTCTATATTGGCCATCACGGACTCCGTAGCCAGGAGGTTATTTAGATGGAAATGAATAAATATACTGTTTAATAAATAAACAAAGCATCTACCCAAATATAGGTAGCCACTAAAATTAGCGTTTAAGTAATAAAAAAATATATATTTGTTTTTTTTTTTTTTGTTAGCCAATATATATTTTATCGCTGTAGTAATTTTTTTTTAGTCACCAATTTTCTTAAATCAACTATTTTAAAAAATACTAAATACATGATTTTTTTAATATATTATCTTTATGAAACCATTAATGTCGCACTTAAATTCTGGTGTTAATTTTAAAAATTCAAATAAAAATCGAGTAAATAGTTTTTTGAAAATTTCCTGTATCTATTATAGTTTTTGTTATGTAAAAATAATATTAATTATAGGTCTATAAAAAAATCTAGTATAATATAATTCTGCTTGTCAGCACGTAAGTGATATGATATCTTACAACTACCTCAGATAAATAATAGGTTATTCTGTTTTGATTGTAAGGAAAGACGGAGAAGACATATCAGAGACGCAGTATGATTACACTACGACAGCAAGAAAGAAAGAAAAAAAGAAAGAAGCGTTGATAAAGCTCTGATGTGTTTAACGTCTGTTTCAGTGAAATGGAAAACCTTAAAAATTAAAACCTTGAAACCTCGTCTGTTTTGAATATTTTATTTGTACCCTTTCCTTAAAATAATGATCTCATGATTGTTATTGAAATATGTTATTATTAAAGCCGTCATGCTTAGGTATTTAACGATGCAATTAGTGAATTTCTACGGTATTTTGTAGTCGTACCACTCACAATGAGCTTATTTATACATTAAATATATTAATTATACATAAAAAAAGTTAAGATCAGAAACCGTGAAATTTACCTAGATACTGCTAGCTAATTATAATTTTCTACATATAATCCACTTGTACCCATTGGCCCAGAAACGTGACGGTATATGTTAACATGTTAAACAAATTTTTTTCTATCTATCTATCGTTTTATCAGTATTCACCCCTTCATTTTCTTTTTACAAAGAGCCGCTTCATTATAGTTAGATACTGTGAAACAATGGACAGACTGAGAGGAGACGTTCATTGAAATAGACCAGGGCTGAATTATTCTTTTTTTCCGGCTGATCAACCTTTTGCAGGTTATTTAAAGGCAGAAAATAATTTTAGATTTTAAGAATTTTTTGAGATAATACTGATACAAATTAACGCATAGCTGGGGCAAAGAGACAGATTCATACATTTCCCAAGGGTATATGCGCGTAAGTGAATATAGCGAACCCGACTGGAATTGGAACTCAGGTCTCCGACTTCCAATTCCGAGCCGTTATCCATTACGCCATGCGCACATACAAGTTTACATCGCATGGTAATCTCAAGCGGTCACCCATCTAATGACTGGTCATGGTTGATATTGCTTAACTTCGGTGATCGTCTGAGAACCGGTGTTTCAACCTGATACGCCCATAAACCGAAATA
Organism: Acanthosepion lycidas; assembly: GCA_963932145.1. Taxonomy (NCBI): domain Eukaryota; kingdom Metazoa; phylum Mollusca; class Cephalopoda; order Sepiida; family Sepiidae; genus Acanthosepion; species Acanthosepion lycidas. Next base: position 87,364,214 of record OZ010577.1, on the reverse strand, counting down.
GACTAGGACGTTTGCATAAAGGTGTCATCCGATTGCACATTGTCTAACCAAAATTATGCTACATGATTAATGAGATGTTCTGGCGATATGGTTTTAATGTTTTACGGCTGGCACCGCATAATCCTGACTTGGTTCCTCCAGATTAACCACTGTTCGAGCCGCTCAAACGACACTTATCGTTTCCACAAAGATGATGCTGCTTCTTTATGCGGAGGGGCAGAAGTAGCTCTAGTTGCTTGACGTCGCATTCTTCAACGATAATATTTATGAGCTTTTGTACCGATCAAACAAGATCAGCCATTTTGATAGCGACTACTTAGAAAATGAGCGTAATAGTAATGTTAATATTAGCCGTTTCCCTATAAGGAAACTTTCGGCATTCATTGAACGAGCAGACAGTGCAACTGCTGGCAGAAATTTTTAAAATCTTTCTTTTAAAACAATTAATCAGGAAAATAGGTTTCTCAAGTTCAGTAGTTGTTATCGTTCTTTCCAGTAAATGGTGAGGGTATCCTTGCTAACCTTTTGTTCGAAATAGTATGGAATGCCAACATTTTGATTATATAATTATTTTCTTTTCGAGTTACATATGCAATCCATTTCAGCTAACATGCGTACAATATTTTATCTAAATTTAATCTTTACACTCGACAACGCCAAGGCTCAATGTAAATCACAAGAACTTGTAATTGTCACGGACTAGGACCCCGTAATGAACGCGGAGAAAAATGAATCCAAGGGTGTAAAGCAAATGAGCAGGTAGTAGCCAACGGCTGGTTTCAAGAAGACCCAAGACACATATGGACATGAAGAAGCGCTGGATGAGAAACGAAAAACCAAATCGACTACATAAATATCAACAAGAGGTTAAGGAATGTCGTTGTACATTGGAAAACCTATTCAAGTGCCGCCCGTGGAAGCGTTACCTCCGAGTTATATGTAGAATTAGAGTGAAACTACGGAAATTGAAGAGGCCTAAAACAGCACCCAAACTGCAATACGACAGACTCTTGAATGATCCAAATCTGAAGGAAAAATATATGGACAACGTGAAATGCGGATACGATGGATAAAAGGAAAATGGAAACTCGGATATACTAAGAGTAATCTTAGTGATTTCAGTAAATGAGATAATCCCAAAGAAAAATATACGCAGAAAAAAAAAACAAGGCCAAGACACGAAACAGAATATAGAACGCTACACAAAGAAATAAGGAACAAATACAAACAGGCTAAAGAGGAATGGCTCAACGAAAAATGTGCAGATAAAGCAGATACACATAAAAATAAGAGAACTAACAGGACAAAAGACTTGCTTATCAAGAGAATGAATTAAATTTAATGACGGGACGATAATATTAGAGAAAGAAAACATACTCTAGAGATGGAACGAATATATGGGAGAACTCTTCCACGACGGAAGAGATGAACCAGAACACAGATAATAAGAAATATCGACGAACCGAAAATATTAGTGGAAATAGCATTGGCCAAATTGAAGAGAAACAAAGCAGCAGGGCCAGAATGAATTGTAATAGAGATACTGGCAGCTTTAGATGATTTCAACGTAGACAAGATTAAAAAAATAATAAATGGAATCTAAAACAGTGGCAATATACGGGAAGTATAACGAGATCTATTTTCATAGCACAGCTTAAGAAGTCAGTGCAAATGAATGTGAACTCCATCGGATAATCAGCCTAATGGACTATATAACAAAATTCATCATCCGAATTCTGATGAATAGAGCGCGCAGCAGAATCAGACCGGAGATAGGACACAAGAACACAAGAACACTACGGGGTCATCAAAGATACTAGAACAAAGAACGCGATATTCATGATCAGAATGTAATCAGAAAGAACAATACAAATGTGTGATGCGGGGATCTTCGTTAGTTGATAAACTAAAAAGATAAAGAAAGAAAGAAAGAAGCGGAGAGAGTCTACTAATTGGTTTATAATTGTTGAAATTGCAGGAAGATGGATTGAAAAGTTGAGAAGAAATTTAAAAACGAAATGCGTTGAAAATCATGTTTTGAAATAATCCAAGGAGAATCGAACCCAAGATTAACTTGACGGAATTCAGTAAGATTGAGCAAACCCAAGTCTACTCATCCTTCCCCACTTACTGTCGTTAATCTACGAAGATGTCAGACAAAATAAAAACATATGTTGACGATAAAGAAACCAAGGCGGTCGCGGAAATAAATAACATTCATGATTCCTCTGGTCAAGGAAAAAACATCTGTTTTTAATCAGACACTCAGAATAAAAGTTATCCCCACCGAGATAGAGACGACTAGACGCATTCGTCATTATAATTTCGCTGACATTCGTCCAGAGAAAATTTTATAACCAAACATTAATTCGGATTCCTTTGGATACAATTGATAAGGAAAATTAAATTACTGTTTTGAAGTGACCATAAACAAGAAGGCCGGTTAGTCTGTTCGATCGTAAAAAAAAAAAAAAAAAAAAAAAAAAATGCATAAGACAGAGAAAAATAAACTTTCGTTTTAAGGAGAGTGAAAATGATTTTTCTTTTCCAATTTTTGAGTGGTCAAGTCGATCGTGAAGATCCCAACCGGAGGCAAGCTGACAGATGAGGACTAATGACTGAAAATCCGTTTCTGGAAGTTGGGCTGAGAGAGAGAGAGAGAGAGAGAGAGAGAGAGAGAGAGAGAGAGAGAGAGAGAGAGAGAGAGAGAGAAACACCTATATAGAGTTGTAGTGCGAGGCAAAGTGTAAAGAAAGTTGGAGTTTAACAGTAGCAGGATCCCTCTGACCACTCTCAAAAGTGGGCTGGAAAACTCCAAATTTGGAAAACCACTTGAATAAATGTATTTTTATGTGTGTAAATTTAAAAAAAAGTTGATATTTAGGCTAGAGACAACCGAACACAGACCCTACTCAATCCCACCCTTGCAGAACACAGGACTACATATAAGTTGGAGATTTTGGACTCAGAGACAGAATTGAGATAGAAAGAGACACACAGAGAGACACAATACCACTGCAGACCAGAATCCGCATCATTCGCCGAGATTTCCTGACCAAGACCTTGTCCCGGACATGAAAGTCAGAACTTAGAAATTTAAGTTACTACTAAAACAAGCTGCAGACTCCGAAGGAGATCACAGTGTCATTTGATTATAAAAAGTGGAAAGGTTTAAAACCGCTGTATACAACAAATCATATATAAACCAAATCGTTGTTACATTTTTATCCCAAGTTAATTCTTTATTTCAAAGGATTCTTGTTTTTTGTGTAGCTCGAAAATTGTCGAACCGTTATCATCCCAAGTTTCCTTCATCAACGATCTTCCCACCCTCTGAGATCAAAAACATAACGTAGCAGACAAACGCCAACTTAGTCGAATGGAACCGTCCCACCATCGCGATACCAGCGACAAAAACGAGTCACGCAATAACGAGTGAAGAGCCAGCTGAATAGTAACCACGGGTGTCTGAAGGAAATTGAGGACCGACGACTGAGTGACATTATTGGTTACCACTGTCTACATAATTGGGTGCCCTTGAACAGTATCGACTCGGGCGTTACAAATGCAGAAGGATGTGAAACTGTGCTTTTAAATTACGCAAAAGTATTCGATAAAGTACGCCACAAAGCTCTGTTGGAACTGCTAAGCAAACTGGACATATTTGTGAACGCCATTAGAATAATCAAAGAACTATAATGGGAGCAAACAGCCTGCATGCAAGGAGAAAATGAGTTAAGCAGATATACAAAAATAGAAAGGGGTGTAAGACAAGGGTCTTCCTACCAAATCTATTCAAGGTATACAGAGAGAGGATTATATATACTACCATTGGCGACCACAATTTTAACAACATAAGATATGCAGACGAAAAAGTGTGGATAACTGACACGGAAATAAAACTACAAAAACTCCTACAGAAGGTAGCGAAGGAAAGCGGGAAGAAAGGACTAAACATAAACTGCATATATATGGGTGGTGGAAGAGCTATGGTATATATATATATATATTAAAGAAAGACAATTAAAATCGCTTAAAATTCCGGTCACATCAACCTTCCGTGAGCGACTGTCAGTTTCCGAATCATTCGATCATAAGGAACCAAACAGTTTTTTGAGATAATCGAATCGTTTTGATGCTCTGAAGATCGAATGGTCATGAAAATGACAAACGCATTATGAAGTTTTTTGTGATCGGAATTTTAAGTGATTTCGAGTTTCAGTTTATACTTAATTTAATAGCATCTCTATACCAGTGTGCTACAACATTTATTCGTTCCTTTGCATCTATCTATCTATCTATCTATCTATCTATCTATCTATCTATCTATCTATCTATCGACACGTGTGTGTTTGCGCGTGTGTGTGAAAGAGAATTCTTAATGGCTTCTCTTGCTGAACATGTCTATTTAACATTGAATATGTTGAAAATATGAGAGCATTAAAATTGCAAACCTTTTCGATGTAATTTTCTTGGTAATGGGTCTCTAAAATTTTCGCTGGTTTCAATTTAGATATACTCGCCATTTTTTTCGAAAAAACCATTTTCTGTTGAAAAAAAAAGTTCAAATATGCAACATGAAAGGTTTACCAAAAATCGCGTTTCTCAAAAATCATAAGAGTCCACAATCCTATATATTTATTTTAAATTCCGTGGTGCCCGGGATACATCAATTTAAGCGTGCTACTAGACTGGAGTCTAGGTCCCGCCTATTTACTTTTGAAATAGAAAAATGTAACCGTCACTTCTACACCAACAGTTTCTTTTCTCACACTTCTCGCCCGTGGTACTCTATCTACTTGCTTCCTTGGTAACTACAATGTTCAAAATTTGCCATCTTCTAGCATCATGAATCCCATTCTTTCCTCGGTCCTATACCCAGTCATTTCTTTCACTTTCACTCTCTCTAACCATCTGCATATTAGTAGCATTCCAGCCTTGTTTTGGGTAAAACGATTAATATATATATATATATATATATATATATATATATATATATATATATCACAATATAATGTTCATTCATTGTACCTGTAATGCTTTAATGTATTCTTTTTTTGCGAAGTTATTAATCTCCTATATGACAAGGAATGTTGAGAATTTTCATTACAAATGGAGTGCAAATCGAAGGTAACCAAGATATAGTTTTCATCATGGCTTCGTTTCGCAAAATAAAGATCAAGAGGGAGTACACGTCGTTTGCTGACACGTTTATGACTGATAAATCAAATGCGGGACAAGCATACACGATCCCAGCAATTGCAGCTGAAAGCCCGGTCTGGGCTTGATGGCACAGTTTGGCAATACTTCCTTCTCTGTCTCTTTCTTTGGGTGCGGCCCTGCGGGTATATTCAAAGATGGAGACAGTAAAACTACAGATGTAGATTTACAGACGAACAAAAAGACATAGCTAAGAGCTACAAAGGACAGGAAATAGTGGAGAGCTGTGGACGCCTCCGTTCTGAAGGGACATGGCACATAGAAGTGGAAGAATTGGGAATATCGTTGACATGGGTTGTGACAAATGGTGTTTTCAGTAAAATAGTAACCATATATAAACTGTAGGTAAAAATAAGAAAAATTGAAATTTAGGGAAAACAAACAAACAACAAAAAAAGACTTTCAGTATTAAACACTCAACGAACATATTAAGGGTAAGAAAAACTGTACAGTTCGTAGGGAAGTGTTGCCTACTGTTCTTCTTTTCGCTAGGAGGATAGAATGGAGTCTGTTAGAATTTATGTTCAGTGGGACCACTATAAATTCTGACTACTTTCTGAACCTATTGTAAAAAAAATCAGAGGATAGCATCTTCAAGCCGGGCTACATTTGAAGATGATCGATGTGCCTAATAACAATGTCTCACAGTCGTTTAAAAGCAGACAAGCAGTCACTGACCATGATTTCATAGCCTTACCTAAATCGTACAACATTTCCGACTTGGCACATTCAGATTTTAATCTGTTTGGGGCCATGAAAGAAGATGAAAAATACAATGCTTCTCCAATAATTGTCAAGTGAATAAGGAAACTTCTACAAGGTGGGAATACATGCTATCTTACAAAATTAAAATATCTAGAATATATCCAAGAATAGACTTGGAATCACAAGACTTTTGGGTACATTTTTGTACGTTTTTTGTGCTTCGACTGTTAAATCTGTTATAATTTTTTTTAAGCGTTTCACCCCAAGCAAGGCGGGAAGCCACTAGGACGCAATGAGTTACAGAAGATTTGAAGCAAGATCAGATAGGAGTGATAGAGGAAAGGATGAGGAGAAGGATAGTGGATAGATCAAGGCAACTGGAGATGTCGATTGACATTACATTTGAATAGTTGGAGATTATAGCTCTCAGGTAAGCTGGAATAGTGGAAGGGAGTTCCACAGGCGAGAGGTGCGAGACATGAAGCTATTGGAGTAGTAGAGACGAGCACATTTAATAGTTTCGACAGTGAAAGGGTGAGAGCGGGATGCTAGCCTCGTAGGGCGCTTGAATTCATGAAGTCTGTTAACCAGAGAATGCAGCTCCTCGGAGCAATTACCATGGAAGTATTTGTAAAAAAGACAGAGAGCGACGGCGCGTCTGTGAGAGAGCGACTGTAGACGACATGTCAGAACAGGGCCAATTATATTGCATATCCGCCTCTGGAGCTTATCAAGAACCCCGAGGCAAACAGAAGGGGCTCCAGACAACATATGGTAGCAATACTCCGTGCAATAATAAAATAAGAACAAGCATATTGCCAATCTACTAAATCTGTATTGAAAATTCGAGATAAAATCAACAATTTAGTGTATTGAGTATAACAGTTAAGAATTTAGATTTAGATTATTTTACTGGCAGACTAACCCCACAGGTCATTTCGCGCCAAAATCGGGTACTTTTAAGATTTCTTTTTATATTGTGTTTATTTTGCAGTTTCTTTTATAATGCGTTATGGGCATGTTATTCGGTTTTAGTTGCATTTTGTATCCGGGTGTTTATTCGGTTTCTATTTTATATTTTGGGGCAGGGTTTTGTTACTTTTAAGAATTCGAGAGTAGCCTTGGGTTCAACATCTTGAAATAGGGAACTACGGTTCGGAACATTGTATAAGTATTTTTGTATAAGTGCCACTTCTTTTGCAGTTAATTAAAAAAATGTTTGAACAGTTAGAAAGTCCACCGTATAAACCAGTTTGGTTTGTTACTAAAATGTTTTAGTTATATACAGATATAACACATTCGGAAATCACACAAAAGTACAGATATAATTTGACTACAAGTAATTAATTTGCATCATCCAACGATATATCAACTTTCGAAAGACAATAGTTGATGACATGGAGATTACAGCTTATTAAGCGGGGCAAGAAATAGCGTATTAATTTTAATTTCCCCAAAACGAAACTGCTCTATATTAATCATCTTAAAGATTTTTTTTTTACTTTCCATCAACATGACTGATGTTAACCATAAGGAGAGGAACGCAGTGTGTCCCTCTTGCTTTCACGTTTCATTGCTCCCATGTTTTCCACTGGCATGAAGTGGAAAGATTACATTGTATGAAGTACAAGCTCTGATTCCTCAATCCAAGCCGATATCCATTACTCCACCGTGCCTCCTCTACGTGCATATATATATATATATATATATATATATATATATATATATATATATATATATATATATACATATACATATACATATATATATATATATATATATACATATATATATATATATATATATATATCTATATATATATGTATATATATATATATACATATATATATATATATATATACATATACATATATATATATATATACACATACATATATATAGATATATATATATATATATATATATATATATATATGTATATATATATATATACATATACATATATATATATATATATATATACATATACATATATGTAGATATATATATATATATATATATACATATACATATATATATATATATATATATATATATATATACATATACATATATGTAGATATATATATATATATATATACATATACATATATATATATATATATATATATATATATACATATATGTATATATATATATATATATATATATATATATATATATATATATATATATATATATATATATATATATATATATGTATGTGTGTGTGTAAAATGCAACATGTCAGGGCGTGCTGCTGTGTTAGCCAAAGGTCGCAGGCAAGTCATTTGCTGTTTTTATGGAACTCATTATCTTTAGGGCAAATTTGAATGCCAGCTGGACATCAATTATTTCTTACCTGCATATTCAAATAGAGATGAACCGAAGTGTCAAAAAAATGTGATGCAACATCTTCCGCGACGGAAAACGCAGAATCATTTAATCAGCCCAGAGAAACTTTTCTGTCTGTCCCCAGCATGACCGATGCTAAACTCCAGGAGAGCAAAACTTTGCGCCTTCTTGGGCTCACGTTTTCCACTGACAAGAAGTGGAGGGATTATACTTAATCAATTGCCAGCTTTACTGATAGCAAAGTTGGTTCTCTGTGTCGTGATAGACAATTTTTAGCGTAAATTTATCATTCGTCCATGTATTGAATGCTGCTACTATATTTCGTTTGGTGCTTCTGTTACATATCTCGGGATTCTTGGCAAAATTCAAAGAAGGTTCTGTCATGTGATTGATCCTGACCTGGTATTTCGATTGCAGTTACTTTCTCACCGACCTGACATGGCTTCCCTCTGTCTTTTCTACAATTATTTTCCTGGGAACTGTTCTGATGAGATTTTCTCCTTAGTGCCTCGACTGCATGTATTTAACCGTGGCACTAGTTTGGCAATTAGGTCTCACTGTTTTTTTCCAGCTAGATGGAGCTGTCTGTTCTATTCTAAAAGTTGTCTTTTTTTCCTTGTAGTTCTCGCCTGTGGAACGCCTTTCTGATTTCTTGCATCTCTGTCACCTACGATCTCCTAAGATTTAAATGCCACGTCAATCTTCTGTTTTCCTTAAACCTGTTTTTTTATTATTATTTCTTTTCACTTCACTTAACTGAAGTTTTCGCATTCTTTTCCACTCCCTGTAACTCCTTCCGTCTCTGCCCAAATTACACATGTCTATTTGAAATGTTAATTTAAAAGTTGTTTAGCCAGTCTTCTATATCTTTTCTCTTTGTTTACGTTTTAAACACCAGATTCTTCAAATATTGTCTTATTGGCCAATTTACTTTTCTTGTCTCTTACACTTTTTAATTTTCCTCAAGTCTCTTTTATTTACATATTTAAAGTCAGTTTTGTTTTCTTGTTCTTAACTTGCTAATGTCAGGTCACTCTATAAGTGCCGCATGGTCTGGTCATCGGCAATTAAACCGGTCCCCTTATCAGGCTTTTGCGGTGAGCAGGCTGACTGGATTAGAAAAGAGACCTGTCAAGTGGCGGATGAACCTTCAATGCGGTAGATTGGGTTCCATAGCTACGGATGCAGCCAATGCGATGATAATAGAGAATCGATTTCTTATTGACTGAAATCAACGGCCATGGCGGCGGGTTTCTGCAATGCAAGCAAAGTTCGTGTGTTTGTGACCAATTTGAACATTCAAGTTGGAGGGCATCGGTTCCTTGAAAGAGGAAGGGGCTCCGCCAGTTTTACTTGCCCAAAACACGCTACACATAAATAAATATCTGGGCACCTTGACGTGGTGTAATGGTCAGCAAGCTTGTCTCGCTAGAACAATTAGGACTGAGTAGTGAGTTTAATCCTCACTGGGTGCCCCATGCTTTCGGCGTTGTGCCACGTCTAAGCTATGCTTAGAAAATAACCATAAATAACTAGCTCTCTGGCTTTCAACCCAGATATGTGAAATGAACTGGTCAGGTGTTCAGCGACCCTACGACTACAACAGGCCATGAGACTGATAATGAACTTACCATTGATTTCAGTTTCTTAATTAATTATTCTATGATCTTTCTTCAAATTGGACGTAATCATCAACATTGTATTACCATCATTCAGTACATTTACTCTACTTGTTTCCTTTTTTGAGATTATAACTTTTTACGACTCATGAAATTCGTTATATGTCATAATTAAAAACAAGTAGAAATATTATTATCCAAATCGTGTAGCATCATGGGATAATTGTTCACCCCACATAATGTTTAATATCTAAAGAAACACTAAAGCAACTGAATTTCTTTTTTTTTTCAAGTTTTCAGATAAGACGTTTAGCCATCTTGACACCATTTGTCGTAATAATCACTGGAAAACCCTTTGAGTTATACAGCTAGAAAGAGAAGAGGCTAAAATCGTTTTGTGTCACCCCTATTATGTCTTCCCAACTGAGCAATAGTGAGAGAAAAAGATCACTCAGGCCTTCAGTAATGGTACTAACATTCAAACTCTGGCTTTCATCTTCAAAGTACATTCAAGAACCATCGAGAGAATGGTAAATAAGTTTAAAACGAGGAAAACTGGATCAGGAATTCATAACAGCGAGAGGGATCATCGACCTAGAGATAAATACATTTTTCTTGTTCAAAGTAGAGTACAATAGTGTTATAAAACCCACGGAGAATTCCAGTAAGATATTTTTAATCATTTTAAAAATACAACAGTTCAAAGCTTAATCTAACCATTCGGCAAGTTTGCTGTAACAGGCGGTGTATTTATTAAAATGATAACTCTAGAATTACATAATAAAATTTCACACAACCGATTTAGTCTATGTGAAAATTACTAATTAAAATGCATAAAATTAAATTAATATATCATAAATATTTTATTTGCAGCGTTGGTTAAAACTAGTTTTATTCGGAGAAAAAAATGACCAGCAAAATACAATTAGATATCATATCAAACGATTTGCTTGAGTAGAGGAGTGTGAAAATGTCCCGTCTACATTCTGAACATTTTAACATCAATGATAAATAAGAATCTTGCTACCAACCTCTTCTTGTTGAGTCTGCAAAATGGTATTCTTAATCACTGGTGATGTGAAATCTGATTGCCACAATATCTTGCCTCTGAAAGGTGACTTAATAAGAACAAAAGAATAGTTAGTTTCGAGAAAAAAAATAGATGCGTTTTTTTTCTGATCATTAAGATAAAAATTTAATTAGAATATAATTTTTTTTTTTTAAAGTTGTCTGGCATTCGCAAATGGTTGGATGGGTAACTATTTTGTATCCTTACATAGACTCAATATAACACAAGGTATATTTTAAAATGGAACCCTGTACGATTTTTCAGGCCCCAAGATTGCGTTCAAGTATGAAAAAGAGTGTTGCCGCTTCGAGTTTTATATTTTATATCTACATGCGCTCTATCTCTGATATTGAGCACTTTTTACCCATAAATATAGCATATCTTAAGACTATATATATATATATATATATATAATGTTTATTAAGGTAGCTGACTGTTTTTTCTTTTTCTTTGCAGGCTATATATATATATATATATATATATATATATATATATATATATGAAAATATATAGAAAATAGGAAAGAACTCGTTAGGTAAATAATCCAAAGTTCTTTAGTATCTTTGTTATTATTTTTAAAAAATAATGCTCGATACAAAAGTAGAGCATAAATATAATTATTTATTTAAAAATATGATTCCAACACGCTACATAAGAGTTCTAATGTTTCAAAACAAGAGCCGAAAACTTCAATATAATTATTTGAATTAAATTGAATTAAAGTAAGCTCTGTTCCATCTTCAAGCGAAATTTTTTTATTAGGTTGGTGCAAAAATAAAGTCGTTTTTTGACGTTAAAAAATAGGTCAAAAACCGACATTATTTTTGCACCAACCTAATAGAATAACCTATTTCTGAAATTTACGTGTTTTAATAGCAGGCCTAGGAATGTAACTCTATACTGATACAAATTATTAACACCCTTCGCCCCTCTCTATAGGAACAATCACGCTGGCCGTTACCATAGAAATTTTGATTTCAATAATGAATCTGCTATTAAAACACGTAAATTTCAGAAATAAGTTATTCCCCACAAAAAAAAGAAAAAAAAAATTTCGCTTGAAGATGGAACAGTGCTTACTTTAATTCAATTTAATTCAAATAAAAACATGAGAACTCTTATGTAGCGTGTTGGAATCATATTTTTTAAATAAATAATATATATATATATATATATATATATATATATATATATATATATATATATATATATATATTATGAAATGGACAAAGTCCGACAATTATTTTAAGACATATTAACACACACACACACACACACACATATATATATATATATATATATATATATGTGTGTGTGTGTGTGTGTGTTTATGTGTGTGTTAGCCCAAAAAATGTTACTGAATAGGGAATAACTTAAATGGAGATTGGAAATGAAATGGTAATCTTTATAACATCAACAAAATACAATACTCGCCAGCAGCGTCAAGTAGGTAAACCACTGCTAGTGGTGAACTACTTAGCATATTACCCCCACTTACAATAGTGTCCAAGGTATTTATGAAGACTAGAACATACCCATTAGTGTTCATAGGTACGGTATATAACAATATATAAATTAATCGTAACCCCAACACTAACCCTAAAACAACACCATATGACAACCAACTATTGGACTTCGAGAAAGATCTATTCTTGGTAATAGACAAAATTAATTAGGCTAAAACTACCAGCGATCTACAGCAAAACATGCAAAAGAACGTTTCAGTGATCAAAAAATCAGATAAAATAATTATCAAGGCAGACAAGATGGGAAACCCTTACCAGATCGATGTGGATATGTAACTATGAAACTAATAAGTTACAAGTTTTATAAAAAGGCATCCAACAATTGAGAAAATAACATCATTAGTAAAGCCAAGAAAATAGCCACTGAATTAAAAATTGATGAATGGAAGTACAAATTTCACAAACAACAAGCGTTTATCACAGTTAAAGGCCACAAAGCAAATTTTCTAAACAACCCTCAATACCGATTACTCAACCCAACTAAAAATAACATCAGTAAAATAAGCAAAAACATCTTGAAAGAGTATGTATGCAATTACATGAAAGATGCTCTAGGAATAATCCAGTGGCATAAAACAGCAGAAGCCATAGAATACTTTTCTAATATAAAAAGGAAGAAAGAATTTACGTTTATCCAATTCGATATTTTTGACTTTTACTCGCGTCCATCACCGAAAATCTGCTAATGTCTGTTATCAATTTAGCAAATGATTACTGTCCTATTAGCGATTGCGAAATTAAAATCATAAAGCAGACACAAAAACCTATATTATTCCATAATATATGTGGACCAAAGGAAATAACACAGATTTAACATTGCTATGGGAGCATATGATTTTGCGGAGGCATATTACCACAATCACCAATGCTAAAGTGATCAACTTTCTCGATGTGACATTGGACTACAATACTGGTTATTGCAAACCATATGCCAAAAGATCTATATAACCATAGATACTTCAGTAATGAATCAAACCCATTTCATAAAATTCTAGATAATTTACATAAATCAGTCCAAGTTAGATTTTTATTATTAATAAATATTAATAGCAATAAGGAAATATTTGATAATAATAAAATTAAATATATAAAAGCTTTATAACTAAGAAACCATAAAATAAATTTAGAATATTTAGAAAAAAAAAACAAAAGTTAAAAGGTAAACAGAAACACCGTAGGCGTAACATAATATGGTTTAACCCACCTTTTAATCGTAATGTTTAAACGAATATCACAAGAATTTTCCTAATTCATAAGCACTTTAATCATTCACCAACACTAAAAAAAGATTTTTAACAAAAATAATGTTAAGATTAGCTATAGCTGGGTTAATAATAAATCTACTTCTCAACATAACAATATTATATTAAACAGATACATGTTTAACAAAGACAACAAAATCAATTTAAAAAAAATAAATCCGACTACCCAAAAATATGATATGCCCCTTAAACGGCCAATGTATGATTGATAATATTGTATACCGAGCTAGCATACATTCCGGTAACGATGTCGAATTTTATTTTCGTTCCACTGAGAATCCCTGGAAATTTCGTTTCTACCATCATCGAATGACTTTAGGTAATGGAAGATACATAGACAGCATTCATCTCGCCAAACATTTCTGGCAATTAAAGAATGGTGGCAATACACCCATTATTATGTGGTATATTGTAGCTAAAACCAAATCTTACAATGAGAAAGGCGATAGTTGTAATTTTTCTCTTGTTGAAAAATTAGTTATCTTAAAACAGTTTAAATAACACAAGGTTATTACACAAGAAAAATTTACATATAGAGATAAAAATAAAAATATCTACTAAAATACGTTGATTCAGATTAATTCTTAATGTAAATTATGTTTTCTTTTAAAAAAGAACCTTTATGTTGCATATGAAAAATTAATATTCACATTAAAATGAATTTAAAAAAATTTCCCCCCCTATATATATATATATATATATATATATATATATATATGTATATCCCGTTTATTTTAAATGCTAAACATTGTGGTAACAAAAAATTTTATTAAAATTTAATTACACAACGATCAGTCTATATCCAACACCTGAAGATTGCATTGTGCATGAAACTCCGAGTCATGCTACCGGTGAGGGACAGTATGTATATCATATACTTAATGGCTCTGTTAAATTACAACGAGCACTATATTATTAACACGAGCACGATATGTACGATATATATAATATATATATATATATATGTGTGTGTGTGCGTGTGTGTGTGTGTGTGTGTAGGATGCGATAGATAAATTGTCATCTAAATTACACTGAAATTCAAATAATGCGGATATCTAATTTTTTTTAAATTGCACAAAAAGTATCATTAAATATTAATGATTAATTTTATTAAATAAAATCGTCGTTGGCTTCAACCACTGCCTCCATACGACTACATAATCTTCTGCAATTTTTCTTGGCGCTCTCCTTGTTTAATTTGATGAATGCTGCCACAATCCTTGCCTTCAGTACATCTTTGGTGTTAAAAAATGTTTTGTTGGTTCAACTACAGCTCATACATAATAATCAAGGGGATTGCAGTGTGGGGAGTTAGATGGTCAGATTAAGGTATGATGTTGTCGCCGAATTTGTCTAACAGCTATGATTAGGCTCTCTTGCTTGTGTGGCGTGGTGCAGAGTCCTGTTGCCAGACGTAGGATCTTACATAATCCACCCTCTTGACACACGGCAGCACTGTCTATGGACCTGATTGACATGGAAGAATCGTTTTCAATCATGGATCTCAGCAACAAATTCGGGATTTCTTTACTTAAAAGAACGATCAGAGTGAGTTTTCCAGGCTGACGTCCCTTCGTAATCACTATTAGACTCATCTAACTCTTTATGAATGCTGTACAGCGTCCACAGATTGACACCAAAACACCCTGAAATGCTCGAATTGGAGCTTCCAGTGCAATACCAAGCACTACAGCATGCTGTTTCCAAATTCCTGGCGGACTGAATTGTGTCATGGTGCTCTTTTTCTCACAGACGGTGCCCAACTGGCCCTACTATACTGTGTCGTCGACAAAATCAACATATATATATATATATATATATATATATATATATATATATATATATATATATATATATATAATTGAAAAGCACTTTCCCACTAATAGCAAACTTAGCAACATCTTTAACAAAAACACATTGAAACTGAGTTACAGCTGCACTGAAAATATAGAAAGAATCATAAAAAGACACAATAAGAAAATCCTAGAAAAACACGCATACCAAAACAGTAATAAAACACATAAACTAAAACTAGATAAAAATAACGAAAAATTATGCGATTGTAGAAACCCTAAAAACTGCCCGTTGGAAAATAAATGCCTCACAAAATCCGTGGTATACCAATGCACTATCTCATCCATTGAGAGCCCTAACACTGATAGGATATACATAGGATCAACAAAGAATAATTTTAAAATTAGATGAAGACAACACAAGAGCTCCTTCAACAATATTCAAAATAGAAATCAGACATCTCTATCCCAATATTTCTGGCATCTAAAGGAAACGAATAAAACACCAAAAGTAAAATAGAAAATAGTAAATAGAACAAGAACCTGTAGAACCTGGGATGACCCATGCCTCTTATGCTTACAGGAAAAACTACACATCATTAAATTCCTAAATAATGAAAAATTATTAAACCATAGACAGGAATTAACGGTTTTTTGCCGACATCAACAGACTTTCGCATTAGATAATTAGCATAAAAAAAAAGAAAAAAAAAAAAACATAGCTAAGTAAAATTCTAAAAAAGCTCAGCCAAACCTTTAAATAGGAAAAACCCTTTTTGTCGTCGTCAAAAAAACTAAAAAAAACAAACTGAAATTCAATGCAAAGCGATCTGTATATTAAACACCCACTTAAATAAACAAATAAATAAATAGATAATCAGATAGACAATAATAAAAGACAATTCTCCAGACACATAACGACTGTAGGCGCGCCATAAAAATATCTTTCAATGGGAACCAACTAAAGGATGACCGTAAACATTAGCCTTGAAATAGATACCCTACCCAACCTTAGCAAAACCTCTCAGAGGATGATGAATCTACTGATAAGAATTAACTCCCTGACCACCTAAAGAAGGAAAATAGTCTAGCCACTCCCACAATAACAAATTCTGTAAAAATACACGTAAACCGAGAGATAGCTTATTCCTAAAATTTCGCTTGAAGATGAAACGGGACTAAACACCACAATCCAACTTAATTTTATTAATTATTTGGATGATTTCGGCCCTCGTTTTTGAAACATGAGAACTCTTATGTAGCGAAGGAATCATATTTTTAAACAAAAGATATTATTATAATATAAGCTCTACTTCTGTATGGAGCACTGTCTTCTTAAAAATAAAAACAAAAATACTAAGGAACCCCGGATTATGCACCCAACGTGTTCTTTTCTATTTTCTGCATACCTGCACAAGGATATATATATATATATATATGTGTGTGTGTGTGTGTGTGTGTGTGTGTGTGCGTGTGTGTGTGTGAGCGCTTGGCCGAGTGGTTAGAACGTTCGCATTCTGACCATGAGGGTCGGAATCTCTCAGCTGACTTTCTGATGTTATCGGTGATGAAGGTGGGGACGATCCTAGTGTGCGGTACCTTTATAAAGTTCTTGAAAATCATACCCACGGGTTGACCGTGGAATTGAGTAGACGGAACAGATGTGCTAGCACGAATTCACAAGTCAACGTGACCGAGGGTTTGAGTTTTTCTACAGATTGTTGATCTTTCTAGATAACACACTCTCTCCGAGAAACTGTAACTAAGGTCTGCTCAGCATAGTTGCATTATAAACGGGTGTTGACAGGTATCCTTAAATGCGAGTGGCCAGCTATTATATAAGAGATATAAAACATTTAGAAAACCAATTGTCAAGAAGTAATTTTTATCTCTCACGTTCGCCACACAAGTATATATATCTCTCTTTTTCTCTGTATATATATGTATATATATATATATCTATATATATATTCATATCCATATATATATATATATATATATATATATATCCATATATATATATATATATATATATTCATATCCATATATATATATATATATATCCATATATATATATATATATATATATATATTCATATCCATATATATATATATATATATATATTCATATATATATATATATATATATATATATATATATATATATATATTCATATCCATATATATATATATATATTCATATCCATATATATATATATATATATATATATATATATATATATATATATATTCATATCCATATATATATATATATATATATATATATATATATATATATATATTCATATCCATATATATATATATTCATATCCATATATATATATATGGATATTGGACATGTGTTTTAGCTACGAAGTGCTGGTACATAATGTGTTAAATTCTTTTTCGTTTCGCGCAGCAAACTGTTACAATTCTCTTCATAATCAAAGTGCAATATCTTGGTGAAATAAATATTTAAAAAGATAACGAATCCACTTTGAAAAGCTGACATAACTACGATAAAAGTCAAGTATTCTCTAGAAAAATAAGATAAAATATCAAGTTTGAGCGCGTTATCTGTTACATAATGAACTCGGGTGTGAAATATGTCGACATAGTTTTGCTACTCAGTGAAAAGACCCGCGTAAACGCTCTTGGAGTTTATTTATATGTACGAATGTAAAATATTCTTCTATTGTTACAAGAAGCAGGAAGAACCAAAAACTCATGACAAAACGATGTTGTGACGACGTCTTGATCTACGTCAGATCGGATACGTGTGCATCGACTTTAGTTTAAATATTTTTGAAGGTAAAAATGCAAAGTTGGTCTGACAGGATAGAAAGAAAATGCAAGAAAAAAAAAAAGAAAGAAACGCAGGAAAAAGGTAAGATAGAGAGACAATAGCACTTAATAAATAATGGACTATTCCGTTTTGATTGCGTGGAAAGACGGAAAAGACATATCAGAGAGGCTATTTTGGTTCAACGAGAAAATGAAAGAAACAAAAAAATTAATTTAAAAAATGCTACTCTAATTAAAAGATAAAACAGTTTACTAAGACGAAAATGATTAGAAAGGGATTTAATTGTTAGTTCATCAACAGTAAATCTGCGTCCAGGTTTTACGTTTCATCATTCTTGGTAGATCTCATAAAAAATTTATTTTGTTGCAACAAAAAAAATGTTAAATTTCGTGCATTTTTATGGCATTTTATCCTCAAACAGCGAAGCGCCGAGATTTTGTGAATCTACTTTTTTTTAATACTCGGAAGGGGAAATTTACATATATTGGCCAATGGGAATCAAGTTTTTCTAGCACCTAAAAATTTTGGCTGGAGCCGAAATTTATGAACTCATTGAGAACAAAAAAAAGACTGCTATCAGTAGTTGAAGAATGAAGAGAGTTGAAAAGAAAACAGCAGAGCGTCAACTTTGCTCTGGGCAGTTTTCACAATATATCACATATTTCACCAGGAAAATAACGTTTATTAAAATTTCGTTTGTTTCATTTCATTCTCACTTGTTCACCCACAGGCTCTCTTATGCATAAACACACGCATATACAATGATTATGTAGACTGCTTCTTGAATTGTGTAACTTTTCATTGAAGTTAGCATTTTAAACCATTGGTGATTTTCCCTAAGGAAGATCATACGTCTGTCTATATTTCTGTGATGAGGTAGTGAACTATTTACATTGTTCCGACTGTTGTCCTTATCTTTGTTATATTCACGACGTTTTGGCCGTTGTACGCTATCTAAGGACATGTAACCCACTTGTTAAAAGCGTTGGTTGATTGACCCAAAATGATTTGATCCAAAGAGTTCAATCCCTGGCCACAGCATGTGTAAATGGTAGACATATTTACGATTGAATCTGGCGAGAAAAACTGTCCAGCACGATACAGTGAACCATATCAGTAGGCTTAGCAATGGATCCATTGTAATTATTCCACTCGATGTCAGCAGAGAACGTTAACCAAAGAAAGTGCAACGAGTCAGTCTATTGGAGGTTAGCATCAGACATGCTGATAGAGGGCAGAAAGGGATCTCTCAGATAATAAGTAGAGAGCAGTTTCGTTTTGGAGGCGTTAAAATTAACAAACCATTCCTTGCCCCAGTTAACAGCAGGTTTTAGGTTACTTTTGATATCAGGTGTAATCGAACCGATCAGACTTACTATTAAGACAGGAGTTAATAGTTGTGCATATATACCGAGTTGAGAACTGAAGCCATCAGAAAGGACATGGACAAAATTTAGGAAAAACGTAGGTTCAAAGATAGAGCCCTAGTGGACACCTGAATTAATGCAAAATGATCTAGAAGAGAAGCCATTCAAGACAACTTTCATTACATGATTTGATAAGAAAGACTGAATCAGTTCAAAAATTGGTCCAGAAATACCATAACCTTTCAATTTGTGAGGTAGACCGATATGTCAAAACCTCTCGAAGGCTTCCGAGATATCCAAAGCAACAGCCCATGCTTCACCTTTATTTTCTAAAGCTTGATTTACTTGTTCAGTAATAATCCCTACTATATCAGTATTTGACCTAGAGAAGCGAAAGCCGTAGTGTTTATCTGAAAGAAGACCTTGCGATGTGAGATACTTAACCAATTCTAAGTTGATTAGAGACTCTAGTACATTGCCAAAAAGAAGTAGGAGTCTAATAGGCCGACAGTTAGAAGGATCAGACGGCGCACCAGAGTTCTTAAAGATTGGAACTACAGAAGACGGATTTACAACAAGCACGAAAGTAGGAAGCAGCCAGGAATTTATTATAAAGTTTAGAGAGAGCGGGAACCAGTACAGGTGCATATTTCTTAAGGACTATCGCAGGGATACCATCAGCTCCACATGTTTTGTGTGGATCCATTTTAGAAATCATAGCAGAAACCATGGAAGGGTTTATATGCATATCACTCAATAGAGACTCAGTTCTAAATAGAAAGTCAGATACTCTTAATAGACGCTTAAAAGGTTAAAGGTGGGTAATAAGTATTTAACCTAAAATATTTAGTGGGCGATTGAAGTAGGGAAAAAAAAGATTTATTCAGAATCAAAATACTTTAGGAGAGAGCTTTTTTTTAATGGGCACAAGGTATCATGAGCTCACGACTTTTGTTCAGTAGGTTAGGGTCGTTAATATTTTTGAGTATGAATCTTTTTTCCAGCAAACACAGGTTACACCAATCTCCACGACCGGAAAAGGGTGTCGTTTTGGCGACGAAATTCCAACTCACTGTCGCTCTGTATTTATTTCTTTTGATTTCCCAGTAAAATGTTTAGAGTGCAGTGGCATTAGAATATTGTTTATTGGTAAGAGTCATTTTATGATAGTAATACCGGGTCTTCCAATGGTTTGCAATGGAACCAAAATAAAATATAATCTCGCCATTATGTTTAATGCTAGCCTTATATATAACGCATTTATTTATACATTTACGATTTAGTGGACAGGTACTGTTTTTTCGGCAATTACACTTTTTGTCTGTATTAATATTGCTACTGCTATTAACAGAAGAACATGTACCATATATAATTTAAGCTTACATTATTCTTTTTTCCATATGGAAAATATTGTACCATATAAACTTTAAGTTTGTATCATTTTTTTCCTCCAGTATCTCCCTACATACACTCTATATTTTAAATTTATATCCCAATAATATATTGTGTTTTTATTAACTTTGAGCTTTGGATCTGAGTATAATTTAGCGTTCCTCCCATGAAACCCAGTATTTAAAAAAAACCCCCAAAAACCCAAAAACAACTGTAATAACGACTCAATCGCCATATGTGCCTAACAACGTGGGAAACCATGAAGTTTTAAGTTGTACTACAAAAGTAGGGATATATATATATATATAATTATTTATTAGAAAATTATAACATAAATATGTTATAAAATTACTACAAAAACAGTCATTTTGTTTCAACACATTTTGTTTCAACACATTTGGTGTCTTATCAAGTGAATGTTGAATGTAGAATAAAGGGTTTTAAAAGGTTCAAATTTATTAACCGCCCTTCGCAAGGGGAAACGATGTTACATAAGCAGAAATGACCAATCAAAATACAAGTATACGAGAATTCAAAAAACTTGACAACAAAGCAAGGTTATAATAACTATTAAATGCTTCAAAGTTGGGGTTATACTAAAATAGAATTTATTCTAACCAATAAGTATTAAATTATACGATAAAATTTGAAATTAAAAATTACCCATTTTAAAATCTAAATTTAATCTCTATTAAGTTTAAAATTATAAAATTACTGAGGAAAAAGAAAAAATACAGATGTTATTCTATTTATTTTGTTTATCAAATTTCCATAGATAGTACGCATGCTAGAAGTCTTAAGCAAAAAGTATCAATAAAATTTGATCAAATTTAGGAATAATTATGCTAAATATATTACATCACTAAAAATATGACACATGAAAACGTGATAATTAAAAAGGCCGACATGATGTTTGAAGATTCAATATTTGAAAATGATAAAACTAAAAGGGCACAAAATCATAATAGACACATATCGTTACAGCATTACCAACAAAATTGATTGATTGCTTAACTGATTTGTTTTTTTTTTACGTTTTATCAACCATTTTGCAGGTTATGTAAACCGAGAATATATTTTTAGATTGTATGATTATCTTTTAGTGATAATAATGATTTACTGATACAAATCTTACTAGTTAGCCTATAGCTGGGGAGAAAATGTGGATTCATAACTTTCTTAAGGATATTTGCACTTAAAAGTGAAGATAACGAAACCAAAATTGAATTGAACCTCGGCTCTCGATACCAATAAAATCCTTTTGATTACGATTTATGAAAGCTGAAAGTACTCAGGAATCGGGCAAATTATATTCAGATTTAATTCGAAATATAGAAAAATAAACAAAATGTTCTAACAGAAAACTTTCGTTGGACCTTTAACCAAATATGTATAAATGAAAGGATGCTGCCCCTGTACATTCAAATCATATGAGGCTGGAACGCATATGGTTGAATAAATCTATGTACAGACATCATGTTCTTGGAATTCATTTATTTTTGATGTCAACGAACACTCGTTGCCACTTTTGTGATGTCAACAAATACTCGTTGTCACTTTCGAAATGCTTGTGGCAGTAGAGATTTTAAAATCGCAGATTACAACTATAGTAGCACGGTTGAACAATACTGGTGTCAGACGCCTGCGAATAACACTCGCACTAACAGCACTCGCTCAAATAGTATAGTGATCTGAATAGAGAAATAGTATAGTGAATAGATTAGGGAATAGCGGTCCGTATAGTAATAGAGGATAGAGTAGAAATAGCGGTCCGTATAGTAACAGAGGATAGACTAGAAATGGTGATCAATTAGATACCAAGCTAATTCCTACATATATATTTCCTATATGGTCACGTGATCTACTTAATTTAATAATGGGATCGCCTGCGTTTGCTCACTGGCGATCTATGTTCAAACTCAAGTGTCGGCAACGACAGTCTATTCCTATATAACAATTTTAAAAAAAGATTAGTTCCAGCTCAATATATAAAGATGTATGAATAACAGTTGTGTAGTGTGTGGTTATGAAGAATGCTATTTATATATGTCTATGTATCTACCTTTTCTTCTACAGAAGTAGCGAGGGAAAACGAGAATAAAGTTAACCACAAGAAGACTGAATGCATGGTTGTTACAAAAAGGATGAGCCCAAGATGCAAATTACAAATCGGAGAATGAAACAAGCATAAAAAAATTTAATATCTCGGAAGTGTTTTAACAAAGGACGGAAAGTGTGACACTGAAATCTGAAGACGCATTAGGAGAACCACAGATGCGTTCCCAAAGCTAAGCAGAGTATTAAGAAACAGAAAATCTGCGTTAGAATAAAAAAAAAGAGTGTCGTAGTTAACTCCTCCTTAATTTCCTAATTGTTCAAATTGTTTCCTAGGGGACGCTACCCCTAAACAATAAATACTTGAATACTTCGTTCTCTCATCCTCTTTCTCATTTCGAAATTTCAGCGGACACTATGTAGGCTCTCTCAGAAAATACGCGTTTCCCACTTGGAGGAAAACGCCATGAAACACACACATACGTACATACGAACATTCACTGACACACGAAATTTCCACAGACACACACATTAATGTCTTTCTCCCTTAGTAAATTCTGTTGTTATTTAATGCATATACCTGTTTATACATATATATCGGTCTTGTTTGTTTTCTTTACATGTTTTTGGTTGGACTCAACTTTAGTCCGCCATATTCTTGTAGTGGGCTTTATTTTCTATCAGGAGTCATACACGTATTTCATTTAACAACATGTAAACCCACGGTCCACTACAAGAGTACTGAACTGTTACGTGATATATGCCCCCCCCCCTATATGGCAGTGAATGCTGGACAATCTCTTCAAAAATGAAGAAGAGACTTGAAGCAACAGCAATGCTGTTCTACAGAAGGATGATGAGGATATTATGGAACGAACATCTGAGAGACGACGAGATTTTAGAGAAAATGGAAACATAAAGGACACTTGACATTTCTGGGGGGACATTATGAGGAAGAAAGGCTTGGAAAATCTGTTACTCACAAGACAAACTGAGGGCAAGAGGGACAGAGGAAAACAACGCATAATATACTTGGTTAGCTTGAATAAATGGATGGCGGAATAGGATTTAGGAGAAAAAAGACAAAATATATTATGAACTATACAGGACAGGAAAGTGTGGAGAGTTATGATCGTTTATGTCCTGACGGTATACTGTACATAAAAAAGCTATTCGCAGGGGTTTAGCAAGGTGGAGGTATGGAGACAGTCGTCGCCGGACGTAAATGTTAAAGAATACAAATTTTCATCTGGCGAGAAAAAAATAATCTATAGACTAATATTGCCACGAATACCACTTTTGTAATAAAAAAAAACTTTTTGAATGTAAACCTAAGTAGATCTATAAGTGCTTGTATTTTTATCCGTCTTTTTCATAAAGCAGAGCCATTACAACAAATGAATGGCTTTCCGAGTGTGTTGCATAAATCTAAACTGGAGATGTAGCTATGATTAATTCGAACTGATACACTGAAAATTAATATTACTGGTTGACATAAATTTCACAAGGATTTGCAAACTATGTAAGTACACATAGGATTTAGATCTAATTCAGCTAGTTCCAGTTTTACAATTATGATATTGGGACTTTATTTTTGGCCAAGGCAAAATGATAATTGATTCTTTGTTATTGCCATTCAGAGAGTAATAAATCGTAAAATATATAGAAAAACATTTTAAGAGAATCTCAGATGCTGGCACAAAAAATGTATTCGCTCCTGGGTGGTGAGAAAACCCTGCTATACCACAAACCATATGTGCCACAATTCTATTTAAAAACATTATTTTAGTTTCTTTCTTTCTTTCTTTCTTTCAGCATCTATCTATGTATGTATGTATGTATGTATGTATGTATCTATCTATCTATCTATCTATCTATCTATCTATCTATCTATCTATCTATCTATCAGTTTCTCTTTTCTATTTAATAAAATAGTTTCGACTGAATATATAAAAATATTGCAGTCGCTTTCTTTCTGTCTTTCTTTTGTTTCTCTCTCTCTCTCTATCATTTTTTTTTCTATTTAATATAATATTTTCAACAAAATATGTCAAAATATTGCAGTCTCTTTCCTTCTGGCTGTCTTGAATTCTCTCTCTCTCTATCTATATATCTATCACTTTTTCTATTTAATAGTTTCAACAAAATATATCAAAATATTGAAGCCTCTTTCTTTCTTTCTTTCTTTCTTTCTTTCTTTCTTTCTTTCTTTCAGCCTCTATTTCTGTATGTACGTATGTATGTATGTATCTCCTCGTATACAACTCTATTAGTCCGTGTATATATCTGGGAATACCAGGTTTCAATTTGTGTCCCTGGGAATATTATCGAGCAGTACGAAATTACCCATATTTGGCGGGAGTCTGACTCCATTTGGTTCTCCCCAGACCGCAAATGGGATTTTTCATGAATCTCTTGAATTTTACTAAAAACAGTAAATAATTTGGTGAAAGGACATCTGCGCGGAATAAAAATTGAAAAATTTTCCCTCCGTCAACAATCATTTTGCCACTGAGGAAATTCCCACCAAGTAATTCAGAAAATTGGCTTGTCTGATTAACCTATGATAATTACCATGCACTTTTTTAAAGCACTATATCTCCATGACACTGGTTAAGACGCTTAAATGACGCTTAAAAAATAACAATAGCAATTTCTTAAGAAAGTAAATCTTAATAAAGTCTTAATAAATTCCGAATAAAATTATCTAATATAATTAATATAATTAATCAATTACTTATAATAATGTAATTAATCTAATTCTTAATAAAGTAAATCTTGGTAAAGATATTTATGAAATGGAAATAATCGAATTTCTTTTTTTATTAAGAAATAAACATATTTCGAAATCATTGTTTCTCGGGTTGCGTTTTGAGGTGGTATTTATTTTATGAAATGAAAATTATTTGAAAACTTTATAATGTTTATTTCTTTCAGAAAAAGGAGGGTAGAGTTCCCAACAAAAACTTAAACATGGGCATATGAAGATAATTGCAGTTGATGCTTTCAATAAACTTCTACAATTCATAATATTTTGACTTTATGTACAATAGAACATATTTCATTGCATATATCAACAGAGAGAAGTAAATTTAATTCTTACTTACATGTTCACATTGAAGTAACTTCAACTTCTTTGTGTTAGACACGGGTAACTTTGTTCTAAAAACAAAGAATTTTTATTATAATGAGCATTATTATTGGGATCGCATTTGATACTAAAGGATTTAAAAAAATAAAAACATGTATACTGTTGGATCTATATATTTGCTTACATATATATCGACTCTCCCGTCGAATCCAACGTACGTGGGTCAAGCAGATCAGTTCCCAGGAAACCGACAGGCCGAGAATTGATTATAGTGGTGAAGGTTTCGTGCAGGACCATCCACACTTTTTGAAGAGCCGAATACAGAGACCTGGTGCACTAAGTGCCACAAGGTCCCCAAACGACCCTCCGCAGGTTTTGAATTCAGAGTTGTCCTTCTCCTAAACCAGTTGCCATCCAAAGCTATAGAACCCAGTCAGTTCTGCTATTTACCAATAGCTGGAGGGAGAAGAAGAGGATTCATACCTTTCCCAAGGGCATTAGCACGTAAGTGAATATAATGGATTCGACTGGAATTCGAACTCGGCTCTGCGATTCCTCAATCCAAGTCGATATCCATTACTCCTACGTGCCTCTCTCTCTCCCCCCTCTCTCTCTCTCCCCCCCCTCTCTCTCTCTCTCTCTCTCTCTATATATATATATATATATATATATATATATATATATATATATATATATATATATATATATAATATTAGTGGTTAATATACATATATATATATATATATATATATATAGATAGATAGATAATATTAGTGGTTAATATACATATATATATAGAGAGAGATAATATTAGTGGTTAATATATATATATATATGATAAGATAAAGAACAAATAGGGAACTTTTATCAATCTAACATGTTTCATTGTTATAAAAGCATCACCAGAGAATGAGATATGGAGTAAAAGAAGAAAGAAAATTCTGGCATTTTTAATTTTGTGTTGCTTGATCTTCATTGGTCAGTTACGTTCCTTATTTTCATTGGTCAGTCAAGTTCCTTAGAATCTTAGCCCTTTTTGTCTAATCTACTTTGCTGGCTAATAGTAATGTTAGGTTAAACGGATTTTAAATTTTAGGTAACCGACACTTCTAAAAATAAAACGCCATACATCAATGGCTTTAATCGTTTCATCAGATTAGTTTTCACAAATAAATTAATAGAGTTAATCCGACGTTAATTCTTTATACCATAAATATAATATTAGGTTGAATCATATCAATTCACGTTTTTGTCTATCAAATTTGTTGTTCGAAAAATAAAATATAATTTTCTTTAATTATATGTTCATCGTTATTTGCTTGTTAGCGCTCTTCAGAGAATAGGTGCAGATTAATTTTTCGCTTCTTCAGAAAATCATTATTGAACTCCGTGTGAAAGTATTGGTTTGATGTTATAAGTACTAAAACCAAATATTAGATGCAAAGCGTTTACTAATTTTTTAACATTTAGTTTTAAAGATCGTCTGATAAAATGTACAGAAACTCCTAGTTTCCGCAATTTTATGATTACAAACTGACTTCAAAATTTAACTATTTCAAGACTAAATCCAATAAAATTAATATCTTTTGTATTAGATACACTGGATGGAAAATAGATGGTCGATAAATTGTTGTCGAAATTGCGCAAAAATTCAAATGACACTGATACCTTATTTTAAGAGATATATTTACCAAAATTACACAAAAATATCTTGAAATACAAAAGAGTAAACTTATTCAATAAAATCGCCACTGGCTTTAATCACGGCCTCCAGACGACTTCGGAATCTCCTGCAACTCTTCTGGACGGTATTCTTATTTAAGTTGCCTTGCCTTCAGTTCATCTTTGGTGTTACAAGGAGTTTTGTTAGTCTCTTGTTCAACTGTGCCTCACACATAATAATCAAAGGGGTTGCGGTCTGGGAAGTTAGTCGGCCAGATGTAAGGGGTGATGTGGTCATATAAATTGTCAGGCAGCCATGACCAGTTTCTCCTGCTTGTGTGGCATGGTGCAGAGTCCTGTTGCCATACATAGGGTCTTCCAGCAGCCAAAGTCTTGATCCATGCCAGCACTACCTCCTGAAGGACTTGAGATGGGCCTCTATTTGAGTCTGAGGTCCTCACCAACAAATTTGGGAATTCTTTTCTTATCAGAACGATCATAGTGAATTTTCCGAGCTGACGTACCTTCGGAGTCACCATTAGAGTCATCCAACTCTTTCCGAATTCTCTGCATTGTTCTTAGATTGATGCCCAAACACTTTGAAATATTCGTATTGGCGCTCCCGGTGCGGAAGCCAAGAAGTACAGCATGCTGTTTCCAAATTTCTGGCGGTGTGAATTGCATCATCGTGTCATTTTCTCACGGACGGTGCCCAACTGACCCTACTATACTGTGCAGTCGAAAAAATCAAAAACAAACAACGCGCATGCGTGTAATTGGCTAATATGGTGACAATTTACCCATTGCACACTGTATATCAAACCCTTTACTCGTCAGAATACTTGCCAGGGTAATAGCGAAAGAATAGCGACAGGTACACAGCGTTTCATCTGCTGGAAAGGAGTTATAGGATGGAAAATAATTCATCACCCACAAGGCTAAGTAGGCGCTTTTGAACTCTATCAAGAGAGTCAAGCGAGGACTGGGCAGCTCCAGCCCAGATATGGCAGCAATACTCCATTTTTGCCTCTTTTAAAGAGAGAACAGAGCAGGGGGAAGTCATATACTTACTGGAACAGTATAACGAACCGACCATTTTTTCTCATCGTATGAAGGGAGTTCCACTTGAGCTCTGTGGTGAACTTGTGTCCCAATAGGCATTCAGTTGAAGGGATGAATTCATACCTTTCCCAGGTACGAAAATGAATGAAACGAATTTGAACAGAATGAGAAATCAGTGTTCCAAACTTTTGCCTTCTGTATATACACGGTGTCATGCAAGACAATTTTACCCTCCAGAGTCTATCTTACATATCTATAAGTCTACCCTTCGTTCATTCTTTGAATATTGTTGCTACACATGGCCGGGTGCTCCTGTTATATTTCTAGTAATCCTTGTTAAAATCCAAAGATAAAACCGGCAATATTATTGGTCCTGATCTGGCGGCCCGATTTCAGTCACTTTCCCACCGCTCTCTGTCTCTTTTTGTTATATACTGTGCCTATGAACACTAATGGGTATGTCCCCATCCTCATAAATACGTTGGACACTATTGTAAGAGGGGGTAATATGATGTCTAAGTAGTCCACCACTAGTAGTAGTTTATCTACTTCACACCGCTGGCGAGTATTAAATTTTGTTGATGTTATAAAGATTACCATTTCATTTCCAACCTCCGTTTTGGTTATTCCTCATTCAGTAACCTTTTCTAGGTTACAACACTTTTCTATAGAAATCTTCGCTATGGTACCTAGACTTTTTAATTTAAGCGCAGTTTAATTGATGATTTGGTGAGAGCTCCACTGGCGTCGAGATCTCATCAATTCACAGTTGAGCTGGATAGATGTAACTATAAGTTCTATGCAAAAAGTTTATTTTCTTGTACTTCTTGCTTGTGGAACTCCCTTCCGGTTCTCATGCTTCCATTCCAACTATAATCTGTCGAAAGTTTAAATGTAATGTCAATCGCTATCTACTGTCCTCCTGAATACATTTTTTTCTTCCCGATCCTTATTAATACATCTGTTCTTAATTCTTCCACACCCTGTAACCCTTTCTGTCTTAGTGGCTTGATGGGGTGAAACCGATTTAAAAAAATACCTCCACGTTTATTGTAGTAAATATAATAAAATGTAGGAATTTACTATTTGAAGAGGTTGCCAGAGGTTCCAACATCACTTTACCACTAGCCACGACTGTTTGAAAAATCGAAAAAAAAGAAAAAAAAAAAGAGA
Source organism: Acanthosepion lycidas (assembly GCA_963932145.1). Lineage (NCBI taxonomy): Eukaryota > Metazoa > Mollusca > Cephalopoda > Sepiida > Sepiidae > Acanthosepion > Acanthosepion lycidas. The sequence continues at coordinate 87,334,057 of OZ010577.1, read as the reverse complement.
AAAACTTTAAAAATCTTACCCTTTGTCGGATTCCATTTTTGGTTACTATATTTAGAAGTACCGTCTATTAGAAATATTTTGCAAAACGATGTAGCAAAGGAACAGAAGTGTGTAAGCTATAATAAACCTTACACGTTTTTTTTTCGATCTTCTTACATTCAATAAATGTATAAAACGTAGTAACAATCGTGACGTCAGCTGTAGCGTCAACATTTTTATATTTCGACTGACATCATTTTATTCTATTTCAGCTCAAGATGAAGATTAGAACTGATAGAAAACGCTTGCATTCGACAGCCTTTAGCGAAAGGTGGGTACTTGATTCGTTTGAACGGGTCTAGCCTTGATTTTCTATTTTAGGCCAACCTATATCACATCGGGGTAGTTTCCTGTGGAGCCCTCCCCTGGTTAGGCTAGACAAACGTTTGTGTACCTAATTAATGTCAGTATGTGTTGTACCTGGCCTGCTGTCGGCTACATCTTTGGTTATGATCCAAGTTGAGATTCCCAACCTCCCCAGTTTATTTTGGCTCCCTTCCATCTCGGCTGAGTCAGCTTTATTGATTCCCCATGCCTGTCTATATTTCCTTTTTACCTCTCCCTTAGCGAGATAGCCTCTTCCTTTTGTTCAATGGGCAGAATACAGCGGCTTCTCCTTTTTGAGGGTTGGACGGGTCCTACTAACATCAGTTATATTTATTTTGCCTTGTTTGATATTTAGTTTGTTTTGGGTCTCATTCTCCCCACCTCTCATTGTCAAATAGATTTTTATCGACGAAATATTTATTATCATTAAATTTTTAAATCTCGGTGTGCGTTTTGTAGGTTCTCCTGAGAAGATGGGGTATTATGGTGTATGGAGGATTGATTGATGATGGACGGGTTTTTGTGTTGAATGAGGAAATTGTAATGAGTGAATGGGTCGTGAATCGGAATAGCTAGGTATAAGATAGTGAAGACCAGCCTCAACCCCTTGTCTCCTTTTCGGCCTTGTGCCATAATTGTATTTTTAATACAATAAATATCGATATCATTTTATGTATACACTGCTGGGAGACATAGCATCTATATTGCTCACAAAGATTTCATTCGATGATGACCTTAGGATCAATCATATTTTTAGGGTTTAAATATCATTACCACTTAGCTTGAACGTATGATCAATACCTTACAATACCGTCGGATGTTGTTGGCTTTCGCCTCTATGTGAATACTATATGATGTTTCCTCATTGCATGTTTGGCTTAAGGACACATCACGTTGAAACACCGTTTCTTGTAAGATCATTGAGATTTAAGCAATATCGAAAATGGTCAGTATTTAGATGGGTGACCGTTTGGAAATACGAGATAACGGCTCGGGCGCCTTGAGGTAGTGTAATGGTTAGCAAGCTTGGCTCGCTAGAACAATTACGACTGAATAGTGAGTTCGATCCTCACTGGGTGCTCCCTAATTTCGGCCTTGTGCCACATCTAAGCTACGCTTGGAAAATCACTACTAGATAACGGCTCGGAATCAGCCGGTTTCGTTATATTCACTTACGCGCAAATATCCTTAAGATAGATATAAATTCACTTCTCCGCACAGCTATGAGTTAATTAGTAGGACTTGGAGCAGTAAATCATTGTCAACTCCAAAAAATTCTTACAATCTAAAAATATTTTCTGGCTTTATATAACCGGCAAAAGGTGTGTAAACTGTGAATACAAATTAATCAACACATATTTGCTCATATTTTATCCATGCTGATTGTCTAGAGTTTTCGATATTACGATAAATCTTTGGTTGTTTACAATGCTTTGACTCTTAGAAACAACATATAAAAATAATGGTTTTCTACTCTTTTATTGCCCGAGAGGTAGAGTAATAGAGAGAGAGTAAGAGTGGGAGGTAACCGCTTTGTAGGAGTCACAGTTGCGAGCACGTAGACTTAGAAGGAAGTCATACTTCGATACTGAATTTCCCAGACTGTATATATATTATTATTGCTACTAACCGCATTTCTGGATCTACTACGCGTATTACCAATTGTATTATTACGTCAATACATTTATTTGCTATATTTCATTCCTGCGTTTTGTCATTCATTTGAGACTGGATTTCATCCCGGAATCCACAACACTTTATGACCTGGGCAATCATGGCTCTTCATAACTTCCTGCCATTTATAGTTCTTTGTAGGGTTTATATTTACTCTATCCCCTCCCTAATCCCTGTTCTGCCAACCAATTACACATACTCGTTAGGTAGGTTATTTGCTGTTTCCCTTCGCCTTTCTTGCGTTCATTATGTCCTTTTGATTGTCAAATTCACCTACCCTAATTTCCTCATTATCCATCCAAGAAATTTCAACTGTCTCTTTCCGATTCTAAGTAGAAGTGTCATTTTTGTTTTCATTTCCCCTAAAACTTTCTCGTTACTCATGTTCAGTTCATGGGATTCTCAGTATCCTTCACTGGAACCATTTTTCTGTGGCTGTAAGTCTCTTCATCTGTGAGAAAATTGTCCACCATCCATCGACATATAGGAGGACCGATATTACAAAACAGTTCGGCTCTCTGTTTTTTTTTTTTTTATTTTATTTTATTTTATTTATAACGAACTTTTCCTATTTCGTAATACTATGCTTAGCTTTCCGAAGACATCTTTCGTTATTGTAAGGCGCCTTCTGATTTCAGTGTCACATTTACCGTTCTTTGTTAAACACTTTCTAATTATTATTATTTTGGTGCCTACAGTTCATAGTTCGTATGTTGTGTTGTTCATTTTGCTGACAACCATACATTTTGCCTTCTTAATGAATAAATCTTGATAGTTCGTCCTTTCTTCTCGCTTTCTTTTACTACCTTCTGTAGCAATTTCTGGGGTTTCTTGTGTTTAATATGCTTATGTTTTTACTTGGGAATATTAAAATAGAATTAAATGGAACAAGGAGGATAGACTTCATAAATTTAAGATGTCTCGGTATTCATTTAACTTCATCAGAAATTTTAGACACGGAGTTATTTCGATTTTTAAATTCCATGTTTTCTATGTTTATTAATATGTAATTTATAATATCATTCGCGTCACGCCGCAAAAACAACAGTTGTAATGCCAATAAATTTGGCCACTTTCAACGTTATTGTTTGTAGATACTCGTATTTGAGTAGAGGCCCCGTTTATTTATTAAACAGTATATTTATTTATTCTCGTCTTCCGGTCTGAATATTCGAGTAATTTTATTAAATAAAAACGTGCGCTCTTCCGTAGGATTCGAACCTGCACTCCTCTGGGCAGAGGGAATCGTCATAAGATCAGACGTGCTCTAGACGGACTCAGCTACGGAAAAATTCGAAGATCATGCGTGCTTGAATAGATACAGAATAGAAGAAAAAACAACAACAACAACAAAAAAACAAAAACGACTGACCGTTCTTTAAGTATTAATTACAGTTAGTTTGTGTAATTTGTTATTATATATGGTTTTATAAAAATTTGGTTTTAAATAAAGGTTTATAAAAATCCGGTATTAATTACTGGTTTTTAGCTATGATTAATTAATGTCAATCATTCTGTTTGGGGGATAGTGGACATCACTGGGTAAAATGTGCAGCGTATACATTTAGATGAAAATATCAGATTTATTACTTGACAGATAAGTTTCAAATAATTGACCATAGTTGACCTTTCTTAATGTAAATTATATTTTCCAAAAGTGCACCTACTTGCTTTTCCCACTTCATAAGTAACGCTTTAAACACCAAAAGAAAAGTAACACATTAAATACCAAAAGAAAAGTAACGCTTTAAACGCCAAAAGAAAAGTAACGCTTTAAATACCAAAAGAAAAGTAACACTTTAAACGCCAAAAGAAAAGTAACGCAATAAATGCCAAAAGAAAAGTAACGAATTAAATGCCAAATAAAAAGTAACGCTTTAAATATCAAAAGACAAGTAGCGCTTTAAATGCCTAAAGAAAGTAATGCTTTAAATACCAAAAGAAAATAACGCTTTAAAGGCCAAAAGAAAAGTAACGCTTGAAATGCCAAAAGGAAAGTAGTGTTTTAAATACCAAAAGAAAGTAATGATGTAAATACCAAAAGAGAAGTAACTCTTTAAATACCAAAAAAAAGTGACGATTTAATTGCCAAAAGAAAAGTTATGATTTAAATACCAAAAGAAAATCCACGATTTAAATGCCAAAAGAAAAGTAACGCTTTAAATGCTGAAAGAAAAGTAACCCTTTAAATGCCAAAAGAAAAGTAACGCTTTAAATGCCGAAAGAAAAGTAACGATTTAAATGCCAAAAGAAAAGCAACCCTTTAAATGCCGAAAGAAAAGTAACACATTAAATGCCGAAAGAAAAGTAACGATTTAAATGCCAAAAGAAAAGTAACGCTTTAAATGCCGAAAGAAAAGTAACGCTTTAAAAGCCCAAAGACTAATAATGCTTTAAATGCCAAAATAAAAGTAAATCTTTAAATACAAAAAGAAAAGTGACGTTTTAATTGCCAAAAGAAACGCGACACTTTAAATACCAAAAGAAAAGTAACGCTTTAAAAGCCAAAAGAAAAGTAATGCTTTAAGCACCAAAAAAAGTAACGCTTGAAATGCTAAAAGAAAAGTATAGCTTTAAATACCAAACGAAAAGTGTCGCTTTAAATGCCAAAAATAAAAGTGACGCTTTAAATGCCAAAAGAAAAGTGACGCTTTCAACGCTAAAAGAAAAGTAATACTTTAAATACCAAAAGAAAAAAGAACAAAAATAGCTTTATAATTTATGCATATTTTATGTGTGGCACTCGACAATCCTTCTCAGTTAAACTGTCTGTAGATCCTTGAACTGTTTATTTAGTTAATTCACCGTCATTCTTAATAATCATTGGTTGATCAAGCGTATATATATAAAAAAAAAACAAAAAAAAAACTAGGCTTGGTGGCCGGGTGATTACAGTCTAAGAGATAACAAAGATAAATATTCTTGGGTATGTCGATAAACTATATCCGGCAGCAAGGCTTCTGATTGGGAGATATGTAATTTTTGGAGCGTGGAACCCTCTCTACTTGCTGCCCACTCTCATCCGGGTTGGTAGCATCTATTAAGGTCTCAGCTATGGACAAATAGTGAATCCCCAAACAAAAACAAAACACTATGAAAGTATAAAAAACATTTTTATAGTAAAAATTCCAGCAATGCGTTTTATTTAAAAAAAAAAACTGACAATACTTATTTATAGTCAAACTACCAGCTCTACATATTTATAGTAGAATTACCAACACGACATTTTTAAAAGCAGAATTAACAACAATACATTTTATAGCAAAATGGCCAACAATATATTTTATTTGTAGTTTTTTTTAAGGGTTTCACCCTAAGCAAGGCGAGAAGCCACTAGGAGGCAAGGAGTTACAGAAAATTTAGAGCAAGATCAGTGATAGAGGAAAGGATGAGGAGAAGGATAGTGGATAGATCTCAACTGGAGATGTCGATTGACAATACATTTGAATAGCTGGAGATTATAGCTCTCAGGGAAACTGGAATAGGGAAGGGAGTTCCACAGGCGAGAGGTGCGAGACATAAAGCTATTGGAGTAGAAGAGACGGCTACATTTAGGAGTTTCGACAGTGAAAGGGTGAGAGCGGGATGCTAGCCTCATAGGGCGCTTGAACTCATGAAGTCGTGTGGACCAGCGAATGCAGCTCCTCGGAGCAATTGCCATGAAAGTATTTTACAATTAAAATAAAAATATACTTAGTTGAAGCCAGGAAATTGTATTGATATGCCGTTAAACAAAACCAATAAAACACCAAAGAGAAATATTTGGTGAATTATATTACGAATAGAAATGATACCCGGCGCTAAATAATCTTCACTTTCTTTGTAAAACTGTATGAGTAAAATTATTGTAATTAAGGCTGTCCGACATTTTTGTAGTTATTTATTGCACATACGGAATGATATAACTCCTTTTTTAAATATGCAATTAAATAAACTATCACTGTTTATTCGTTTAATTTCAATTATTTTATATTATGAGTTATAATAGTAATCTGAATTTTAAATGAAAGTGGTTATGGCGCCTACACTGAAACCATCATGGAATTTCTAAATGTGCAATTAATAAAAGAAGGTGACCCGCGTTCTGGAAAGACTTAACAAAAAATCAAAAGATTCGAAAATGTTGAAGGTTTGCAGGCCGAAATCAAATGTAAGAAACTAGTGACAATGGAGGAATTAAAAGATCTTACGATTCTACAAAGTGCACAAAAAGTATCCAGCTATCGACTGTCCGTTGTTCAAGTCGCGTGCAGGTCTAAATTATCATCTGTACGCAACCGTTCATGATTTCGTTTCAGACGTGACTGAAAATTATGACATATATAGATTGAACGTGGCAGTTTAACTCGTCTTTGCATACGATCCTGTGTGGTAGGGAATATGAAATGTTTTTTTTACAAAAGTGAAAATACAGGAAAATGAGATGCATTTTCATCATTTTATTTTCCTTTAGTTTCATACAAACAGCAAAAAAAGATATGCGCCGTTTATGAAGATGGTGCCATTGCTGAGATCGCCAGGTTCAAAAGAGGAAATTTAATCTGGAATATCGAGTATGTTTCAGAGAAATCTGCAATCTTTGATGATCAAATCGAAACGCTAATTAGAATAATCGAGATCATACGAATGCAACAGCGCAGAGACACTCCACGTATGTCATATGAGCGTTGTCAAACATTGTGACACACTTGGATGTGTGCAATGTTATGATGCTTCCTTACCTCAGGATTTGACGGATAAAATAATTGATGAAATTCTTTTCCATCCGCGATTTTCAGTTCAAATGCAGCAAAAAGTGAACATTTGTTAAAAGACAACAATGTAGAATGAAAAAGTCCTGGAAAAATAGTGAAAGAAATTCGCGTTAACTACTACAATATCGGTTCTGCATCTGAAGAAAGAGATGCTGTGTATGCGGTGGAACAGGATGGGCATTGTATATTAGGAGCTCCTTCCGGGCAACGATTTGAAATTGGTCAAATCGGAAGGATGTCTTCTCCCATCAGGACAACGCTCCTTCCGCGCAACCATTTGAAATTGGTCAAATCGGAAGGATGTCTTCTCCCATCAGGACAACGCTCCTTCCGCGCAACCATTTGAAATTGGTCAAATCGGAAGGATGTCTTCTCCCATCAGGACAACGCTCCTTCCGCGCAACCAGACGTTGAATTCAGAGTGGACCGATTAAAGGGAATAATCGAATAAAATCATTTGAAATTTGGTCAAATCTGGAGGGTGTCCTCCCTCATCAGGACATGGATCCTTCTGAGTAAGCAGAGATTGTATTCAGAGTGGGTCGATTAAAGGGAATAATCGAATAAAATCATTTGAAATTGGTCAAATCGGAAGGATGTCCTCTTCCACTAGGACAACGACAGAATTCATATCTCTTTGTAGACTCGTCATTAGTACAGGCTGAATTGCATGTCATATTACTCAGATTACCACTTATTCCGACCCCTACAACATTACCCTTACTCGTAAGCAATCCACTTCTGTGGAAGAGTGTGAAGACATTTAAACCAGAAAGTTGTTATGATATCACGAAGCTGCCTCGAAGATGGAGAAAGGTTGTGGGAAAAATGGCACATATATAGTTGAATAGATCTGTATACAAATATCTAAATGCTGACTTTGAATTTCATCCAAAAGTTCTAAGAACTTTTACTTCAGCCCTATATATATATATATATATATATATATATATATATATATATATATATATATATATATATATAGTTGGATTGATGTGAGTTTGTGACCCTGGGTTTCACGCTCTCTGCGATCGTCTTGTTTGACGATCGCAAATAGCGTGAAACCCAGGGTCACAAACTCACATCAATCCAACTGAATATGTTAGCTCTATCACTGATATTGAGCGCTTTTCAATAAGTACCGCGCATATATAATATATAATAATATATATAAAATTGCACATATATATATATTTATATTTTTATGCATACACGATTTATATATATATATATATATATATATATATATATATATATATATTATTTCATCGTCATTTTTAGTGATTACCCATATTTGTGTAGATGCTCCGCTTATTTATTAAACTGTATATTTATTTGTTTACATCCACCGGCTGGAATTTTCGAGAAATCTTATTAGAAAAACATACGTTCCCCTGCATTTGAAGTGTAGTTATACAGATGGATGCTGAGAATACCATGGACTGAACATGTGAGCAACGACGAAGTTTTAGAGAAAATGGAAACAAAAAGGACACTTATATTTAACATCAGGTAGACATAGGACTGATATTACAAAACAGTCCCGTACTCTTCTCTAACGAAATTGTTTTTGTTTTTTCGATATTTCGCTTAGCTTTTGAAAGGCATTTTTCGCTATCCTAATGCGCCTTCGGATTTCAAGATCACGCCTTCCGTTCTTTGTTAATGTTCTTCCCTTTTTACCGAAATGGACTCACCCAGTATATACTGCTACGTGAAGACTCGACACACAGAGCAAGAGAGGAGGAGTGAAAGGTTGTAGGTAACCGGAAGAGTGAGAGTAAGGCAACAGACAGACAGAACGCACGTAACCAGCAAGAGTCACCGTGAGCGAGCACGTAAACTCAGTAAGAAGTAATACAGCGATACTTCAATACCAAAGACTGTATATATATTTTGCTACTAACCCGTATTCCTGGAACTACTAACCTGCATTACCAGTTTGTATTATTACGTTAATACATTATTTTCCTATATTCATTCTTGGCGTTTGTTATTTATTGGTACCGGATTTCAACCCGGAATCCACAACAGTTAAACAGGTCTATATTTATTTACTTCTCTCACACTTGCACTTTTAATCTAAGTTCTTTTGTTCCCCAAGAAAATACTCTTTTATGATAAGGACATACTGTTATCTGCAATGCTACTGTTGTAGATATTATCTCCGAACATTGCAGGCCATGCGCAGGTAACGAATATGTTAATCATATACGCTGCGTGCCAAATTATTATCGATTTTTTTTCTAATATTTCAAAAACCGTCCAATCAATTCACACAAAATTTTCACACAACGTTGGCAATACTGACCTGCGCAATCACTGAATTTTTCGTACTAATCTGCGCAATGGAAACAAACTGGCGCCATATTTGTTAAGAGCACGGTGATTTGAGAGTGTCAAATTATTAGAAAGGTTTTGTAAAATTCCCAGAATTGAGCAAACAAAACGTTTATTAATGTTGCACGTGAATGTTTATGATCAAAAGAACCTAATAAATAAGATAATCAAACAAATAATAACAGATATAAACAAAGGTACAGTTATAAACAAATTAATAGGGAATGTGCTTTCCCTGTTTTGAAATTACTTGAAGAAGTCTACGATCCATAGAATTTGTTAATTGTAGGATGTCATCTGCTGTAATATGTCAAGAATTCCTTCCCACAACTCAGCATTTCTCCTGAATTGTCGTCCTATAAACAGAGAGCGGCAGGAATAAGAAATAAAATTGTTGATAGCAATTTTCAGTTTTATTTATAAGCAGGACGTATGTGTACTGAAGAAGAGGATGCAACAATTTTTAAGACTTGAGGGTTATCCACACAACAGTTCGTCAATGGGAAGAAACATCATAACAATTAACAAGCAATAAGTGAGCTCAAAATATATATAAATACATTACGATAGTATTTAGATTTAAAAGATTATCGACTTTACTTGAGCTGCTCTGATCTCAACGGATGTATTAAAGACAACAGAATAATTAACCAATCAAATGGTTCTATTTATTTTTTGTAGGAATATGCTACATTCTAATATTTTTCTTTTCTTTGCAGATAATTTTTAGTATCTTGAAATTTCTCAACCCATAATGTCTCGCACAGAAGAAAGTTCAACTGTAAAAAAAAGGAAAAGAAATTCTTTCAGATTACGTCAGAAATTAGAGATTATTGAAAAACTGGACGAAACTCCTAATTCGTTGAATTTACCAATTAATAGACAAGGCTTACAGAATCTGAACGAAACACTAAAACTTGCGTTTGAAGATGATCCACTGAATATTCTCACTTCGGATGACTTACAAGAATGGATAAATGAAGACGTTAATAAATTGCAAAATAATTCAAGGGTAGAATAGCTTCAAAATGATTTGGATTGTCAAGAAATAGAGGAAGAATCGAATTCTTCCGATAATGGTGAAAATTAGAAAATATAAAGATGATGAAGAAAACCGAGACTCAGTAGAGAAAGTTATTGATGAGTTTATCAAATTCATGGAGAAAAAAAAAAACTTTGTTCAGTAGTAGAGACTGTAAAAGTGCACGTAATCTGTAGAAATGCCTTACTTTACAAAAACTAGAACAGCGAATAAGTAAGCGAAATGATAAAAGAAATAAGAAAGACAATTGAAAATAAAACTTATTGAGCATTAAACATTGCAAATTAATATTTACTTCCATGAGACACTTAATTTTTCATATATTACGATAAGGTTTGATACTTAGTTATATTTTGTACTTTTTATACTTTGTTATATTTTGTACTTTTGGTACTTAGTTATATTTTGTACTTTTGGTACTTAGTTATATTTTGTACTTTTCATACTTTGTTATATTTTGTACTTGCTGTACTTGTCCTCATATCCGAACTAATCTGAAGTTCGGATATGAGTACAAGTACAGCCTCACGTCGTTTGTAGATTTAAGTAATTTTTAAAGGCAAGGATACGTCTTCTCACACGATCTGTTCAACCTATACAGCAAGGCAATTCTGAGAGAATTACAAACCCTACCGGGATTTAGCACTGGCAGCCACAATCCTAACAACATAAGATACGCAAATGACACATTACTGATAGCAGACACGGAAAAGAAATTACAAAATCTCCTACAGAAGATAGCGATGGAGAGTGAGAAGAAAGGACTAAGCATAAACTACAAGAAGATGGAGTGTACGGTCGTCAGTAAGAGGAAGAGCCCGAAATGCGATCTGATGGTCGAGAAAACTAGAATCAAGCAGACACGGAAGTTTAAATATCTGTGAAGCGTCTTGACAAAGGACGGCAAGTGCGACACTGAGATCCGTAGGGGTATTGGGATGGCCAAGGACAAATTTCAAAAGCTGGCCAGAATACTGCTATACAGGAGGATATCTTTGGTAACAAAGAAAAGAATACTGAACTGTTTGTTACGTGACGTCTATCCTTCTTCACGGTAGCGAATGTTGGATGATTTCTTCAAAGATGAAGAAGAGAATCGAGGCGACAGAGATATGTTTCTACAGAAGGATGCTAAGGATATCATGGACCGTGCGTGTGAGCAAAGATGAGGTCTTAGAGTGATTGCAAACAAGGAGGGGGCTTATACTTAATATCAGGAAGAGGCAGCTGAATATATGTGTCTGGGACACATAATGAGGAAGGAGGGCCTGGAGAATCTAATACTCACGGGTCGAATAGAGGGGAAGGGAGACAAGGGAAAACAACGTGTGACACACTTAGCGGACTTAAGCAAGTGACTGACGAATGTGGTCTGGGGAAGAAGCAAAGGGAAGGAACTTGTTGAGAGCTTCAAGGGATAGAAGGAGGCGGAGAACCATGATCGCCTACGTCCTGAAAGGACATGGCACGTAAAAAGAAAGAAAATTCATCCATTTACAGAAAGCCGTTATACAGATCGCTCATTTTTACCACCTGCTCTTTTTACTTTCAATAGATCCTGTGAGTGTCGAATTCTCCCAGTCCTCTTTTGTCGGTCTGTATCCCAGAAATCTTATCTGTCTCTTTTTGATTATGTGCAAATGTCCTTCCGTAAAAAAAGACTCCGCTGATTGGCTGTTAAGAGGTCATAATCGCTGAGGAAGAAGGTGGGTCGTTTTAACAGATATAATGTGTAAATAAGAGAAAATAAGATACTCTAAAGTTATTGGGTGATGATAAGCGTAAAAGTTGCGTAGAGCTAACAGCCAAAAGATAATTTAAAAAAAAATTAAAAAAAATAAATGGGCAAGATAAGAAAAACAGTCGGCTTTCAGAAAGTCTCAAGAAGATATTTGAGCAAAGGGAAAAAGAGAGATAAGCCTGAAAAGTGAATTTACCAAGAATGAAATATTTGAAGAATCCGAAGAACAGAAAAAAAAAATGATGCAGAATATTAAGAATTGACCAGGCTCGACTTTGCTTAACTTCAGTGATCGTCCGCATACCAGTGTTACAACTTGATATGACCGTAAACCACACTACTAGATGACTATAGTTAGAAATGATCAGTCAATATTATAATTATTACTAGCTGAACCCATAGAAATTCTACGGTTAACGCTGCCTTTATATTTTAAGTGGGGTGAATTAGAAGCATTTATTAAATCCCCGTACAGTCATATACTGTATACTGATTTCATCACATCTATTTTCTTTAATCATGGCGAGTGGGATCCATACAAATTTAAAGGCTTTTGCTAATTTTTATGGATGAAGATAATCATTTGGGGTGGTATATTTCATATTACTGTACTATTTCACTGAAGCAGACGTTAAACGGACGAGAGAGTTATCGCTTACGCTTTCTTTCTTTCTTTCTTTCTTTCTTTCTTTCTGTAGTATCACTTTCTTACCTTAGTATCATTTCTGTCTATGATACATTTTCTTTCTTTCTTTGTTATGTATTTCTTCCGTTTATATCTTTTCTTTCTTTCTTTCTTTCTTTCTTTCTTTCTTTCTTTCTTTCTTTCTTTCTTTCTACCAAATCTCCATTTTCTTTCTTTCAGTTTTGTCTTATTTCTTTCCTTTTCATTTTTCTATCTTTTTTTTTCTTTCTAGAAACAGATATATACAGCTTCAACACACCGGAATTTTACAAAAAAAATAAATAAATAAATAAATAAAATAAAATAAAATGGCTAGAAATTTGCTAAATCTACTAAGGAACGAAATAACAAATATAATTATTATTATTTGGTGAACTCCGTATATTTTTTATTGATATAGTTTAAACGCGTTTAATTGGTTGAAGCCAGAAGGTAAAATCTTGGGCCGATGTTAAAGTGGAATCAAAATTTGTGGGACATTTGTTAAGTTAAAGCGACCGTTCTTTTTTATTGTTCAGAAAAAATCGACCTTAGAAACAGGAAAATAAAAACAATTAGAGCAATAATAATAATAATAATAATAATAACAGCCTTAGTCAATTTCACAATTTCAGTAGTAATTAATACAGCCAAAAAATAGGATATCACCTCCTCTTATTATTACTAAGACTACTAAGATCAGAGTGAAAATTTTTCAGTCCGACCAACTTCCCAAAGTTGCTATGGCTTAGGTAATCTGCTGCGATAGTTAAAAATAAGGAAATATTTTTGGTGGATAATTTATGTAAATTAGTATTCATTAGCGCTTCTACTAAGCATGACGTATTCTAGAATTAGGGATTTTTCTCAAATTTGATTCGATTAGCATAACAACTTTTTTTTATTCCCATTTTTACAGTTATAGATAAAGAACAAACGGATATATACATTTTTACATGATTTATTTTAAGATAATATTTTAAGCCAGCTTGTGTAACAAAAATAAAATTACTCTGAAAAAAAAAAAAAATTAAACACGTGGAAAAATCGCTTACTGGGAAAAAGGAAAAGACCTGTAGTACCTTAGTTATCAATGACGTGGGCAAAATTTCCAAATTGACTTTTGTAAATAAAAACAACACGAAGATAACTCTTTGAACATCCGGGTATCAATTTGTATTTATAAAGGGTATTCCAATAACTTGGACCGATTTTAACTTGAATTAAGTTGAAGCGTATAATGAATTTGTCTTTTTCTTTCAGATTTGGCGGACATTTAAGCTATATTATTTTTCACACATAATTGCCATGACTTAAATAACATGATCCAATAGAGACATTTATAAATTTTCACCAATGATACTGATTTATTTACTGCTGACTTTGATCCGTCTTAATGAAACACCCTTATATATAATCCATCTTAATGAAACACCCTTTATTATGAACAGAACCCCATTTCTCAAGACATAAAAAAATATTTTTCGATTCTGGCAAAGGTCGTGATTACGAGTGATATTTAACGAATGCTAATCTACTAAAAATTATTCCTCACCAAATTTTTCCCTATTTTTTACGAGCGTTCCCAAGATTAACCAAATAGCCAAACATCAACACTTTCTAGGAAGAGCTTCTTGGCAGTACCGAAAACTTTTAAGCAAATTTGACGTCTTTTAATTGAAGCTTAAATGCCGGGCAGTCACTTTTCGCACTAATGCCATTTAAAAAGGCATGAACGCATCTTTCCTTCCCTTAGCTATATATTAAATAGCAGATTAGACAGGGCTCTCTAGTCTTCGGTGGCGATCAGTCTAAGAGAAAGAATATTCTAAATCGAAACCACTCCACTAACTTCCACTACTTTTCTTTTAATATTGTTCACTCAATATAAGGCATAAGAGCCAGTCAAGTGAATGGGGATGTTTTAAGTGCGTAGATAACGGTTGACTCTTAAATTGCAACGGTTGAAATTGTAGTGATTAGGGAAGCATTCCTGCGGGAGTCCGTTGCACATTGCAATAGTTTTGGAGAAAAGTCTGGCTGAGTTGAATTAACGGCCTACCAATGGAATATGAAGGGAATGGGGATAAGTCGACTCGGTGTACGTGGCCTGTTGGGTTCTAGTTGTGAAAGTCTGGACAGGTTTAATGAAGGAATGTAGTTCTCTCGAACATCTGCCATGAATGTAGCGGTAGAGCAAGCGTAACAGAGTTCCATCTGTGGGAAGGGGATTGAATGGTGAAAAAAAATCATCACCCACAGGGCCGCGCAAACGCTTATAAAATCTGTCGAGAAGCGGAAAGTGAGAACTGGACAAATCCGGGCCAGAAGTTTGAAGCAATACACCATCATTTGTCTGATCTGGCACTTGTAAACATAGAACAGGATAGAAGGAGTCAAGTAATTTCTGGAGCGGTACAGGGTACTGATCGTTTTTCTAATGTCTTTTGCGATGGATCGTATATACAAATCCCACTTGAGATCTGACGTGAGCCTTTGTTCCAACAAATGTTCCAGGCAAGGGGATTTGTTATGGATAAAACCGTTCATCATGACTGAAGAAAACTCAGGGTCTACTATGTGATCAGTCAGTTATATGCCATGCGTGATACACGCTTAGGCGATCAACTATCTTTCGATACATGACTGACGAAGCAGATTTCTTTCCGCAGTAGGTTGCCATTTCTTTCTGCAGTATACCAGTTACCATCCAAG
This sequence comes from Acanthosepion lycidas, assembly GCA_963932145.1. NCBI lineage: Eukaryota > Metazoa > Mollusca > Cephalopoda > Sepiida > Sepiidae > Acanthosepion > Acanthosepion lycidas. Next base: position 87,318,761 of record OZ010577.1, on the reverse strand, counting down.
GCTATAGAACCCGGTCTGTCCTGCTATTTACCCATAGCTAGGTGGAGGAGACGAGGATTCATATCCTTTTCCAAGGGTATTAGCACGTAAGTGACTGGATTCGACTTGAATTCGAACTCGGCTCTCCGATTCCTCAACCCATAATCCATGCCTTCTTTTAGATTAGTATATGAATGTGAAATAACAAAATATATTTTTCTTATTCTTAAACCCCCCCCCCAAAAAACACAGGCATGTTAAAATGTGTGTAACACACATACAAAGCCAAACTTGTAAAATGTAACAAAGAAGGCAAAGGGAGAGCAAGAATAATAAAAGCGAACGTTGGGGAAAAACGGAATGGATTCGACTGGAATTCGAACTCGGCTCTCTGATTCCTCAATCCGAGCCGCTATCCATTATATGTGATACTGAAATGTTACTAGCTTAAATTTCGAGGCATTGGATGTTAAAAGTTAGTTCGTAACCCCATTGAGCTGTGTGTGCAAAATATGAATCGATCCCCCCGACAGTAGATTAAAACGTAGAACTTGTATCTAAAAAAACCATTGTAGCTCTTTAAAAAATATCAATGAAATATTCACTCGCAAAAAAGAACTGTTGATACAAGTAAATATTTCCGTTTTAAATAGTGTTGATAAGTGGTAAAAAAACAAATCAGTGTTCGAGCTATGTTAGAGGAGAGATCAACTATCAAGTTCTCATCATCTAGATCTTGGGTGGTGCTCCCATAAACCATCGTATGGTATGGCAATTCGCAGATAATAAAGACATCTGTGGCGAGTCATGATCCCCTACGTTACCACGGGATATGTCATTAAAACAAATTGAAGGGGAATTTAATGAGGTTTGCTTGTTCAATGCTTTAAATAGAGATCTTTAAAATATCAATAATTCGAAACTATTCTTTTTCTCTTTTCCTTGCTAGTAGAAGAATCAACGAACGTCTTAGTTATACAGCTTCAGTGGTTTGCTTTTCATCAGTTGCCTTAACTTGAGGAACTTCGTCGGTGAATCAAGCCGGAACTTTACATTCACATCTGTAGTAATAGGTGACTTATAATGAACATTATGTGATAGAAAGTTTCTTGATCGCGTTCGCATACTCCTCAGTATCATAACTGGTTTTACTAGCATTAGGATGGTCTCAATTCTCCGTCGGATTTTCAGTTTCTGCAATCATTGTGCTATGCGTGTCGGGAACTTTCACAACGTTCAAAATATAATCGTTACTATTGTTATTATTATTATTATTTTCTTGGCTTTTTGTTGTATACACATTTCCTTCTGTTCTCCAACCAGAGACCTAAGTTCAGAACTGACATCATGCCATTTTCAAATGTAAAAAAAGAGCCAACCTAAGAAGAACACACACATTAACATAGATAAAGCCCTTCGTAAGGTGTGGCTGCACTTGTGACTACAATTCTTTTTATATTTCTTTAGTTCATGGGCTACCTGGGATCCCTTCAGTAAGCCTATTGGGCCTTTTCCAATCAAATCGATGACTCAAACTACAGCTATTAGGTTGGTGCAAAAATAATGACGTAATAATGTCGTTTTTTTACGTTAAATATACGTCAAAAAACGGCATTATTACGTCATTAGTTTTGCATCAAGCTAATAGAACTACTAATGTCTTCATGTGCTGCCTTTATTATTATTATTATTATTATTATTATTTCTGAATGTATTATGGTTGTGTAGATGTCGTGAGTACCAAAAATGATTCTACCTGTCAAGCCACAACAAGAAGCTCAGACAAACATTACTTTTCGAATTATTTTTTAAATCATTTCACTCTAAGTAAGGCGATAAAGTCACTAAGACGCAAGGGGTTCTGAAGTTGAAAGAATATGAAAAAATACTATTAAGAAAAGAGAGCAATAAAAGTGCAAGACGTAAGACAGATAACGAATGGAATTGCATTTAAATTTTTGAAAATCAAAGTTGACTAGGAAGCAAGAAGCCGGAAGTGAATTATTGCATGTCGCTAGTTCGAAGGTGAGACCGAGTTGCTAACCTAGTAGCAAACTTAAATTCATCAAGTCGAGGAACCAAGGAAGAAAGCTCATCAGAAGAATTGTCATAAAAATATTTGTTGAAAAGACAGATGGAAACCACGTCACGTCGGTGAGAAAGGGAAGTCTCCATGCCAGATCAGAATCGTTACAGACACTTCTTTGAATTTTGTCAAGTATCTCTAAATATAGGGTAGTAGCACTAGACCAGATATAGCAGCAGTATTCGATGCAGGGACGCATGGTAAATTTCTAAGTGTGCCAGATGGTTTAGGACAAAACAATTGTCTAGTCTGGCACAGTGAACCAACTTTTCTAGCTGTAAACCTAGCAATTGATTCAATATAATCACTCCACTTCATGTCAGTGGATTCTTTAAGCTTCAGTGAGACGGAGTCGAGTGCTCCAGTCACTACCAGGATGACTTGAACATTTTTCTTTGGCATTTTTCACAACCTGGCAATTTCAACCTCTATGTCAGAGTAGGAAGAAGCTGAGGACCCCATAGACTGAACATTTGAGCAACGACGAAATTTTAGAGAAAATGAAAAAAAAATAGAAACTTATACTTAACATCAGGAATAGACAGTTGAAATTTCTAGTGTACATAACGAGGAAAGAGGACTTAGAAAATCTGATACTCACAAGACAGACTGAAGGCAAAGGGGACAGAGGAAACTAACGCATAATCTACTTAGTGGTCTTGAGTAAATAGATGACGGAACAGAGTTTAGGAAAAATAAAAAGACAAAATCTATTAAGAGCTATGAAGGACAGGTAATTGTGGAGAGCCATGATCGTCTACGTCATGCAGGGACACAGTACGTCGAAGAAGAAGTTGATTATTTTTTCTATTTGCTTTGCTGTTATATTGTGGGTAGTCAGCAGGTATGGCCACATCAATTCTTTGGCATACATTTTCAGTTTCTTTGAGGATGTCTAGAACTGGTTTCGACGTTGGAATAACTCGATTTGTTTGAAAGTCGGAGTCGCAGACTATTTTTAACTTGACCTCTCCTTCCATTATTCTCAATGATACATGCTCGTTATATTTCTTGGATAAGTTGGAGCCATATTCTCTTCTTCTTCTTCTTCTTCTTCTTCTTCTTCTTCTTCTTCTTCTTCTTCTTATTATTATTATTATTATTATTATTATTATTAATGAACCGATGGCGTGCAAAATGATGGCTTATTTGTTTAATCATAGCCTCGTAATATATGGTAGATTTTATTTGTTGGATACAATACTTTGTCACAGGCGTTTTTATTACTAATTGGAGTAATTTTACAGACATTTGTAAAATTGAGACAGTTACATTTGATTTGCAAATTTAATTCCTGTTGAACAAAAGATCAGATTGCCAAAATCATAAGAGAGAAACATAATCCGTAATGATGGAGAATTGTAATAATTTTGTCTAAATACAGATAAATATTTTATTTGTATAGATTATTTAAACGACTAATGGAAGCAATCTTTCATAAATTTACTAACTTAAGTTGATTTACCTCCCTTCCCCCATAGATGGGACAGGAAATATATAAATATACATAGATAATTACTATATTGTTTGTTTATTATTATTATTGTTATTATTTATGCAACAAAATATAATTTATTAATTCCATGTTTCATTTCTTATCTACTAAGTTAATTTAGTACAGCACAATGCCAACATGAAATAATAATAATAATAATAGAACAATTAAAGCTAATCTCAAATAAAACAAAATGTGCCTTCTTATTGACATGAGTGTCCCAGTAGATTGTGATGTATCTTTAAAGATCTTCAAAAAACTATCAAGATACAAGGAACTTGAAATTGAAATTTCTAAAACGTTGCACATAAGGACATCAACAACTCCAGTTTTAGTTGGAACCCTCTGATTGATTGGAAAAGATTCCAATAGACTTACTGAAGAGATTCCTGGTCGTCCATGCCTTAAAGAAATACAAAAAAATAATTTACTCACAAATACAGTTCACACCTTACGAAGGGCTTTATCTATGTAAAATATATGTGATATTAGGTGTTTTTTTTCCTTAAAAATTTGCTCAGTGGAAAATGAAATGATGTCATTTCTGACCGTAGGTCTCTGGTCGGGACCCGAAACGAAATGAGTATACACCAGAAATCAAAGAAATTAAAATAGTAATAAAAATAATGAAAATGATAATAATATTAATAATAATAAAATTTTCTAGTTCAGGCAGAAGAATAAAAGTAATAAGCCGGATATAATTAGCAAAGATTTTCTGGAACAAAATGCTTGCACAATGAGATAACAATCCCGGTTTTATGCAAATATCGCAGTTCAAGACATTTAACAAATACAGGATCTAGAAATTAATATACATTTGATATATCATTTCAAAACTCAGACAATCCCAACTCTTCTTCGTGTACTAGGGGCCATTCCAAAAATATATGAAAAAAATTGTTTCTTAACTACCTGGCGAGATGCAAACGATTGCACTCAGGACTACTTTCCACATCCTCAGTAGAGTTTTACCAATATGACAGTTTATGTACGTATACGATTGGAATTTTCATGCACATTCCCATATCTTCACAGAACCCTACACATTTTGCATTGCTTTCTTCTTCATATTTTGAAGGTTCTTCAGGGAGTTTAGCGGATTTTACACCTGTGGCATGATTTTAGTTTTTCAGACTCCATTTAAACTGTTTACACATATGTTATCTGAACATAAATTTTATCTGTTCAGAAACATTCCTTTTTAATTAAAGTTTAAACTACGATACGGATTCCAATGACATCATACAATTTCGAAAATTAATGCTAGGAATATCAGCTGTATATCTAAATAAATGTGGGAACAATGATGTTCTTTTCGACTTGCGGTTTTTTGAGGTTTCTGCTTGAAACTTGGAGGCAGCTTGTAAAACAAACAACGAAACTCAAATAATAATAATAATAATAATAATAATAATATGAGAACATTTTCAATCGTAGACTGTGTCAGCGGATTGGCATGCCTGAGCTGAAAGTATTTCTAATTGGAACTCACCTGCCAGGTGTTAAACTGCTTTTAGCACGCTTCCATTTCGTGCACATTTATCTGTGATGCGTGTACCTGTTATACTATTATCAGCATTCTGAGGTTCATATATTTGTATTTCAGTGGAATTTTGTTGACGTACGACTCTCACGCAGTTATAATAATAATAATAATAATGATAATAATAATAATAATAAAATTGCTTCCTTACTGATGTGGCTGTCTCTGCGGACTGCAATGTATGATTGAAGATCTTCAAAAATCTATCAAAATACAAGGACCTTGAAATCGAAATCTCAAAAATGTGTCACATGGGAATATCAACAATCCCAGTTGTATTGGAGACCTCGGATTGGTTGGAAAAGATTCCAGTTGATTAATTGAAGGGATTCCTGGAAGCCCATGCCTTAAAGAAATACAAAAAATTGTTCTTACGAGTACAGCCGACACCTTACGAACGGCTTTATCGATGTAAAATTGTTTTTTTTTTGTTTCTTTTTTTTTTGTTTCTTTTTTGTCAGCGGAAAATGTCATGGTGCTATTTCTAACCTTAGTTCTCTAGGCGGGACCCGAAAAGAAATGTGTATATACCAGAAATCAAAGGAAATATAATATTAGGTTGGTGCAAAAATAATGTCGTTTTCTCACATAGTAACATATGTGAGAAAACGACATTATTTTTGCACCAACCTAATAATAATAATAATAATAATAATAATGGTTTTCATGGCTTTTAATATTAATTGCTTAGAGGTTTTAACATGAACATGTCTCTCGGTAAATTAAAATGAGCTAAAGAAAATGCACACAATCGCTTTGAAAATAGGAATAAAATCTTATAATTCCGAATCGTATTCAGACTAAACAGTAAGTATAAAACGATAACGCGAAAAACTATTTACATTATATACATTGTTCGAATTTACTACCCTGATCTTTCTTGTCATATTCACGATGTTTCGGCCGTTGTACGCTCTGGATTTCTTCAGGTGACTTTAATTTCTAACCAAACGTTTTATTTCAATCACCGGGATATATTGTTCTAGTTCTATTTGCCATGGTTTTCATGGCTTCTAATATTAATTGCTTAGAGGTTTTAACATGAACATGTTCGTCGGTAAATTAAACTGAGCTCATATCACCGTTTCATTTATTTCCTTTTAGTAATTTCAACTCTCCATGTTTTTTGTTCACCTCTGCTGTCGCCAGGTATTGAATTCACCAGTGGATGAAAGCTTTGGTTTAAGTAAGCCAGTGACTTGACTTAAAAAGTTGTAAGTTCAATACCTAGCCACAGATTACTTCGATTTGATCAGTCTGCGCCTTTTTTTTATTAGGTTGGTGCAAAAATAATGACGTATTAATGTCGTTTTTTGACGTTAAAAAATACGTCGAAAACGACATTATTACGTCATTATTTTTGCACCAACCTAATATTCATCTTAAAAGAAAACACTACATTCCTATTGATTGCGCGGCGGTCACGCACTTAACCCTCGACTTAACCAGGTAAAATCTGGTTACTCTTTCATTACTTCCAGAAATTTCCATTTTAACCCACCCGGGAAATTTATCTCTGTTTGCCGGCCATTGTCTTAAAAGATACTGATCCTAGAAAATAACATCAAGAATGTCCGGTACGATCCGCTGCAACGTTCGACTATTTTCATCGTACTGGTTTTAAATGCATCGATAGAGAGTTCGATTCTCAACAAGGCATTGTGCCGAAATCAATATCCTCTGAAAAAAAAAAACTTTCCACTATATTCTTCCACGTAAAGCGGGATGTACGGTTGGTGTAATAGATAGCAGCTCGGAGTTCGGAGATCTGGGTTCAAATTCCAGTTAAGTTCGTAACATTCACTTGGGAAGTTATAAATCAATATCTTCTTCTCACCCCTAGCTATGGGTTAAATAGAGGACTTGTATTTGAAAAAATCATTATCTCTAAAAAAATTGTTTATGATATATTCATTTGCAAAAATAATAAAAAATGAATAAATAAAATAATAATTCTTATAGTAAAAACTATTCTTTGGCTCACAAATGAACCCACAAAAGGTTGATATACCGGAAAAAAATTAATCAAATAATCAATAAATCAATGAAACCTCAGGTATCGCTCAGTGTTTACAGTGTTTGCCAAAAATATCTTAATCGTTAGGAGTCTTTCAAAATGTCAGTCTTTTAAAGAAATAATATAGTTTTTGGAAATGACACGTACTCTACTAATGAAACACTGTGTGACCTCTAATTGGGGGTACTTATACTGAAAACTTTCAAATGAAAATTTCTCTTCATCTAAGCTGAGTAGAAATGCTGTTTAGGCGATATGCAGTCGGAACGATATTACTCTTTGTATTTATTTGTACCTACTAACAGGTATACATATCTATCTCAAGAATTAGTTTGTAACTATCTCTAAGTAGCCTCGTCAGATCGAAGCTTTCATATAGATGTCAAACTTCCTGTCCTTTGTCGCTCTTAGTAATATTTGTTTTTTACTACCCGCCCCATTCCGCCATAATTTCATGCAGGCTCGTCATTTTGCCATCGTTATCTGGAGAGGTATTCATTCTTACGTAGCGTGTCTTGGCAAGTCAGACCTGACGGAGCCCGTCCCTCGTTAGGTCAAACCAACACCAGTGTCCTCCAAATTGAAAACTATTCCTGATCAGGGACACGTGGCCATTGATTCCACAAGGTGAGAACCTCCGCCCTGCCCGTTGACTCACACCTTAGGAAACACTCTGCCCAGAGATGCCGTGTTATAAACGCTCTGGCTCCATATTTACCGAGGAAGCCCAATTTAACGCGTCGTGTTAGATAGCCGTTCACCCTAGAAGAAGGTTTATCAAATTATTTTTTTTAAATCTTGATGGGTCTCTAGTTTCTCTCTTTATTCAAAAACATGGGGAAACATGTTTAGTCGCCGATGATCCGAACATGTGGCAGGTACTATCGGGTTACATAATACGAGTAACACTAGTAGAGTGACCTGAAATTAGTGAGTATACGATGTAATCTAAGCGTTCTTAAATATTTACTTATAAAAATGGTTTAATTTTATTTGATTTGAATAAATGAAAATTATATTACACAAATTAGATTTTAATGATGTTTTTACTGATTTCTTGTTGAGTTGTGAATGTCTTTTATTTTCCAAGTAAATAATATGTTTAAAAAAATTGTATCATATGCTTTGTATGTCCTTTGAAGATGAATAAAATGTCTGCAATGGAAATTGGGAGACAGGAGGATTTCTTTGGTAACAAAGAAAAGAATACCGAGCTGTTACGTGACATCTGTTCTTCTTTACGGTAGCGAATGCTGGACAATTTCTTCAACGATGAAGAAGCGACTCGAGGCGACGGAGATGTGCTCCTACAGAAAGATGCTAAGGATATCATGGACCAAGCATGTGAGCAACGATGAGGTCTTAGAGAGGTTGCAAAAAAGGAGGAGGCTTATACTTAACATCAGGAAGAGGCAGCTGAAGTTTCTGGGACACATAATGAGGAAGGAGGGCCTGGATAATCTGAAACTCACGGGTCGAATAGAGGGAAAGAGAGACAAGGGCAAAGAAGCGCGTGACATATCTGACGAGCTTGATCAGGTGGATAACAGAATGGGGTCTGGGGGAGGAAGCAGAGGTAAGGAACTTGCTGAGAGCTGCAAAGGATAGACGGAGGTGCGATCAAAATGTAGTATCTGTTCTTTTCATCTCAAATGATAATGCTCAAATTAGCTGTTTCCTTAGAAGAAAACATCCGGTATTAATTGACCGAGAGTTTTTTCGAGAAGATAGATTTCTCAACTTCCGTCATCGTTCTCGATTTTTCCAGTGCCAATAGGCGCTTCATTTCTGAATTTTTGCCTGAAGTAGTGTAGAATCTCAACACTTTGATTATTTCATTATTTTCTCATCGATTTACATGTGCTAAAAGTGCAACACTAAGATCCGAAGACGTATTGGGATGGCCAAAGAGGCCTTCCAAAAGCTAAGCAGAGTATTACGAGAGAGAAAAGTTTCGTTGGAAACAAGGAAAAGAGTATTGAACTGTTACGTGATATCTACCCTCTTGTATGGCAGCGAATGTTGGACAATCTCCTCAAAGATGAAGAAGAGATTCGAAGCAACAGAAATGTGGTTCTACAGAAGGATACTGAGGATATCATGGGCCGAACATGTGAGTAACAACGAGATTTTGGAGAGAAAGAAAACAAAGAGGAAACTTATACTTAACATCAGGTAGAGGAAGTTGAAATTTCTCGGACACGTAATGAGGAAGGAGGGCTTGGAAAATCTGATACTCACAGGAAGGATAGAGGGAAAGCGGAACAGGAGAAAGCAAAGTGTGACATACTTAATGGGCTTGAAGAATTGGATGGTGGGACAGGATCAGGGAGAAATAACAAAAAGAAAAAAATACTAAGAGCTACAAGAGACAGAAGGATGTGGAGGGCTACGATCGTCTACCCCCGGAAGGTACATGTCACTTAAAAGAAGATTTTAGATATTTTTGCTGTTGTTGTAGGTCCTCAAGCGATGTGGTTTCTGTTGTTTAACACTTTGTGATTCTGTAGCTCCAGTCTACGAGTTTCAAAGAAAGATGCTTCTTCGATCGAAGCCAATTTAGCCATCGATCTGAGAAAGCGATTGTCTACGGGCCACAGATATTTGTGAACGAATTTGGCACTATGCAAGGCATCCATATGAAAGTTTCGTTCTGAAGAAGCTAATTAATAATATGATACGAATTTTTTAGGGTAAAAGAAAATAAATGCGATAATTCAAAGAAAGAAATATGTAGAAAATACATATATACATAGGAAAAGAGTGAAATTATGAAGATAGAAAAAAAAGAGAAAAAAAGGAAAAAAGAAAATGAAAGGCAAGCAAAACATGGAAGATGAAGACAATCAACAAAAATAGTAGGAAAATGAGAAGAAACATTTGAAAAGTAAAGAGTAGTTTTGAAGGAAAAAAGAGGTGATACAAAAAAAGAAAACAAAAAAGAAAACCAAGTAGAGGAGAAAATAAGGATATAAATAGATGAAGAAAAAGAGAGAAAGAGAGAGAGAAAAAAATAAGAACGAGTGAGTAAAGGATATAAAGAAAAAACAAGAGAGAGAGAGAGAGAAAAATAAAACGAAAGAGAGGAAGAAAGAGAGAAAAGAAACGAAAGAGAAAAATAAAGAAAGAGAACACTAGAGAGAGAGAGAGAGGGAAAGAGAGTGAGAGAAATGGAATGAAGGAAAGAGAGAATGGAAAGAAAAAATAATCAAGAAAGAAGCACAGAGAAATAGAAAACGAAGGCGAGAAAAAGGAAAAGAAGAGAGAAAGAAAAGAAACGAAGGAGAAAAAGAGAGAGATAAAGAGAAAAGTAGAAAGAGAAGGAGTGGAATAATAGAAATAGAGGAGGAGGGAGAAAAAAAAAGAAACGAGAGAGAAACAGGGTAAAAGAGAAAACAAGAAAGACAGAAAGAAAACGAAAGACAGAAAAAAGAAAGAAATGAAAGCGAAAACGAAAGAGAAAGAAAAGATACGAAAGAGGGAGGGGGAGAGAGAGAAAAAGGAGTATAAAAACCAGTAAGAGAGGGTGAATGAGGCAAATAAACGAGAAAGGAAAAGAGAAGAACGAGAAAAGGAAAGAGAGAAAAATAGAAAAGAAAAATCTATAGAAAGAGAAAACGAAAAAGAGAGAAAATGAAGAAGAGAGAAAGAAAAAAATGAATAAAGAAAGCGTAAATAGAGAGAAGTAGGTATGAGATACGGGAGATTTATAGTCAGATTAAGAGAGCATGCAAAATCAGTTTTTCGAGAGCGTGTTGAGTGAAATGATCGCACATACGAAAAATAATCCCCTGAAAGGTGAAATCGTTGTGCATTTTGCAGACCTCAAATTTAAAGAAATAATTAAATTTAACAAAACTGGAAGGGATTAAAAGAGAAAACGAAAATCTACAAGCTCAAGAAAGTGCATTTAATCAAAAGAAGAGAAAGAAAAACGAATAAAAACACACCAGAAAGTAAGTTTTACGAATTTAAAATTGATATTTTTGTAATCTTGCATATTATCATACGCTATTTTTGTATTTAGATGTTTGTTATAAACTAACCGAAACACCCTCGCCTTGCTGCATATGACGCTTTTTTTTCCCTAAGAAAACGATGATTGATTTTAAATCGTTGTTATAATTTGTGGAGAAAAATGATGCATTTCAATATTACTCAATGATAAATGTAACCATCTTTTGGTTTTCTTGTTCTATCTTTTGGATAGGAGTCATTCCCTTGTTCAAATTTAAATTTAATTTAAATCAAAGGAAAAAAAAGATTTTCAATGGCGGAGAGAGGGTGCTCCCTGGAGACCCCCTTTGATCAAAAAGATATTACTGATGTGACCTCCATCTTCTGGCTTTCTCCTATATTTTGAATAGGAGTCATTCCCTTGTTCAAATTCAAAATTAATTTAAATCAAAGAGAAAAAAAAAAAAAAAAGAAAACATTTTTCAGTGGGGTGGGGGCACCCTGGAGCCTTTGATCAAAATGAAATATACTTATCCAAGTAGGAGTCATTCCCTTGTTTAAATTTAAATTAATTTTATAACAAAGATACAAAGAAAATCAGGTGGGGTGCCTTTGATCAAAATGAAATATACTTATCCAAGTACCCTTCATCATGTAGTTTCAGAATATATATGGTTATGGGTGGGGGTCTATATCCAAATCTCTTGGAAGAGTTCGATAGCAGACAGACAGAGGTTACAACTTTATATATATATATATATATATAGATGCAATGTATATTTGTAAATCGAATCTGTTGATATTTTTCTTGTCTGCGTAAGGGGATAAGACTTAATGATAACATGTTGTTTGCTGTTGCTGGGTATATGCATAATTGGGGTCAAACTGATATAGCCATGCAAACGCTGGTTGCTGAGAGATGACTATTTCAATGATGTTTATCGGTGAATTTTGACTTATTGAGTGAATCGGGGGTCAACGATGTGAAGGAGAAATTAGAAGAATGGGTTTTCGAGATTGGTTTACAGCAGCAAATTATTTCAAAGCCCCTTGTTAATAAATTTAGAATTGTCATACTTCTGATTCGTAACCAAAGTGAACCCTGTTTATATTAGAGTATACTGTTAGGAAAAGAAAAGTAATTTATTTACCTCATATTTCTGGCGAAAATTGTCCGTAATGTGTATTGTCCCAAGCGCTTTCGGACACTTCTTTAAGCCATTTTCAATGGGCTTGTTGTGAATTGTTGTTAATTTCTTTTCATTGTTCAGAACACACACACACACACATATATATATATATATACATACATATATATATATATATATATTACGAAATGGACAAAGTCCGACAATTTATTTATTAAAGACATTTTTATGTTTAACGTTCTTTTTATAGATACAAGTATTTAAGTAAATGCTCTGTTTATAATAAACAGTATTAAATAACATTTACCGGCCTGAATGAAAATTTCTCGGACATTCAGGCCGGTAAATGTTATTTAATACTGTTTATTATAAACAGAGCATTTACTTAAATACTTGTATCTATAAAAAGAACGTTAAACATAAAAATGTCTTTAATAAATATATATATATATATATCCAAATGTAAAGTAAAATTTCAGCGTTCAAAAAATGAATTTAAAACAGGGTCCAATATAAATGTAGAGCAATAAATCTTTCTTGTCGTAAACTGAAATGCATTGATTTATATCATGTAAACATCTTATCTCTTATATCCGCAATTTTCTTCTCCTTACAAATAGAAGAATTTTGAATTCTCGTCTCAAATTTTATTTCCTTTACTTGGTCGTTTTCTTTTTCTTCTCCTTCCTTTTATTAATTATCTAGCTTTCTTTCTTTCTACATATAGAAATCCTTTTTACCTTTTATGGAAAAATTTTCCGAAGACGGAAGTTAGAGTTGTGCTTAGTTAACTCTATTTCGGAATAAAAATGTATTTCAGCACCATCATAGTTTCCCATCCCACCTGAAGAAACGTTAATTTTAATGTTGAAACAAGATATACAATTTTGTAGTGGGTATGTACATGTTCTTATGTAACAGTGCATAATATATATATATATATATATATATATATATATATATATATATATACACCGGGCGTAACAGAAAAATTGTCCAAATGGTGTAAAAGCAAGATTGTCCATTTGTTAGATAAAGATAGAAACCGTTGTGTCTTAGAAATGATTAGAGATATTTACTGGAATTTTCTGAGTTTTTTATAACACTATTGGACTCTAATTTGAGCAATAAGAAAGTATAGTTACTATCCAAGGTTAACAAAAGAATCGTGATGAAATTGATCATAAATGAAAATGACATGTTCATTAATTAATCATATCTAAGGAAGGGAAGCTCATGAAATATTAAAATTAAGTTCATATATATATATATATATATATATATATATATATATATATATATATATTATTCAGGATCATTTTTCAACTTATTCAAGATGCTCTTCGCCCTCTAACCTTTTAACTTTCTGCACTAGTGTAACAATGTGTCTTACACTTTTCACATACGATTTCATTTACAAGTCTTTTTTCACTGCTCTTTGGACTGTCATCGCTGAAATTCCTCTCTCACGTATCAAAGTCATATGGATTGAGTTGGATATTTTCTAAATGATCTCTTTAGCTGTAAGTTGAAATGATGTGGCCTCCTGATCCAGTTTTCCTCTCTACAGTTACATCTTTTTTAAACATCATTATCCTGCTGGTTCTTGAACGGACTTTGAACATGGAAGCTAGAGTATGAATGTTGGTATCATTACAAAAGGCCTGAATGACCCTTTTCCTCTCACCATTGATCATTTGGGAAGACAGTATGTCTGATACAAAACATTTTTAACCAGATCTCTTTTTAGCTAAATAACTCAAAGGTTTTTTCAGTTATTCTTCCAACAAATAGTATCAAGTTAGCTAAACGATTTAGCTGAAAACCTGGGAAAAAAAGAAACTCGCTTTAGTGATTTTTTATACTATTTACATTATTCGGACTATTGTCCTCATCTTTGTCGTCATGTTTATCACAACGTTTCGGCCGTTGTACGCTCCGGCCCTCTTCATGTGGTTGGAATGTCGAAATGAACCCTTTATTTCGCTCACTGGGGTAGACTGTTCTAGTTCCACGTGCCATGTCTAATGGATGTCGGTTATATTCTGTTAATTCCCCTCTCAAAGTTCTCCACCGCCTTAACCAGCTATTGAACTCACACTCTTTGGGTCCTGTCACTGGATCTAACCAACGCCTTTATCCACTGTGCCATGTGTCCTCGATTTGGACAATTTTGCTGTTACGCTGTTACTCCCGGTAGGTCACTGGAGTGTTTATGAAAAAATAAATACTCAAAAATTCGCCTTTCTCTCTGCCGGGCGTCGATAGTCTGGCATCTTGGCTCCAGTCTTTTTCTCCTCGACGTAATGTAGATTCCTCGTGTCTTTTCTGTAAATATTTTCATGGCAATTATTCTTATGAGTTTTAGACTTTATGAATTTAAGCATAGCACTAGATTGGCGGCAAGGTTTCATCATTTTAATGTTAAGATGGTTAGACGTGACCGTAAGTGCTATGCTAACACTTTCTTTTCTCTTGTACTTCTCCCTTGTAGAAATCTCTTCTTTCTATTTAAATACAATATCAATCGTTATCTTCCAAATTCCTGTTCTTTCATTGTTGTCACTCCTTAATAATGTTTTACTTTGTAAACCCTTGCGTCTTAGTGGCTTTATTGCTTTGCTTGGTATGAAATGATTAAAAAATTGTATCAGTAATATTTTGCCATAAGTTTTGACAGTAAATCAATTTTCGTTGACTTTCTCTAATATACTCTCTAAACATAATTTCAAATACCACGGCACAGCAAGTTTCAATTTCTCTTTTAAGGAGAATACAGTTAGCAGATATAAGCTTTCGAGAAGGTCTGAACGGGATGTGTGTTCCTTAAATGGTTAAGTGAACCTTGTTAGGCTCTAAAGCTCGCTGTGACCGAACCTTCGCAAGATTCAAATATATTCAAGCCAGGACGTAAAGTGAGAGCAAATAGTTAACTAACGTTAATTCGCACTGGCTTTAACTCGCGAAATTTTCAAGGTTTTCCTATTTAAAATTTCTGATGAATCTTAATTCTTTAATATTTGGGCTTAACGACAAAAATAAATAGTAATGCTGGTCTTTATTTCACTTATCTTCCATTCTGGCTTTCATTTTCTGATTGAAACCAAGTAGTGTCTTTGATATGTCTTTTATCGCCGCAAGCGATCAAAACGGAATAGTCTATTATTTATGCGGTATTAGCAGGAGACGTTAACCAGTTCTGTTTGTCTTTCTTTCTTTCTTTTTTTCTTTCTTTCTTTTTTTATTTCTTTCTTTCACTGAAACCAAATAGCATTTATGTCTTTTATCTCCTCACGCTATCAAAACGGAATAGTCCACTATTTATGAGGTATTAGCAAGAAATGTCAAACAGTTCATTCTTTCTTTCTTTCTTTCTTTCTTTCTTTCTTTCTTTCTTTCTTTCTTTCACTGAAAACAAATAGCATTTATAATGTATTTTATCTCTACACGCGATCAAAACGGAATAGTCCATTATTTATGAGGTATTAGCAGGAGACGTTAAACAGTTCTTTCTTTCTTTCTTTCTTTCTTTCTTTATATCTTCCTTTCTTTCTTTCTTTCTTTCTTTCACTGAAACCAAATAGCATATATGATGTCTTTTATCTCCTCACGTGATCAAAACGGAATAGTCCATTATTTATGAGGTATTAGCAGGAGACGTAAAACAGTTCTTTGTTTGTTTGTTTCTTTCTTTCTTTCTGTCTTTCACTGAAACCAAATAGCCTTTATGATGTATTTTATCTCCTCACGCGATCAAAACGGAATAGTTCATTATTTATCCATTATTTATGAACTATTTGTAATAACGGTCGTGCGAAATAAAGAAGTTGGGAGACAGGCACATTTATTATAAGTTTTCTTTGTTCTATCCTACTTTTAATATAGTTTCTTTCATGTTTTATTGAAATCTAAATTTTCCATCCTACACAATGATTAATCCTTCAACCTCGGGAGTATCTATTCTTCTAAATACGGCTTTTAATCTACGGAACCTATTTAAAATACCAGGTGAAATGTATGTACAATATTGTAGTTTTAAGAAGAAGAATATACCAGAATTTTAGGTTTAGCATAGGTCCCTCTCTACTTTTAGGGGAAGAGTGATCACTGTTTTCTGGGATTGAGCAAACAGATGACGCGATCACTAATGGTTGTGGTTGTAAAAAAATAAAATTAAACATGCACAAGGTTTCGTCTGAGATTAGCAAAGGCGCTTGTAATACTAGAGGATACAATTTCTTGAACGGGGACTGAAGAGATACCGTAATCATAAAGATAGCAGACCATACACGCTTAGAAGGTTAGTTCTACAGGGTGATGAAAAATTATTCCTTATGGCATGTATAATGGTCTTTCTCGTTTTTAAGAGACTGGGGAGTCCATCATACATAAAATAGGGCGTTATTTTTCAATCACCCTGCAGATCAAAGAAATAATCCAGCGAATCTGTGAACATTGGTGCTCATACTGCAAAGGAAGAATAGCGTGGAGGTTCTGATCGATACATTCGCCGTGTTAACATGCCAGGCCTGCACATTCTTCAGTTGAAACAAATGAATAATGCCCTTACTAATGTTTGGGGTTGCGAAAATAACAATGACCTTCAGCATGTAAAAAGGATATCTTATAACGTCGGAGCAAATGATTTGAAATCTGGAGAGAGTAACTTTAATGTTCTAAGCAAACAAGAAGACGGGAGGTCAGATGATCCATACGTGATGTGATGGTTAATAAGTTTGTCTCGCAAGAACAATTAGGACTGAGTAGTGAGTTCTATGCTAACTTGGTACTACATACTTTCGGCTTTTTGTCACATTTAAGCTAGGCTTAGAAAATCACCACTTATTTAGCTAAGAGAACAAGTTGTCTAATTTAACCAAGGGAGTACCCTGAAAAAATTTCCGCCTCCAAGAGAAAAAAACTTCTAGAAAAGACAACTGTGACTCCTTTGATTCATAGCAAACGGTAATTTCACCCATACATTTTATAGTAAAATTACGAAAAATACATTTTTATAGTAAAATGACCGGCAATACATTTTGTGGTAAGCTGACCAGCAATACATTTTTATTGTAAAATGACAAGCAATATATTTTTATCGTAAAATTACCAGCAATACATTTTTATTCTAAAATGACCAGCAATTAATTTTTATAGTAAAATGACCAGAAATACATTTTTTTCCAGATTCACAACATTTCGGCAGTTGTACGCTCCTGTTTCTTTCCAATCTCACCATTCCTGAAAGAATCACAGCTTTCCCAAGCCAACATACATGGTCATAACAATGTTAAAAATCAAAAGAAAACGCTTAAATCTATTGCCGCATATTTTTGAAGATGTACAATGCATACATCAATTACAAACTACAGCAATCAGATCACAATTTAAATAATATTCATTATTTAAAAATATATATATATTTATAGAAAATAAAAAAAGAAACTTTTAAACAAGCTTGAAAAAAAAAATTCATTTATTTTAATAACTTTGAACCTTTTCCTATCTGTTAATGTGTTGAAAGTTTATCTGTCGCTTAACATTTGCTTTTTTAAATTTTTGAAATCTGCTCTTTATTTTTGCATAAGCCTGTTATTGAATAACCCTGTAATTTATTTTATTACACACACAGACTCACATATGATTATATATACATACATACATACATACACACACATATATATATATATATATATATATATATACATATACATATATATATATATATATATAGCTGGATTGATGTGAGTTTGTGACCCTTGATTTCACTCTATTTGCGATCGTCAAGTTCACATCAATTCAACTAAATAATATATAAAAAAAATTACATATATATATTTATATTTATATACATACACATTTTGCAAATACATGCATACATACATACATACATATATATATATATATATATATATATATATATATATATATATATATATATATATATATATATATATATATATATATATATATATATATATATATATATATATATATATATATATATTTAATAAAAACAGACCACTTTAAGGTTCCATGTAATAAATTATTTCACCACAGCACTTTTAAAAGGACTGCGGATCATCAGACTTTACTTCCAACGGGTTTGGAAGTAAAATCTGATGATCCGCAGTCCTTTTAATAGGGCTGTGGTGAAATAATTTATTACATGGAACCTTAAAGTGGTCTGTTTTTATTTAAATTATTTGCACTGGATTTACACTGAGCTCTCTGGATTTTATCCTCCTTAGGTTTACCCATACGCATTACCTGTTTTTTTCATAAACTATATATATATATATATATATATATATATATATATATATATATATATATATGATATAACGATATGTAATTCTGTATAATTTTATATATCAACAAACAATATTTAGAAAAATAGTATGACAAATTGGAAAAAGTTTTCCCACTCATATGAGTACGATGAAATCCTAACGGATGTGCAAAATATTTCCAAATTTTTTTTTCAAACTAGATAAGAGACTGAATACATAATAGAAACGTTTTATTCATTTTGCATATATATGGTTTCTAATTTTTTAAAAAAGGAGGTTGCTCTGAACAATAGCAATAATGAATCTTAGACTGACCTTCAGTTTTGTGCAATAAAAGCAAAACCATTAAAATTGATTAAAAGTGGTAATAAAATAATAGTGTCAATCCAGAAATGTTGTGATAAAACAATAATGAGTTCTATTCCATTTTTATTTGACTAATGTTATTGGCAGTTGTAATATTAGCCATTTCCCCGACAAGGAAATATTTGGCATTCGTTGACCGAGAAGTCAGTAATGGTTTCGATTAAAATTCGTAAAATCTTTTCCTTAAAACATTTTACCAGGAAAATAAATTTCTCAAGTACAGTAGCTGTTATCGCTCTTTCTAATATTGATAGCAGTTTCCTTCCTAAACTTTTTATTTTACGAATAATTTTATGTCAACATCATGGTGATTTTCTGCTCGAGTTGTATGTTGTTAATTGTTGTTACTGTTGGTAGTCCCCAAGTGATAGGGTTTCTCTTATGTGTTACAGTTCTTTCTGTTTGATTTTGTAGCACCAGGCCATAATTTTCGAAGAAGAATCGTCTTTACCAAAATTTATTTCATTCGTTCAAAGCTATTTTAACCATTAATCTTAGAAAGGGGTTGTATACAGCTGAGAGTTTATATATTGTTTTAACGGGTTTCGCACTATGGATTACAGATTAAAGGCGTGATCTGACGAGACTATTTAAAAAAAAAGAACAAACAAAAAAAAATGACTAGAGCTTTCAGGTTGATGTTTTGCCTTCGTAGCAGTGTATGATGTTTGGCGACACTAATTCTGGCGCAAACTATTCTATGTTCTATTTCCTTTTCTTATATAGTAAATTTGTTATAACTGATCCATACGCCGACGTATTTGAAGTGTTTATATTTTCTAAACCTGTTTGTTTCTGTTATGGGACCTTACCCATAATAATAATAATGGACAATTCCATACTTAATAAATACTGCGCTTCAGGAGTAGACCAGGAGTGAGTCAGTAGTTCACCTCCTGACCGGCTGTTAGGTTGAACTCTATGCCTTCGGGCGGGGAGAAACCCGAACGAGGCTACGCCGAAGGGTGGACTCTCTTTCGGGGAGGTAAACCGGCCCTGAATCCGTTTATATGGGTTCAATGGGCATATTTTTGGCCGAGCCCACGGGCTCGGAGATCCCACGGGCTCGGAGATCCCACGGGCTCGGAGATCCCACGGGCTCGGAGATCTCACGTTAAAAAGGCCTTGTGCCACATGACGCCCTCGTGGGGTGGGGGGTGACTGAATATCGTGAGTCAGTCGTTCACCTCCTGACCGACTGTTCGGTTGAACTCTCTGCCTTCGGGCGGTGGGGAACCCGAAGTAGGCTACGCCTAAGGGCGGATTCTCTTTCGGGGAAGTAAACCGGCCCTGAACCCGTTTATACGGGTTCAATGGGCATATTTTTGGGCCGAGCCCACGGGATCGGAAATCCCACGTTAAAAACGGCCTTGTGCCACATGACGCCCCAGTGTGTGTGTGTGGGGGGTGACTGAATATCGTGAGTCAGACGTTCAAGTGAGTCAGTCGTTCAAGTCGAGTAAAGTGTCGAGTCAGAGGCAGTCCGAAACAGAGTCGCGTTCAGACAATTACTACAAGACATTGGAATAGTGATACTGGTCGAGACTACATTGTTCTCTCTACTAAACGTGATTGTTCATACTAACACTTCTACTTCTCTGTGTATATTCCTGTTTGTAATATATCTGTGTTATTCCATACCTGTGTTCGAGTTCATCTTTATTGGCTCTACCTTGGATTATCACCATGGTACAAGGAACCGGACCATAACAGTTTCTTTCTTGTATCAGTTTTTTTTTTCAACTCAGGATTACCGGCCTATCGATATATCTTTTTCTTTCCATTTAATATTGGAATGGTCTCACGTGCAAATGAACATATGACAACATTATTTCATTCGTCTGTCTTGAGCAAAATTTAATGACATGAATTTGAACTGAATTTACATTCACATTTTAAAGGATTCGATGATATATATCTCCACATTTGTCCTTTTAGTTTACGTGGTAGGAGGCAAGCTATTCTGTTACCAGTTTAGTTACAAGTAGTCTGCGACTAGATTCAAAGTAGGATTTGCATAATCTAACATCTGTGACAATCTGCTTAATCTAAGTGTTTTAGATGCAGAAGTCAATAACCTTTTTTGTTTAATTAAAAGAAAAAAACTTGTAGTTCAAACGAATGATTTATTTTTATGGAAATATATTGACTAACAGTTGCCAGTCTTGGCCACTCATTAATTTGAGTAAAAACAGAGCAAAGAAGCTTGAAACGTTTTAAGAATTCAAATCAAGGAAAACAAATCGAGTTGATGACGTTTACAACGTAATACAGTGTAACCCGGATATAAGAGAGTTGTCGGGACCGGAGAAGAAGTCTCTTATATCCGGGTTTATCTTATATCCGGGTTTGGTCTATTTTGTTTCGGTAAGTATGGGAATAATTTGGAACCAGATAACATCTATCTTATATCCGGGTTTCTCTTATATCAGGGTCTCTTATATTCGGGTTACACTGTAGCAAGTTAAGGCGTAAAAATAAAAAAAAGGATTTTTGTTTTTTACTCTATAAATTACCTTTTTTATGTGAATAGGGAGTGTTTACAAATATTTAATTTTGATAGCCATTAGACGAGGATTTTATTTCTTCATCTTTCTTTCTATAACAACAGCTTTCCGGAATCTTGTGTTCATCCCTTGTTCAAGTTTACGAATATAGAGACCATTTCACAGATGAACACACAACCGATTCTCTGAGGCTTTTTTACCGACTGGTCTGTTTTTGTGCTTCGCCGTAATTTGAATACCGTTTGCGCCGATGTCAGGAAAACAGAGAAAGGTCCAGTGTATGTTCAACAAAGGAAATAAAGGCTAGTTATCGCACAGAGCAAAGATTCATGAATACTACAGTTTTCCGATATCATCTTGGCGAGAAAGAAAAAAACAAAAACAATGATCTTTATTCACGAATTCACCTGTTACTTCCTGTTAACTGACATTTGAAACATCATTGCTGCTACTTCTGTCTTTTTTCACGACATACTAACGGACAGGATCTTTCTTTATCAGTCTATATTTCTGAGATGAGGTATTGTAATTATCTACACTATTTACATGACTTGACCCAAACAGTTGAGAGTTCGATACTTGACTACAGCTGAGGTGAACAAAAAATTGGAGAGTTGATTTAAAGAGTGATAGCTGATAGTGAGAATTCCGGAGGAGGTATAGCACGTAGAACTAGAATAATTTACCTCGATGGACGAAATAAATGGTTCAATTCGAAATTCCAATCACCTGAAGAACGGCCGAAACGTCGTGAATATGGAAACAAAGATAAGGGCAACAGTCCGAACAATGTAAATAATGTAAATAAGGTCTTCTTTCGGTCTACAACCTCTTCTTACTGTAATCGTTACTCTATCTCTGTCTCTCTCATAAGACTGACTGTGGCTCACACTCTGACTATCTAATGACTGAGACTCTTTGTATCTAGAATACGACGTGCTTTCATAAACCCATGACCGTAATTTCCTGCTTTCCGGTTGAGTGTCACTTTACCCCTAAATTTTTTTATTCATATTATTTTCTTTTCCTTGCTTATATATCTAAACTAAAAGTATTGTGACTCATGAAGGATTGAAATTAAGTTCATATATATATATATATATATATATATATATATATATATATATATATATATTATTCCAGGATCATTTTCCAACTTATTCAAGATGATCTTCGACCTCTTTAACCTTCTAACTTTCTGTCCTGGAGTAACAAGATGCCTTACACGTTTCACGTACGATTGTAGCCATGTTATTAGTTAATATTACTGATTGTTGGATTTTTCTATTTTATTATGTTCCTGATCAAACCAAATTCATAAATAATTTCATCGGTCACACTACTACATGCCTATCCAGGCGCCTTACGTTACACATACCTTATCACAGCTCTATTAGAATCCATTTAAACACACGCACAAAGTTACCAGACTCCATCCGAAACGTAATAGTAGAAAATACAAACATAATAATTTCATTCACATATAAAAAAAAAAAAAAAGATTTAAAGTAATGGAAACCTTAATAATGAAAAAGAAAAAGCCAACACTCAATAATATTAACTACGAACATGGCCACAATGTGCTGTGTTCGGAAAAGAAAACATCCCTAAAATTCTAGAAGCATACACACAACTCATACACTCGGTTAAAAAAAGCAAAAATAAAATCATCATCCTTCGGAATTACAGAACATTTGGCCAGTTTCTATACACTCTATGTCCAGAAAAGAAAACACTTGTTCGAATAGAAGAAAAATTAAGTAAAAAGCTTAATCGCCGTACCTTGTCTGTCGTCTTTAATAAAACGTACGTATATATATATATATATATATATATGTGTGTGTGTGTGTGTGTGTGTACTGGGAATGCTGAACTAATGATTTACAGTAGTAATGCATTGTTAATCAAGTCGCTATAGATCTCTGTTGTGAGGTGTAATTAATGCAAGGATGACTAACAAATATATTTTGAGAAAAATGAAATGTTTATGCATTTACACTAGTAATCTTTCATTAATAGTTTTATTATAGTAATATATATAATATAATAATATATAATAGCGGTTCAACTGCCTTTAATTTTCCCCAGACTTAATTTATTCAGTATAAATATAAACTTTAAAAGTTTATGTCGTGTAAGGGAGAACTGTGTTTCTCTTCCTTACTTTCTTCCTCTTTTCTTATTAAGATTTACTTGGCTCTTTTCATTTTTATAAGATACAATTAAATAAATGTTTCAAATACTTCCAAAAGTAGCATGCCCCAAAATTTGAGAAAATATAATCAGATAAATTAGAGAGTTTAAAAATACATAACTTTCTATTAAAGTAGTTATTGAGATGTTCCTATAAAGTTAATGTTTAGGCTTGAAAAAGTGACAGGAAGAGACATTTAAAATATAATACTGCTTCCGCGCAAGACGCTGTCCAATTAACGTTTTAAATAATCTTTGTAATTACTACAGCTTGCAAAAAATTTATCGGATCGATCCATTTTCCAAACTCTGAAAAACAGAATTTTTAAAAATTCCTTCTTTGTCGGGCTGATGACTTTTCAGCTTTAGTATATTGTGTATCATTTCGCGAAGAGTCTTTACCGTTACAAGATTTGTATGGACCACTGAACTTATTTGTTGTTTTGCTGATCTCCTTGCCGCTAGGTTATGGCCGAACGATTCTAAGATATTCTTTAGGTGTAAAATCTATAAAGAAAAATGTAGTTCTTTGTTGTTTACGAAAAAAAAAAAAAAAAAAGAAAAAAGAAAAGAAAAAGGAACTGCTAGCTGATATGCCTTGGCACTCATTATTCTTAACTAGCTGTTTAAAGTTCTTATCTCATTTACTACGTGTTTCTTTAACCCATGCAAAAATATTCTAATGTTGAGTCAGAAAAAAAAAGGCTCCACCCTTGTTATCGCCTTCTAAACGCAGTACTAGATTGGCGGCAAGGTCTCGTCATTTTACATGTGAAATGGCTCGATGTAACCGTAATATTTTCTTTTCTCGCACTTCTCGTTTGTGGAATTCTCTTCATGTTTCTTGCTTCAGTCAACTTTTGATCTTCAACAATTTAAATGAATAAATAAATTTTTATCTTCTGTTTTGTTAATCCTTGTTCTTTTATTACCCTCTCTTCTTGATAGCATTTTTCTCATACTCGCTAACACTCAGTAACTCCTTTGGCCTTAGTGGCTTTATTCCCTTGCACGGGGTGAAATGAATAAAAATATTAAATAATTTTCCTCTGTTCCAAAGGGGTTATAAGATTTGGGGACACGAAAAAGTATTTTCTATTTTTTTACCCCAAGCCATTAGGATGTGTGTGTATGTGTGTAAGAGAGAGAGAGAGAGAGAGAGAGAGAGAGAGAGAGAGAGAGAGAGAGAGAGAGAGAGAGAGTAAGTAAAAGAACAGGATTCAAGGAGGCTGAAAATGGAAATTGATGCTGTATTAAAATTTTTTTAAGATCGTAGTTGACAGGGTAGCCGGAAGAGAGTTTCGTTGTCGAGACGTGCGAGTCAAGAAACTATTATTAGGTTAGTGCAAAAATAATGACGTAATAATGTCGTTTTTTGACGTATTTTTCAACGACAAAGAACGACATTATTACGTCATTATTTTTTGAACCAACCTAACAGTATAGGACTTAAAATTATGACTAGCAATTCTAAACGGGAAATTATGTGATCGAGCTGTCAATCTAGCATGTGAAATCGAAGTGTCAAGAAGGCAATCTCATCAGCGCAATTATTATAAAATTATTTATGGAAATAGGGCACTGTGAAAATGACTAAAGCCGAGATACCAGGTCAAGGCAGATAACGTTGCCGATTCTTTGGATTTTGCTAAGAATCTGTAAATAAAGATAATAAGTCGGGTGCAGCAAGATCTGAAGAATAGAAAGAATGTGATATGTCCCGGAAAGGGATATATTTGAACAAAGTAACTAAATGCTTTTGGCTACTATAACCAAGTAGAATACGGTAGCAGTAATCGACTGGTACGTGTCGTAGTCGCAGGTAAGAAGTGTAGATCAATGGCGTAGTCCAATGGACGTCGTTATAGACTTAACTCTCAGACTAAGGCTCTTGACTCCTGACTCTCCTACACATCCGTCGGTATTTATGACGGACACCAGCCAATCATATTTCAGTGAAGGGGAACACAGGTGTATGCATATGCCATTATATCAGAATGTTCTAAGCTCTCATATCCTAAATATTTCATCACTTCAAAATGCAGTGTGAGACAAAAGTCACCAAATGGTTTCAAAATTTAATACCTTCTATTTTTCAACTTTAATTCACAATACCATAGTATTATACAGAATAGCCATGGGAACTACATTTACAGTTTTTGTGGAAGATTATATCTTTTAAGTGGTGTCTATTTTCAGATTTTTACGAATGTACCTTTTCTAAAGCATTTTTCATTAGTCCTTTATAGTGTTTTGATGTCTGTTTGAATGTTATCTTTCATTTGATGGAGAATTCGTTGGCCTAAAACTATTCTTTGAGATAGTCCCCTAGGAAGAAATTAGGGCCTGTTAGATGCGGGAAAGGTGGTGGCCAGTTTATGCCGTAAACAAGAAAAATTATTCATTTCCCTCAAACTTACCTGAAAAGTTAGATTCCGGCTCTTGTGTGAGCTGTCACCACATCTTGTTGTACAAAAACAGGTTGATACTTTTAAAAATTCGTTGGAGTGACGCCAGGGAGATTCGAACCTGTCGAGACCGCCTTTGGATTTTCTTCGATACTCTGCCTTACGCTCAAATAATCTTTCGTTCCTAACCGAACGTGGTATGTCATTTCGCGGGAAGTCGCTTACTGAACCTCTATTATCAAAACGCGAAGAACCTCTCAAACCATAATGGCGACGATATGCACGTTGAGCTTAAATTATTGATCGTTTGTTTTGGTAGAAAGATTTCACTACGTGTCATTTCTTTTAGTCGTGTATTTTCCCAGAGTCTTTGATGTAATACAAACGGCGATTCTCTCGCTTTCGCTGAGATAGTTACATGGGTTACGTGAAGACCAGTGAATAACGTCAGGGGATAGAGTGACGAGGGGAGTTGTGATGTAGAGACCAGAGAAGAAGGACGTTTCTAGCTACAGCGGGAGGTATTACAAGAAAAAAAACTAAATGACCTAACCAGTTACACAGAGAAAATGCTGTAACTCCAGTTTTCCTTTCGGGAAATATTACAAGTAAGGATCCCCTTTCTTACACACCGTTTGTTGTTGCATACATGTTATAATTTCTCTGCGTGGGAGACGTGTATATGTATATATATATAATTTTTTTCTACGACCTAGTATTATGTAAGTCTCTCTGAGAACAAACCATGTTTGTTATTCTTTTTTCCTTTCAGATATTCCGTTCCGTCCGTGAAGTACGGTGTTAGTATATCACGGATAAAATAATGCCCATAATGGGTGAAATGCAAAAAGATGAATAACTCTTTTTTTCCGACAGCTCTCTCTCGTTACATCTCCTTTATAAAATATCTGAAAGAAAAAGAAAAAATTTAATAAACAAAAAAATATTAAACTTTCAGTCTTTGGTGACTTTTGAGCCAATCAATATCTTCCCATCAAAGTGAGCAGTTGCCTTCTTCAAAACGAAAATATAAAGATAAGAATTAGAATGCATATTTCTAAACTGTAAAAAGCCAAGAGAGACAGATTCATTGATTAATCTGTTATCAATCATATACAAGTTGTTTAAAGCATTTATTTCTTTTCGATTGTAAGAATTGTTTTTTAGAGATAATAATAGTTTAGAAATACAATTACTAATTAACCTATAGTTGAGGGGAGAAAGGTGGATTCATACCATTTCCAATGTTATTTGTGCCTAAATAAATATAACGAATCCAACTGGAATTCCGAGCCGTTATCCATCACACCACCTGTACATCCAAGCTTACAGCACCTGGTATTCCCAAATGGTCTCCCAACTAGATACTGACCAAGCTCGACGTTGCTTAACTTGTACAGGAACCGATGGTTCAACGTGGCTGTAAGCCAAGTGGGGCCGAGAAAAGTAGCGAATAACCTGCTTAACGAACTTGTGTAAATGGTTCGCAAAACAAGTATTAGGAGAAATAGTATAAGACGAACTTTATAAAGGACAGGAAACTGTGGAGAACCATGATCGCAAAAAGGTGAGATCAAATGTCATGAATACTCATCAGATCCTCGAGCATTACATTGGGTTTGTAATAATAACGAACTCTCCTGTCAATTTTGACATACGAGTGTCAAATAATTCTGCTTAGAATTGAACCGATACTCTACGAGAGAGATAAACTAATTATAAGTCTTGTGTAGCAATAGACACTTTTGGGAAGAACTGATAAGAGAGAAATCGCTGTTTCCCTCTGCCTCTCTTGCCTTCAATATGCCCTGTGGATATGGTATAATAGTCATGAATAGTTATATAATAGTTATAAAATAGTATAAAGGTCATAAATGGTATCTTTAACGGTAATTGGTTCTTTTATCTTTTTAATCAACATTATGTGGCAGAATGTGTTATACAAATCTCCAAAATCCCAAGTCTCAGAAGTCTCAAGTACCACGTCACATACAAGCAGAAACGTCCTTGCCGCCTCTCTAAAGCAAATCGTTTATATTAACTGGAGACGCTCACGATTGGTCAAAAAAAAGTTTGCATGAGCTGAAGAGCACTCTATGAAAGAGAGCGAGAAACAAGGTCCGATACATTTTTGTATTTTTTAAAGATTCCGCAGACAATACATGTGGGCATTTCGTTCGGCGAGGTAAGCTATTCATATCTTCTTCGTAACGCATTCTCTTTTCCATATTTTTTT
>OZ010577.1:87278030-87283030 GCA_963932145.1 Acanthosepion lycidas | reverse complement strand
GCGTGTTCTTGCCGTGAAGGTTTGACTTAGCGAATGTAGTTCAACCGAGCACCTTCCATGGAAGTAGGGTAGAGTAGTGAGAGGCTTGCCATATTCCGCCCGTGAGAATAGTTTGTCACCTACAAGGGCTTGGAGACTACCAAAGCTGGATAGTGAGGTCTGGGAAGCTCCAACCCAAATATGCCAACAGTACTTCATTGTTTGGCTGACCTGGCACTTGTAAAGGTAGAGGATACCAGGAGGTGTCAGATACTTACTAGAGCGGCACAGGGAGCCGACAATTTTACCTGCATCCTTAGCAATGGATCGTATGTACGAGTTCCACTTGAGGTGAGGTGCCAGTTTGAGGACCAATAGTCTTTCAAGAGACGGTGCCTCTCCAAGGGTTCATCCATTCATCCTGGCTCATGGTAGTTTGGAGTCCGGGTTACAGGGAGTGAAACTGAAAGAGAACACTGAGGATAGGGAGGATTGAAAAAAGAACAAAAGATTAACAGAATTCAAGAAGACATAAGATGGCGATTGATGTTACATTTAAATTTTTCAAGATTGTATTTATAAGGGAAGCAAGTAAACGGAAGGGAGTTTCACAGGTAGGAAGTGCGAGAAAAGAAACTGTTGGAGTAGAAGTGGCGGTTGCATCTAGCTATTTCAACAGTAAAAGACCTAGATGCTAAGCTAGTAGCACGTTTAAATTTAATTAGTCGGGTACCAGGGGAAAAATTGTTAGAGCAGTTGTGGAAATAGTTGAAGAAAAGACAGAGGGAAGCCATGTTACGGAATGCCAGGTCAGGATCAACTATATTACAGGTCCTTCTTTGGATTTTGTCAAGAATCTCGAAGTGTTACAGCAGAATCACCAGATCAAATATTACAACAGAATTGAATTCACGGACAAATGGTAGATTTGTAAATGTGCAAGATGGATTCTGACAAGAAAAATAATCTAGCTCGACACAGCGACCCAACTTTCCTTGCAGTAGATGCAGCTTATTGATTCGATGTAGTCGCTTCACTTCATGTAAAAAGATTTGACGAACGAACCCCCTCCCCACCTAAATTAAAAAACTACACACAAGATAACAAAAAGGAGCGTATTAAAAAGAACTTTCCCGTAAAATGAAACAACAGTATATATTTCTACAAAGTTATTTAATAAAATAACACATTGGCTATCCAAGACATTTATTAATTAATGCTTACTGAAAATTTCGTTTGAATCGGATAATTCACTGATTTGTGGCAAATATTTTAATACAACAGATAGCGATGTTTTGCTATCACTTTCCAAAGAAAAACTCATCAATTTCGGTGGTACCTAATGATGTCACATAATATATTTATTTAGGTCTTATTCAAATGTGACAAACCTACGCGTAACTCAAAGTTTCAAGATCGGTTCTATCGAAGCATAGACAGATTTTATCGCATACTCGATCATTGTTAAACATTCAGCTCTCTGGAATATTTAAGACAAGCAGTCATTGTAATTAAAAGCAGTCATTGTAATTAAAAGCAGTCATTGTAATTAACAGTCATTGTAATTAAAAGCAGTCATTGTAATTAACAGTCATTGTAATTAAAGTGTCAAATATGAAGCAATAAAGCATTAACAGTTATTAACAGTTAATATAATTATTCATTCATATATGAGCGTAAGGAGAGATAAGTAAATATTTAATTTTATCTGTGTATATATGTGCATATGTATATACATATACACGTGTATAAGTCTACTTCATGTATAGCTCGACCCTTGAAAATGGGTAATTTTTAACATCTTCAAAAAAATACCTGAGTATATCGCGACCCCAATTTTTGGCGCAAAATGCTGATTATGAAAAAATGGCATTATACTCTGGTATACGGTATATATGTGTGTTTGTAGGATGTATAATAGTTGCCGGAAAAAAGGGGGGAAAAAGCTATAAACGACGCGTTCCGTCGAGCATCTGTTGCTTTCGCCTACATAAGTATGAGTTGAATAAGCCGAAAGCAACAGACGTTTGGCGAAACAACACATACATATATGCACACCCATATATATATATATATATATATATATATATATATATATATATATATATATATATATGTGTGTGTGTGTGTGTGTGTGTGTGTGTGTGTGTCTGTTACTATAAACGTAATATTTAGTAGATATTAGTCTTTCAGTTGTAAAGTGTGTAATATCAAGAGACTCAAAAATTGAGAAATCCTATGAAAGCTATGCGCATATATATATATATATATATATATATATATATATATATAT
Source organism: Acanthosepion lycidas (assembly GCA_963932145.1). NCBI lineage: Eukaryota > Metazoa > Mollusca > Cephalopoda > Sepiida > Sepiidae > Acanthosepion > Acanthosepion lycidas. Next base: position 87,280,758 of record OZ010577.1, on the reverse strand, counting down.
ATATATATATATATATATATATATAATTTCCAGATAGAGATGATCTGTGAAGGAAAAAAGAAATAAAAAGACAAGAGGAAAAACTATTCTTAGCGGACGCGTTTATTTCCCCTGAGAGCAAAGCAAGTGTAAGGATTTATTTCAGTCCACGTGTTTATATGTTTATATGCAAGAGCAAGGATGTCATTGGTTTATCAAGTCTTTTAAATAAATCCTTACATTTCCTTTCATAAAGTCCCTCAGAGAAGGAAACGCGTCAACCAAGATATATATATTCAGAGAATACAATAAAAAATTAAAAATATCTTGTTGGTTGAATTTATTAACATTTTTCTGGATATAGATCTCTCTTTCTTTCTCTCTATTCACACACACGCACACACATACATATATATATATGTGTGTGTGTTTTGTGTGTGTGTTTTAGATGAAACTATGAGTTGCGAATACTCATTTTCACTATGAAATCGAATTCGTTTCATGAGTCTAGTCGTTCTCATCTATTTTCTTTCGCTATCATTTCTTGCGCTAAAATAAATAACGAATCATTTCCATTGAGAAATGTACCTTCACCTGACCAGCTGACGAAACGCACATCGAAGCGATATTTTTCACTTATAAAACATTTACTTTATCTTCAGATTCAGTTTCAGTAAGAGAAAAAAATATTCCAACCTCTCATTCAATATCTACTTCAAGGTTTTGTAAGATGATTTCGCTTATATCAGACTGATCAAAACCATGAAAGTGGTGTAGAGTGGATTAAATTTTCGTTCTGTTTGGAGTGCTAAGTTAAGCAGGAAATATTGATGCTATTTCTATGACTATTGACGTGACAAAACCTTCAAGATAGCTTTAATTGGCACAGTTCTATCTTCATATGAACATGTAATTTACCGTGTTTGTTTATTTATTTTTGAAAATAATAATATAACGTTCATTATTTTTTTTAGATAAAGCGTTAAAAGGTCATTTGATAAAAATCACCTGTTGATACCGTAAATTTGAAACCAAGGTAGCAGATTCAACTGATCTCCTGATTTTTAAAGTTAAAAGATCTACATGATATTTTTATTTTAATTTTATTTTTTTCACATCTGTATTGAGCACTTTTTAATATGACTGTTTTCTGGTCTGATTCAACTCTGACCATTAACTATATATATATATATATATATATATATATATATATATATATATATATATTTAGGAGTGAGAACAAAAGAAGAGTAATCAAGAGAGAATAGATATATATTGGCATTGCACTTACATTTTTGAAGATAAAAGTTGGCTGGAAAGCATGGAGCTTGTTGAGAGTTCCACAAGCTAAAGTGCGAAAAAAAGAAAGTCTTAGTATAGGACTTACGATTACATCTTGCCAATTCAGTTGTGAATTGATGAGACCTTGCCGCCAATCTAATACCGCGCTTAAATTCATAAAGTCTACGTACCATAGCGAAGAGTTAATCCGAACAATTACCATGAAAGTATTTATAGAAAAAGGCATAGGGAAACAAATTCACGGCGGTGGTAAGTAACTGATGCCGAGACGCCAGATCAAGACAAGTAATATTGCTGATTCTTCTTTAGATTTTATCAATGATCCCTAAATACAGCAGAAGCTCCGGACCATCGTATGTGCGTGTATATATATATATATATATATATATATATATATATATATATTCACACCAAGCAAAGCGGGAGTGCCATTAGCACGTAAGGGGTTACAGAAAGTAGGAGCAAGAGGAAAGAGGCATTATAGAGGAAAGGATGAAGAGAAAGAGGGGGAATAGATCAAGGCATCTGGAGATGTCGACCGACATTGCATTTGAATAGTTGGAGATTATAGCTATCAGAGAAGTAAGTAAGAGGAAGGGAGTTCCACAGACAGGAAGTGCTAGACATGAAGCTATAAGTTTCTCGTTGTAAATTTGATTACTTATTGATATATATGATATATTTAGGAAATCAATATTACAGTCTACAATATATATATATATATATATATATATATATATATATATATATATATATATACATTAGAAATCCCAAATTACCTCATTCGATTAGTTATTTCGGCCCACAAGACTTACTAATAGGCCTTGTCAACTCAGAGGCACCTCTGAGTAATTTATATGGTCTTTTTTAATACATTGAGCTCTTTTTGTGGGACAGTTTTAATATTTTATATTCTTCTTATTATTATTCACTTTAGTTATATATCTACGGATTATTACCTATATATATATATCTATATATATCTATATATATATATATATATATATATATATATATATATATATATATATATGCAATAAATCAATAAATAGAGTAGAAGAGACGTTTACATTTAACCGTTTCGACAGTGAAAGGTTGGGACTGATAATCTGACCTAGTGGCACGTTTAAATTCGCGCAGTTTGGGAACAAGCGAAAATAGCTCGTCCGACGCACACATCTCACTACTTTATCGCTATTTCCATGGAAAGTGCTCAGATGAACTACCTTTCTTAGTTCAACCAGTCCAAACATACACAGTTTAGACCCATCATGATAGGCACATTGTAGCGAACTACCCTCATTCGTATTCCATTGATAAGATGTAATTTCTAATCGAGCACCTTCTTCCCACGAACCGCTACGCTGTGGGATCGTTTGAGGGTAATATTCTTATCTTCTCCAGATATCCGCATAAACTGTGCCTTTTACTCTGTAACCCTGTACAT
>OZ010577.1:87235658-87277830 GCA_963932145.1 Acanthosepion lycidas | reverse complement strand
TAATCCGTAGATATATAACTAAAGTGAATAATAATAAGAAGAATATAAAATATTAAAACTGTCCCACAAAAAGAGCTCAATGTATTAAAAAAGACCATATAAATTACTCAGAGGTGCCTCTGAGTTGACAAGGCCTATTAGTAAGTCTTGTGGGCCGAAATAACTAATCGAATGAGGTAATTTGGGATTTCTAATGTATATATATATATATATATATATATATATATATATATATATATATATATATATATATATATATATATATATTGTAGACTGTAATATTGATTTCCTAAATATATCATATATATCAATAAGTAATCAAATTTACAACGAGAAACTTATACATTTATAAAACATTTGTGCGATAACACAAGCACCTGTACCAGTTGATATATATATATATATATATATGTGTGTGTGTGTGTGTGTACTAGCAGCATGGCCCGGCGTTGCCCGTGCTTGATTCAAAAATCGTACGACTCATACAGCAATCGCTATCACTTGACTTAAAATATTTTTGACCTTCCTTGCCTTTAAAGGAGTGCCCTTTGCCGTGCTGATATTGCTACATGCCTTAATTATTGCACTCACACTGCGATTTTTTTTCTAAACTCTATACTAAACATTAAATCTGTTGCGAAAAAAGAACTAAAAAAAATGAACAAAAACGATCAGCTTTAAGAAAGGACTCGTAACTGGAAAAACTGAATGAAAAAAGAATGTTAACAACAGATACTTTTTCACACACAACCCAGTTCTGCGTATATATTTACATATATTATTATTTTAAACGTTATCTCTCTCTCTCTCTATATATATATATATATATGTATATATATATATATTTTATATGTATGTTAGAGTCTCTCTCTATATATTATTACGTTATTTATACAAGATTTCCTTTCTGTGCCATGCGCCGATAGCTTAGGTCAAATCACTCGAGATTCGATCTCGGCTTGAGGCAAATCGGATATCTAGCTGCACGAATGAGCTGCGATATAACGAAGCAGGCTTGTATATGGGTGACTAATATATATATATATATATATATATATATATATATATATATATATATATATATATATATATATTACTTGAAACTTCATTTTCAGTCAACATCTATATTGACAAATATATCGTATCCTGTCTTCGGGGAGAGTGCGATTGTGTTGTGTCTCTGTTCGCAGCTCGGGAGAAATACTGAGAGGTGCCAAGCCCCAGGGATGCGCGGCACGCGACAGCATCCCTCCTTATACTGATGCCAGGGAAACCGACGGAGGCTGGGCAGTTTTTATTCATGGCCCGGGTTGCCACACGAAAATTGAGTTTGTGTCACATCGAATATAGTTTGTGTCACATCGAGTAGGAAGACTGGGTAAATAATACCTTCCTCAGCCCAGATGACTTGGATCAAAGGGTAGTATCTGTTCCAGCAGCCGACAGCCTTCTCAAGGTTCCAGCCATCAGCTCAATAGCAATTCCAACCAGCTATTATAAGCTGCATCTACAATTCTCCATCGGCCGCTGCTCCCGCCATATCCAACTCCATAGCAACGCTATTCAGGACAACGATCTTCGCCGATTACAAAGTTGTCCATTTCAGGAAAAGGCTCTACAGCGACTGCAAAACTGTCCTTCTCATTCTCTACATGAGCATGTACAGTTATTTTTTGCCTTGTGCACTGTAACTTTATTTTGTAGATGTATTTTCTGTAAACAAAATAAAACTAACAATATATATATATATATATATATATATATATATATATATATATATATATATATATATATATACTCAAGTCGTCGTTTTGTTTGTTGTCTTCCGTTCTTCAATATCTGTTTGCGGACCAATATACCACCCGCAAAAGTTGCTCCGGTGCCGGAATTCTTATTTTTTTTTAAATAAGATTTCTCCATGGTTCAGGCTGGTAGACAAAATAAAAATACTGTTTAAAATATATATATATATATATATGACTGTGTTTTTGTATATGAGGCTGTGCTGAAATAATTTCCGCCTGACCCACTTCTGAAATTCAGCACTCTGATATCTGATCATTAAAACACTGATTATTTTCATAAGTGGGAGGGAGGAATAGTCCATTTTCATTGGTTAGAAAGAAATCCCAGCATGCATCTGTAGGATTTGTCTACAATTATCGGTAGGTGATTTTTTTACCAGTCATTTCTTTGGATTGGAACCAACAATGTATACACTCATATATACTCATATATATATATATATATATATATATATATATATATATATATATATATATATATATATATATATATATATATATATATATATATATATATATATATATATATATATATATATATATATACACACACATATATATATATACATACATATATATATATATATATATATATATATATATATATATATATACACACACACACACACACATATATATATATATATTTGTGTGTGTGTGTGTGCATAATAGTTTTTACTTAAAAGGTTATTTATATAATAGTCTATGCATTTTGTGCTTGTGTCTATGTATCTATAACAGCGTCATTTAATATAGGGTTACCAGAAAAATTAAATATTTAATTTTATTTAATATATGGTGATTTTTAAGTGTAGCTTAGATGCAACGCAAAGCCGACTATATGGGGCACCCAGTGAGGATCAATCTCACTATTCAGTCGTAATTGTTGGAGCGAGACAAGTTTGCTAACTATTATATCACACCGGGATACCCAAATTTTGCTTAATATATTGTTTAAACTTTACACAAATTGAACATTTGCCCTTTTAGTTGATTTTAACGTGAATGGTTTTGTTATAGTAATATACCATTTTTTCATATCAGGTCATCCCATAAGTTCTGTCCGAATTTTGAATAAAGAAAACAAGTGACCAAATGTTACATTTAATTACAGATTCAATCAACAATGTATTTTCCCTGATTATCTATGACTTCCTTCCATCTATTAGCAAGCTTACTAATTCTATTACTGTAAATTTTTTTTGACTTTGATTCGAAGAACTCACAAATGTCAATTTTAACCTCTTCCTGTGTTACAAAAGCTGTTTCTTGCAAATGATTCGGTATGCTACGAAACAAATGGTAGTCTGAAGGAGCAATATTGGGAGAATAAAGTGGATGAGGAATTTTCTCCCAACCAAATTCTTCGATCTTTTGTGACGTGACTATTGCTGTGTGGGGTCATGCATTGTCCTGATGAAACATCACCCATTTTCGATTCACTAGAGCAGGTCTTTTTTCCTCAAAGCTTAGTTCAAACGCTCTAATTGCTGACAGTATATTTGAGCATTAATTGTTGCATTAGGTGGTAAGAATTCAAAGTGGATTATTCCTTGGCGATCCCACCAGATTAAAAGAAGAACCTTTTGCCCATTAAGTTCCCTTCTCGGCTGTGGCTGGGGTCCTTCCCATTTATCAAGCCACTGTCTACGATGCTTAACATTTCGATAAAAGATCCATTTTTCGTCCCCTGTCACAAGTCTATCCGAAAAAGGTGAAACAAGTGGGCGAGAATGTAGAGAAGAGCAGATGTCAACTCGGGATTTGAGGTTGTTCTCAGACAATTCATGAGGCACCTATTTTCCAAGTTTAGGAACTTTTCGAAGTTGTTGAAGATGACGATGAACAGTTGTATTGTTTGAACTGAGAACCACTGCCAATTCCTCAACTGATAAAGCAAGATTTTCTTCAAGGGCTGCTTTAAGAAGCTTTTCATCAAACTCAACTGGACGTCCAGTTCGATCATCATCTTCAAGGGTGAAATCTCCACCTCTGAGTTTTGCAAACCATCTTCCGCAAGTTCTTTCATTCACACATTCCTCTCCATAAACTGAGTGAATGTTTCTAGACGCTTCGGCTGCTGAGTTTCCTTTCTTGAAGTCATAAATTATTATGTGCCTCAAATGATTCTTGTGCACTTCCATGTTAGCAGGTTTTTAATCAAACAAAATTTAATTTTATTGTTCTCTGAAATAAAATTTGATCAGTTTAAATGCATCTAAACATAAAAATAATGTTCAACTCCATTAGACATTATAAAATACTCTTTAAATTTCGTTCATTTTAACAAAATGTTAAAAGTCGGACAGAAATGGGATAACCTGATAGATGTTCTGTTCAAAATGTTTCAGTAACATGAAGTAAGCTTTCATTTTTAATAAGTAACAACCAGGCACAAGCAAATGTAAGAAGGAAATGAAACAACTAACAGTAATACCGAATAGTCTAACCGAAAACTTTTTACACCAAAATCGCATACCTGAGTAAACGATGCAATTTCCCATTGTTTTCTCTCAAATATTTTCTTAACATTTTCCACAGTATTATAGAAATTATTTGTATTGGTGACCTAATGTAGTTCTATAGAATGATAATGAGGATACTATGGACCGAACATATGAACAACGACGAAGTTTTAGAGAAAATGGAAGCTAAAAGGAAACTTATACTTAACATCATGAAGAGACAGTTGAAATTTCCAAAACCCATAAGAGAACAGAGGGATTGGAAAATCTGATACTCACAGGACAGATTGAGGGCAAGATGAACAGAAGAAAACAATGCATAACATATTTGATAAGCTTCAGTAAATGGATGGCGGAACAAAGTTTAGGAGAAATAACGAAAAGACAAAATTTATTAAGAGCTACAAAAGACAGGAAATTGTGGAGGGCCTTGATCGCCTACATCCTGAGGGGACACATCACATAAAGAAGATTAACGTACAACGACTGGTTTGGCTATCATAACAATTAAAGGTTAATATCATTGTCCCACGCAAACCCATTTTAGTTTATCTAGACAGACATATACACCTCAGGTTCGCCATACATGCATACAGGGGCGGAGCATCCTCACACCCTTCATTCTGATAGTTTCTTCCGAAGAACAGACTCCCGAGAGGTTGCTTCATCGACCAATACTGTCTTAATCTCTTCATGTCTAGAGTTAATTTTTACGTATCCTTATAATCTAAACTTATCATAAAACGTAAATGGCACAACCGCTCGAATCAAGGATGACAGTCTACTGGGGGGGGGGTTAGCTAATCCTCATTGCAGGCGCCTGCTCAGGCACAATTGTGTTTGTTCAACACCCACAGAGCCCACCTTTATAGAGCGGACTTTAGTTGCAGTTTCTGGGAGAGAGCACGTTATCTAGCGTGATCAACAGTCTGAACGAAGCTAGTGAGCTCAAAACTTGTCTTGTGACTTCGTGCTAGTACCACCACCAACAGCTTCCAAGGGTCCCGTCTACCCAATTCCACTCACGTTCACTCGCTTGGGTCAACACGTGGTATTATCTTCAGGCATTTCCCAAAGGTGCCGTACGCTGGGATCGCCTACTCAAGAAGACACCTTCCGCACAAATCGATCACTGTGAAACTCGAACCCGGGTCTCATGGTCAGAAAGCTAACCACTCGGCCACGTGCCCATGTATCTAAACTTACTACCACCTTCGATATCATGTATCCATACAACAGACTCACTTGGCAACACTCTACCATGAGTGACTTTTGGGTCATGTAGTAAAAAAAAAAAAAAAAAAAAAAAAACTATTTCAATAGTTCATAATTTGCTCAAAAGAAGTTTATAATTTACTAACCAGGAACAGATTATTATATTTTTAAAAAAATTATTTCACCTACACCCAAACAAGGCGATAAAGCCACTGAGATGCAATGAGTAATTAAGTGTGAAAGAAACGTTGAGGAGAAAGGACAATAAAAGTACAGGAATTAAGGAGACAGATGACGATTGAAGAAAGTTCTATAGGCGAAAAAGGCGAGAGAAAAATTTATTTGAGTAGAACATACACTGTTACATTTAGTCATTTCAGCAGCAAATTGATAAGAGTTAACTACGCAAAAATTCCTGAAGCTATCAAAGGAAAAAGCCCATTAGGAAAATTGCCAAGAAAACATTTATTGAAAAGCAACAGGAAAGCCACAGCAGGTGGTGTAGCGAATGAAGCCGAGATGCCTGGTTAGGTCCGATAACATTGCAGATTCTTCTTTGGGTTACTCAATCCTGTAAAGTAAATTTTGCATTTGCAAACCTTAAAACAATTCAAACATCAAATTGACTGACCTCTGTAAAGCAAATCGACAAACAACTTGTTTGATAGCATGACACTACAAGAATAATCTATAGAAAGAAAATGTTCAATTGATTGAGGAAATAAAATATTCTTTTTATCAAATCTCGTTTCAGGTATTCTTAAAGAGTTCGTCCCAGAAGCTGTTGATCCGACGGTAACTACCAAGAGATCATCATGAAGTCTTCAAAAAACCAATTCCAAATGGCTGAAAACGATTTTCACAAAAAGTCACCTGTAATTTGCACTGGATATTACAATGAGAGTTTTGATGAAAATAAGATGGATGAAACCGGATATAGACCTTGTGAGTACGAATCTAACAAGTCATTATCTATCTATCTATCTATCTATCTATCTATCTATCTATCTATCTATCTTTATCAATCAAGGCCTATTCATCCCATGTTTTTATAACCTGAGCAAATAAACAAGCAACTTTTGTGGATCATTTTTAACACCTCTACACACACATGAATACACGCACACACACACGAACACACACACAAACACATATACACACACACGTATACACACACGTATACACACACACACACACACACACACATACACACATATATATATATATATATATATATATATATATATTATGCAAGATATACTCCAGAAGTTTTGCGAATTTTTCAGGAGAAAACTCTTATCCGGTTCAAATTAGGACCTTCCGATTTCAATGTTCATGTTGTAAGGCTCCAGCCATTTCTTGAAGGCTTTCTTGTTACAGTCTCTCTCAGCTCCTCTTTCATGAAATTTGTTCAACCCCTCTTCCCGGTCTTTTTCTTCTTAATCATTTCATCCCAAGCAAGGCGATAATGCTTCTAAAACCCAAAGTGAAGAGAATAAGAATCATTTAGTGAAGAGAAAAGACAATGAAAGAACAGGATTAAGGAAGACAGAAAATATCGATTGACATTGCATTTAATTTATTGAAGAATTTGAATTATTTATGGTAAGTAGCAGAATCTTTGATTATTTTTTCCATTAGGCAATTTTCACATCTGATTTGCCCTCACAAGACATCTACCCTCTTCTGCGAGCCAACACCTCGCTCAGGATTCTAAAAATGGCTACAACCATATTTGTTTAAATCACCTGTTCCCATACGGTCATTGAAGTTAAGCAACGTCGAGTTTGGGAAGTAGCTAGATGGATGACCGCTTGAGAATACCAGGTACAGTAAGCTTGGATTTGCGCGTCGTGTAATGAAAAATGCTCAGAATTGTTAATCGGAGTGCCAAGTTCCAGTAGGCTTCGTTACGCGCAATTACAGTTTGGAAAGCTATGAATCCACCTCTTCTCCCTCCACCAGCTATGGTTTAATTAGTAAGACTTGTATCAGTAAATTATTATTCTCCCCCAAAATTAATCCAAAACTATTTCTGGCTTTAAATAATCTGCAAAATGGTTGATAAGACTTAAAAAAATCAATCAATCAATCGGAGGATTCTGAAAAAAGATTATTAAACGAGTATTACAAGAGATTTTTATATGGCTGTTCCATTCTCAATTTGATGCCGTTTTCATAACTGTCAACGTTCTTAAATTTCCAAAAATAGAGAAAGAGAAATGATTGCCGAAGGTTATTAGCCGAACTTCGGTCAGAAATGTTTTCAATGAAGACGGAATGCATGGTCATCAGTAAGAGGTCGAGCCCGAAATGCGATTTGCAGACCGGGAACACTAAAATCAAGCAGACGCGGAAGTTTAAATATCTGGGAAGCATTTTGACAGAGGACGGTAAATGCGACACTGAGATCCGTAGACGTATTGGGATGGCCAAGGACGTATTCCAAAAGTTGGGCAGAGTATTGCGAGTCAGGAGGATTTCTTTGATAACAAAGAAAAGAACATTGAACTGTTACGTGACATCCGTCCTTCTTTACGACAACGAATGCTGGACGATTTCTTCAAGGATGAAGAAGACACTTGAGGCGACAGAGATGTGGTTCTACAGAAGGATACTGAGGATATCATGGACCGGGCGTGTGAGCAACGATGTGATCTTACAGAGGATGCAGACAAGGAGGAGGCTTATGCTTAACATCAGGAAGAGGCAGCTGAAGTTTCTGGGACACATAAGGAGAGAGGCGGGCCTGGAGAATCTGATACTCACGAGGGAAAGAGAGACAAGGGAAAACAACGCATGACATACCTAGCAGACTTAAGCAAGTGGTTGACAGAGGGAAGCAACTTGTTGAGAGCTTCAAGGAATATAGGGAGGTGGAAAGGGTACCCTTTGGTGGTGTAATGGTTAGTAAGCTTGTCTCGCTAGAACAATTACGACTGAGAAGTGAGTTCGATCCTCACTGGGTGCCTCTTACTTACGGCCTTGTGCCACATCCAAGCTACGCTGGGAAAATCACTATAGGGAGGTGGGGAGCCATGATCGCCTACGTCCTGAAAAGACATGCCACGTAAAAAGAAAGAAGAGCTGAATTAACGGACAAAGTATATTTTGGAAAAATGTTTTTTAATTATGGGTCTAGCGACTTTGATTGCTTTTCCGGAGTATATATCACTATCTGTATCTATCTATATTTCTGAGAGGAGGTATTATGTACACTATTTACATCATTCGGACTATTGTCCTCATCTTTGTTGCCATATTTGTCACAACGTTTCGGCCGTTGTACGCTCCGGTCTTCTTCAGGTGGTTGGAATATCGAAATAAACTCTTTATTTCGCTCGCAGGTGTAGACTGTTCTATTTCCACGTGCCATGCTTTAATGGATGTCAGTTATCTCCTGTTAATTCTCCTGTTAAACTGAAGACATTAAGCTGAAGACATAAAGTTTATAATTCTCAGTAATTCATACACAGATGTTCTTAAGGACACATAGCACAGTGGATAAAGACGTTGGATGCAATATAAACGGGAGACAGACCGCACCTTTAAGGTAAGGCTTCAAGAACACCAAAAAGCTGTAACACGTGGGGAAGTGGAAAAATCAGGCGTGGCTGACCACATATGGAAAGAAAAGGGAGATCACCGCCCACTGTGGGATCAGGTTGGAACTAGAACAGTTTACACCAGCGAGCGAAATTAAGGGTCCAGTTCGACATTCCAACCACCTGAAGAAGGCCGGAGCGTACAACGGCCGAAACGTTGGGGTAAATATGGCAACAGAGATGAGGACAATAGTCCGAATAATGTAAATAATATATATATATATATATATATATATATATATATATATATATATATATATATATATATAAAACATGTTGCTGATTAGAATTGAATCTTGTAAAGAAATTTACTGTAACTTTTGCTTGGTTGATTAAAATTTAATTTTGGATTGCAGATATCGTCGACGTACCGCCTATACCGGTCAAAGTTGAGGGCGAAGTACTGAAAACCGAACCTCCGAAAGACAAGTATGTATTCGGAATATATAACAAGAAAATTCAAGTAACTTGTTCTCCCGATTTTTAGGAAAAGCTTCTTTAATATATGAATATCTATATAGTTATTAGGTTGGTGCAAAAATAATGGCGGTTTTTGACGTTAAAAATACGTCAGAAACCGTCATTATTTTTGCACCAACCTAACACTATAAACGATATACAGGGTGTTTCAAAAAGAATACGCCAAAATCATCATGTGATGTGTCAAAAACGAAAAAAATTACAAACCTCTAGCATGAACACATGTGTTGTATATACATTCAAGTTACATTTCATGATTTATAAGTGCTCAATGTGGCCACCACTGGCAGCGTGGACAACACCAAGCCGATATGAGAATTCCTCCCAAACACGCCTCAGCATGTCACGGTCTACCGTGTTGATTGCAGCTGTTATTCAATCTTTCAAGTCATCAATACTTGCTGGAAGTGCTGGAACATAAACTTGGTCTTTAACATACCCCCGCAAGAAAAAGTCACACAAAGTGAGGTCGGGTATCTGGCAGGCCAAGCACAGAGAGCAAGGTTTTTAGCACCTCTCCTCACAATCCATCGCTGAGGTATGTTTTCATTCAGATAAGCTCAAACCCCGAGATGCCAATGGGGTGGTGCTCCATCTTGCTGAAAAATGAAGTCATTCGAATCTGCCTGCACCGTGACAATGTCGTTTGTTTTCGCGAACTCAAGCACGCAAAACGCCTTCTGCTGAGGAGTCGCGATTTTGATTGATCTTCCCACAATTCAGCTGCACCGGAAGTTATACTAACGACACCCAATCAAAATTTGATAACTACTCTATCAAATAACCACTGATTCAGTCCACTACAATGCTAGAGACCTGAAAAAAACAGCGTAATGATTTTGGTGTATTCTTTTTGAAACACCCTGTATTTAGTGGATGCACACGTTTGAATAGACGTCCCTGTTTTTTAAAATATTAAATTTGCGTCTACCGGCTTAGGTAATTATTAAAGAAAATATACCTCTCGGCATGGATCAGTCTTGGGTATGACGATATACATCCGACAGTAATGTCTCTAATCGGGAGATTGGAAGTTTTGAGTTGAGGGTGTCCACCCCTTAATTGCTGCTCTTCCCAGGTTCACTTTAACCCAGATTTCTAGCATGTTAGGGTTCCTGCTAAGGTCAAATAGTGAATTCTTCAGACAGAAATCAAGACATGAAAATATAGATTCATTTTTATAATAAAACTACCAGCAGTACTTTTTTTTTTATTAAAACATTGTCAACGATACATTTTATATTTTTCGGCTAGTTCTATCGCCATTATCAAGGATGTTGGTTTTGTATGGTGAATTCTTATATAAAATAAAGTAAGGTTCAACTGATTTAACTTTCGACGGACTTCAGAGATTTCGCATACACAGCACTCATCAAAGTTAGATAAATTAAAATATCACAATATTATTATTATTAGATTATATTTATACTGTAAATGTAAATAATATAAGTGATTATTTATTATAAAAATTGTCAATCGTTTTCAATGAATCATGCATGTATCTCTATCTATAAAAGGCAGGATGTGTGTGTGTAACGAATGCACAGCCGCAATTTTCGATGGATTTTCACCAAAATTTACATGCACATGCTCCAAGTTAGCGAGAAGGCCAAGACCGACCTTGCATTTCCTAACTCCCATTGATAGTGGAAATAATCGATTTTTTCATGCTTGTACGGCAGTTTTCATGTAGTTTACGGCCATTTTGTACTGACCAGAGTGAGAGCCAATAGTTGGCTGCCACGAATGTTAACTAGCATGCTTGCATGCAAAAAAAAAAAAAAAATCGATAGCTGCATTCGTCATAAGTGGGAAAAATTTAAATCTGCATGACACTTTACTCCAATTGGTTCATTCGCTTGCTTAAACTCAATTGCTGTATGAGTCGTACGATTTTTGAATCAAACACGGGCAACGCCGGGCCATGCTGCTAGTAGATATATACATATGTGTGTGTCTGTGTGTGTATGTGTGTACGCGTGTGTGAGTGTGTGCGTATAGAGCCAGTAGAAGAAATAAATACTTTTTGAATATGAGTATCTACTAAAAATATAAAATAAAAAATCCATTAATTCATTACAAAATTGTTTACGTTATGAAACTAAAACTAAGCAGATCTACCTTTCGAGATAATCTGAACAAGTAAGTATGCTTTAAAGACAAATAGTACTTTGCTTAATTGTGAATCTCTTCGAAGCTGAACAGTTAAATCACGCGGGTCAAGCGGTGGTTTCTTCTATAAAGTGGGACATAATTTCGAATCCTGCTGGAAGTAATACTTTCTTTAATAAGTTTTCTCAAATGTGCTGTCCGGTATGCGAACTAAATACTGTTTAAAATAAAACAGAGCATCTTTTTTTTTAATACTAATATCATTTATTTATACTAATACCCAATAAAAGGCCGAAGAAGTATTCAAGATGGTGGATTATTCTGTGATCTTATATTAGCATAAGAAAGGGTAAGACGTGAGGTTCATGAGGTTGTACAGGAAAGATACTGGTTGAACCTAGACCTAGATAGGTCAAAATCCTATATGATTGGGAAAACATCCCGTCGGGGGTCTGTTCCAGAAAGCTTTAGTTCTTAGAAAGAATTAGTCCGAATAGAACTTATTTAGGAATACGAAGGGAATGGGGATGATTCACCCTTATGTACGCGGCACGGTGGGTCCCAGTTGTATCGGTCAAAGTTAGTGTGACTAATGAATGTAGCTCGCCTGAACACACAACACATAAATAGCAATAGAGCAGCTAGACGCCGGCAACGTTTAATCTGTGGTAAAGGGATTGTAGCGTGTAAAATAATTATTCATCCGCAAGCCACGTAGACGCCTTTATTAAGACAGGAAAGCGGAGACTCGGCAGCTCCGGCCCAGATACGGCAGCAATACTCCATTTTTGACCTGATTTGACTCTTGTAAAGGCAAAAGATAGCAGGTAATGAAATACCACTAAGATCCACTTAAATAGCTTTGAAGTAATATATATATATATATATATATATATATATATATATATATATATATATATATATATATATATATATATATATATATATATATATATATATTCTGTTTAGACGTTATTTTAATAGATACGATTTTTTTTTAAGTAAATGCCATGTTTTTTTTTAAATAAATAGTATTAATTAGATGTATCGGTTTGAATGTTCGAGAAATTTCGAAAGATTCAGGCCGGTAAATGTAATTCAAACTGTTTATTTAAAAAAAGACCATTCGCTTAAATTGTGTCTATTAAAATAACATATAAACAGAAAATATATTAAATAATTGTCGAACAATCTATTTCATAATGTGTGTGTGTGTATATATATATATATATATATATATATATATATATATAAAATTAAGTAATTCATCGAGTCTGAAAGAAACCTCAACAGAATGCAGAAAGCTCTGAACGGCTGTTTCGTCCTATCTCTTTCAGACTCGAATTACTTAATTATAATTATCAAATCCTCCTAATAATTTCTATCACTTGCATCGGCTTCTAATGTTCAAGTTTGAGCGGCTTGGTGATAGTAGTAATGGCTTCTGGGGGCACAGTCCTATGCTTATCAACTCAGTCGAGTTCCACCACGGAATATGTGAGCGAGCGGCGCTATATTGACTCTGACTTGCTACCTCCTCGTCATCGAGGGCCGATGGAACGGCTGGTATGACCTTTGTATGATGACCTAACTGTCAGGGTTTCAATTCTCGGTAGTGGATGCACACTGCTGATGAGTCCCAAATATCGGACGAAACGGCCGTCCAGTACTTTCTTCATTCTGTCGAGGTTTCTTCTAGACTCGGTGAATTGCTTAATTATCAAATCGTCCTAATAATTTCTATCACATATATGTGTGTTCTTTTGTGATTTTTATATGGACCTCATTTACCTCTGTTACAGATGGCATGCACTTCGGATTATTCTAATTATTCAAGGGTTAGCAACGCTGATGCCATGGAATATGTTCATCAATGCACAATCGGTAAGAAAAACTAATCTTTTTCGACCATATTTTATTTCTCATTGTATTATAATTGCTCGAGGTGAATTGTTAGGAAAAAAGAAGTCATTTATTGACTTCATTTCTGTCCTTTACAGATGATTTTTAATTGAAGAATATTAATTTTATTCTACTACTTTCTTTGTGTCTAGTATTTCCAAGACTACAAACTGGCGATCACAAATGGGACAGATGTCATGCTAAAGCATTATCATGATAATTTTATGAGTTACGTAACCATCTGCTCCATGATTCCAAGTGTATCCTTTTCAGCCATTAACACATTCTTCACGCGCAAAAGGTGAGTTTTTTTTTATATTGTATGGCGGAAGACAATCTCTTCTTTAAACTGAGAGTTAAATAACAAATTTAGTATAGGATAAATGATAAAAGGAAAGGAAACTGAACATAGAATAGGCTGCGCTAGTGATAGCTTCGCCCAATACCGCAAGTTGCTACAAAACGAAAACCTCAACCTGAAAATTCGACTCATATTATTAAATAGCCTTGTTAGATCGAGACTTTCAAATGGATAACATTCATAATACCAAACCAATTCAGAAATATCTAAACCATCACCTGTACATAAACGATTTATGAGATCAATTGTTAAAAATAGCTTTAAGCGAGTGAAGCCTGAGGCTCTTGGCAAAAACCATGCTTCGTTGAACATTGTGGACTGGCGCTACATAATTACTGTACCAAATAACAGAAACCACATCACTTCAGGATTACCAACGACTAAAATGGATAGCACATGTAACTTGAATAGAAAATAATGCCATAATGGATATATTGAAATTCGACACTACTTCAAACAAAAGGTTAGGAAGAAAACCCCCATCAGTATTGCAAAGAGCGATAGTCGCTACTAGACTGGAGAAAACTATTTTCCTGAAATATTTCTTAAGAGAATGATTTTATAAATTTCAACTGAAAATAATACTGGCTGGTCGTTCAATGAATACCAAATGTTTTCTTGTAGGGAAACGGCTAATATTTCCGTTACTAAAGGGTGTTTCATTAAGACCGATTATATATAAAGGTGTTTCATTAAGACGGATCAATGTCGGCAGTAAATAAATCAATGTTATTGGTGATGTTATTTATTTCTCTATGGATCATGTTATTTAAGTCATGACAATTAAGGGTGAAAAATAATATCGCCCAAATGTTCGCCAAATCTGAAAGAAAAAGCAAAAACAATCATTAGACGCTTAAACTTAATTCACATTTAAAGTCGGTCCAATTTATTGGAACACGTTTTCTTACCATGAAGTTAAGTTAAGGAATTACCGTTTTGGGAGAGCCAGTTCAAATGAAGAATATATATTCTTAAGTACTAATGATATGTGGCCGTTAATAATAAATTTGAAGTACACTAACATGCCTTAGTTTTTACACGCTATTGGCAGCATACACAGAAGATTAATGGAACAATATTGTTTTGCTTCATCACAGTGCAAGGGCTTGTACGCCAAAAATAAGAAAGGAAGTGCTTTCTTAAAAAGTGGGTCTGTTCTGCCAGAACCGCTGTATTCATCTGATCTTGCACTAACCGATTGTTACCTCTTTCGATCCTGAAAAAAAAAAATTTCTGTTACATTAAGTCCCTTCAACCGCTGGACAATATCTATATAAATGAAGAGTCTCGACGCAAAAGAAATGTCCTTCTACAGAAGGGCGCTGAGGATAGCATGGACTGAACATGTGACCTTGGAGGAAGTTTACATGAAAATATCCGCGAAAAGATGCTTATGCATAACACCAGAAAGTGACAGTTGACATTTTAAGGGTACCATATTGAGGACAGAGGCCTTATAAAATTTGAAACTTTCAGAACATAGTGAAGACAAGTGGGACAGAGGAAAGCAGCGTATAACCAAACTGACGAGCTCCTGTAAATGGTAGAATAGGGATTAGGAAAGATAGTGAAAATACAACATTTAAAAGAACTACAAAAGGCAGGAAACTGTGGAGAGTCATGATAGGCAACGCCCTAAAGAGATACGTCACATAAAAGGAGAAGAAGAAAACTAGATTAAAGTTTTCGTTGAAATCTTTTTTCACATCAAAACCTGAGGAATTTTATTCAAAAGATATTGAAGAACTTCCTAATAAGTAGCAGCCAATCATTGCAAAAGTAGAGTAGTTGGCCATTCAATCAGGTATGAACCATGCGTGATACACGCTTAGCGATCATGTATATTTCGATACATGACTGACGAGGCAGATTTTTTCCTGCTTTAGGTGGCCATTTCTTTCTGAGCTAGACCAGTTGCCATCCAAGGCTAGAGAAATCGGTCTGTCCTGCTATTTACCCATAGTTGGGCGGGGAAGAAGAAGAAGAGGATTCGTACTTTTCCCAATGGTATTAGCACGTAAGTGGATGTAATGGATTCGACTGGAATTCGAGTTGGTCATTGCCAAATGTAATTGGCTGAAATGCACAACAAACAGAACTGACAACATTTGAAATAAAAAATAACAAGGGAATGAAAAAAAAAAAAAATGGTAAAAGTAATATCGAGCAAACGATTGGTTTGTTTTTGACTGATTTTATTTAGTGGCCTATCAACATCTCTATTGGTTATTTAATACCGAAATCAAAAAATACTATTTTATGGTTTCAACTAAATATATTTTGAACCCAAATGTATTGCTGGTCATTTAACTTCAGAAATGTATTGGTTATTTTACTATAAATACAGGTAGCGATTGGTAAATTATTGTCATTTTTATTGTTAATTTCGCGCATGCGCTTTGTTTGTTTCTGAATTTGTCGACTGCACATTATAGTAGGGCGAGATAGGCACCGTCTGTCAGAAAAAGAGCACCATGACGTAATTCACTCCACCAGAAATTTTGAAACGGCATTCTGTACTGCTTGGCATTCGCACCGGAATCTCCAATACGAACATTTCAGATTATTTGGGTGTCAGTCTGAGGATACTGAAGGGGATTCGGAAAGATTTGGATGAGTCTAATGGTAATTACGAAGGTGTTTGAAATGGTCACTAGTGATAGCGATATTATGCTTCCATACATCTTCCTACAGGGCCGCAGACTAAACACGGATGCCTACATCAAGTGCCTTGAGGAAGTAGTGTTGCCATGGATCAAGAGGGTGGATGCGGGAAGACCCTATGTCTGGTAACAGGATTCTGCACAATGCCACACCAGGAGGAGAACTCTGTCAGAGAATTTCTGTGAGCAGAAGAGAAGAGATGCAGAAGATTCCGGGGTCGCCTGGAGGCCGTGTTTAAAGCCAATGGCGATTTTATTGAATAAATTTACACTTTAATATTTCAAAATATTTTTGGGTAATTTTGGTAAATATATCTGTTAAAATGAGATGTCAATGTTATTTTCATGTTTGCGTAATTTAGACGACAATTTATCCATCGCAGGCTCTATGTATGGTTGGTCTTTATATATATATATCTATATCTATATATATCTGTTAATTATACTATAAAATATATTTTTATACTTTCATAGTGTTTTGTTCGAGGGTTCGAACAAAAATTAATTACAAAAATGAATTGCCGGTATTTTAAAAAATAAAAAATGTATTTTTACACTTTCATAGTGTTTTGACCTCAGTTTGGGCGGTAACTATTTGCCCATAGCTGGGACCCTGACAGGCGCTACCATCCCGAGTCAAGGTGAACTTGGGAATACTAGTAATTAAGAGGTGGTTCCATGTTCCTCAATACCTCCAATCTCCCGATCAGAGGCCTTGTTGCTGGATGCAGTTTATCGTCATACCCATGGCTTCTTTATGCAAGACAGCAACAGTGGTAATGCAACAGTGACGCAACAGATTAATAATGATGTTAAACTACAAAAGGGGGTACAGACAAGTAATCGCAGCGGTCTGACTTCAAGACAAGAAAGAACAGGACTAAGTGGGATGAGACTGAAAAGTGGCCTATTTTATTGGCTAGGAAGAAATCCCAGCATGCATCTGTACGTTTTGTCCATAAATTTGGGGTGTTTTTTTTTTCAGTTATTTCTTTGAGCTTGGAAATAAAAGCAAATGATGAATATATATTTATATGAAATGTCATTGTACTTTATTTTTAAAAAAATTAAACAAAATAGAAAATTATTTCTGACATCAAAAATCGGAATAGTACGGTTAAAATTCCAACCTTTCTTTTGTTACAAAGCTGCTTTTCTTAGTCTCAAAATTCAGCTGTAGATTACTGCGTTCCTAGTAAACAACTTATCAAGAAACAGGAACATTTCAATAGAAATAAAAAAATATATATACTGAACTGTAATGTAACATTAATCCTCCTAATCAAAAGACAATTTCCTCACAAATCAAGAGGTGTCGTAGGACAATGGAGATATAGTTCCTCGGAAGAATGTTGAGAATACCATTAGGGGAACATGTTAGTAATGAGGAAGTTTTAAAGAAAATGAAAACAAAAACAAATTTTTTACTTAGAATCAGAAAAGAGCGTTGAGCATTTTTTGAGAGGTATTGAGAAAAGAGTGTTTGGAAAATTTAACACTTGTAGAATATGAAACAGGGTAACCTACCTAACAAGCTTGTGTAAAAGGGTGGAATAACAGGGAGAGATAGAAATGGAAGAAATAATGCTAAGAGCTATAAAGAATAGAAAGTTGTGGAGAGCCATGTTCACCGTCGACCTGAAGGGACACGTCACATAAAAGAAGAAAAGTCAGGAGTCTCTCTTTTTTAATATTTCTTTTAATCTCAATAATAATTTATTTTCTATTTATAGAGGCTATTTTTTAATAAATCAAGTTTAATAAATAATTTTTTTATAAATCTGCGGAAATACATGGCGGCTAGCTAAACACAAACGACATTTAAATTCCAAAATTAAATTTAATTATACGTCAATTAATTTCTAAAATTATATGCTTGCAAAATTAGTAATTGTTATTTGTAATATGGCGTGGAAATGGTTATGCTGGTAAAGGTAATATTAGCCGTTTCCTTATAAGGATACATTCGGTATTCATAGGCCGAGCAGCCAGTGATTTTTCCGGTTGAAATTTATAAAATCTTTCTCTTAAAACAATTTTTCAGGAAAATAGCTTTCTCAAATCCATTAAATTATCGCATTTTCCAGTATTGATGGCAGTGGGGTTTCCTTCCTAACCTCTTGTTTGGAGTAATGTGAATAACAACATCATTATTATGTCATTATTTTCTCTTCAAGTTACATATAGCATCCATTTTACATTGTTGAAAGTCCTCACATAATGTTGTTGAAAGACCTCACATAATGTTGTTGAAAGACCTCACATAATGTTGTTAAAAGACCTCACATAATGTTGTTGAAAGACCTCACATAATGTTGCTGAAAGTCCTCACACAATGTGGTTTCTGCTATTTGCTAAGATACATTGTTTATACAGTACTGTTCGATAAAAGTGACTCACCTGATTTTTTTTTACTTAAAATTTTTTTTGCCTATTGTTTTTGGGGTCAAACTAATTTTTAATCTTACTAATATAAAGACCCCTTCCCGACCACCTAGTAAAAAAGTTTACTCACCCTAAGGTATTCTAATGATAATTATAATTTTGGATAGAAATGAAATTTAGGGAAAAACTCTGTGCAAAAAAATGACTCACTTATTTCCTGCAACTAGTAATCAATAGAAGAATAACTGAACAGCTTTAAATAAAGAATAAGAGAGGTATAATTTATTTATAATAGGTAATATAGTTCGAAATATTTAATAATCTATGGGTCCTCCTTTATTTTGAATAACCTTTTCAACCCTTTTTGGCATTGACTTGATTAGGTTCTCATCTCCAAGCATTGAATTCCATTCGGATATGAAATTCACAATAAAATCCTCTTTGTTGCTCAATTGCTTTCTCGAGAGCCTTTATAATAATAAATAAATAATTTATTGTACTTTATAATGCTCCATAGGTTTTCTATGGGGTTGAGCTCAGAAGATTAGGGCGGCCATGTCATAACACTCACCTGCTTCTCATCAAAGTATTCCTTCATCAATTTTGATTTGTGACAGGGAGCATTATCCTGCATAAAAATAAGCTTGGTGGGGTCGATTTGCTCCCTTTCAGCAGAAGGGAGCAGACAAGACTCTAAAATTCTCTTGTACTGAGGGTCTTTTTAATAGGTTTTAAGAAACCAGTTCCATGAAAAGAAAAGCATCTCCAGAGCATTATACTGAACGGATGCTTGACAGTAATTACTGCTAAATTCAAAGAACTTTCAAAGCTTCTTCTTCGGATTTCAGATCGCTTATCCTTTGAATTTAGCTCAACTTTCGTTTCATCGGAGAAGAGAACATTTAGTAAAAAAAATCAGGTGAGTCACTTTTATCGAACAGCACTGTAATTCTGTAGTGCCGTTCTATGAGATTCGAAAAAACAGATCTGAGCAAACGGTTGTATACAGCTGACAGTTTAGGTATTTCTGAACGAGTTTTGCGTCGTGCATGACGCCCATATAAATGTCTCGACGTGGTGAGGCCATTTAAGAACAGGACTCTAATTTTGTTTTGGTTTTGTAGCAATCTGTGGTATTATGGGAAACTACCCCAATCGCAGCCTATTCTGTTTTCATTTTCCTTATCTCCTATGCTAAATTTGATATAACTGATCCATGCACCAAAGTATTTCAATCGTTTAGTATTTATTAATTTCTGAAATTTTGTGCCATCGAAGCTTTCGTTCTAATTCCAGATCGTATTTTCTGTTTTCGGGAAGGTTTATCTTAAAACACTTGATAAGGAATGTTGGGCTTTCTTATGACTGAAGAAAAAAAAAGATACGATTAATAAAGTATGCATAAAGTTATGATACCCGTTAAATAAAGATTCATTTTATAAAAAATGTTTCTATAAAATAATTTATATTTGTTTCTGTTGTAACCTAGGGAAGGTTACTGAATAGAATAATCAAACGAAGCTTGGTAATAAACGATAATACTTAAGACAAGAACACCACATATAAGATTCGCCAGCGGCGCGTAGAAGTAGTCAACTGCTAGAAGTGAGTCACCTGAATTCCATGATGAATTTCCGACCTCAGACCTCAGATCAACACATCCAGTATTCACTACTGTGTTTATGGGAATGGGGGCATACTATTATCGTCCCTAAGTATGCGACAACAGTTTCTTTTCTTTTTTCAAGATAGAAGTATTCGTTTTTTTTTACAGGTATCATAATTTTATGCAGCCATTACAAGTCTTTTTATTTTCCTCTTTACATGCATCTTTTGTATCATACGTACAAAATCGAATCATTATTATCGGGGTGAGCACGAACGAGAACACAGCAGTATTATTACTAATCCTCTTGATGGAAGGGGAAAGATAAAACGAAAAGATAAATACATTTTGTACAAATCATGGTAGGAGGTGAGAATGATTCTTTACTTTATAAAATGTATTTCTATATAAAAAATAAAATACAAATATTTTCTAAAATATTCTACGCATCAATTAGTAGCTTTTCCATTTTTCAAGGTATATTTTGTAGCAAACAAAAAATCGAATCATTATTATCTGGGTGAGCACAAATGGAAACAACATGCTATTATATTATTATTAAGTTATTATTTCAACAGGAAAATGGTTTTTATTCCTCGAATTAAAGATCATTTTATTGATTTACCCTAAGACAAATCTTGGCATGACGTGATATTTTGTTCTTTGAGAAGAAGGACTGCAATAATTTAGAAGATCTGATAGAAAAATACATTGTATTATTTAAATGTTTTTTTTTCTAATGAGATTGTGTTTCAGGACAAGTACAAGGTAATGTATTTGGGATGTCCAAAAACTTTCATCAAGGGTAACGTTGAGAGAGGCTATAACACACAGACACACACAAAGACAAACACACACTTACAGTCCCTTAACCGAAATTCTGGGTTTTGCAAATTCTTTCCTGAAAAAAAAGGTATTTAAATTTTTCTAAACTCGAAAAACAAATAACTAACCACCCAGAAAAAATAAAATTGGTACTTTCAATGATAAACTTCTCTTTAAAAATTCAGATTTATTAAAGCTGATTCTTAAATAAAAATTCGGCTGACGCTGTGGAGTGAAAAGCAGGATATTGCTTTATGAATTTTCTCTTTGATCATCAAATGCGGGTAATTGAATGACAAAACCCATTTCGTTTGTAGGAATTTCTTTCAGACTAATAATAGGAGTTTCTTTCAGACTAATAATAAGAACTACTTTTAAATTAATAATATTAATATTTACATTATTTATGTCCGTTATTTATGTCTCTGTTGTTTTTATTGCAATGTTATTAGTTCGCTATTCCTTGTAGATTACCCAAATCGATATACACCTGAAGAAGGCCAGAAGGCACAACTGCCGAAACGTTGTGATAAAAACCGCAAAGACGAGGACAATAGTCTGAATACAAATAGTGCACATAACGTATAACTTATCCCAGAAATTCAGACAAAACATACTAAATTCCTTCAGAACAAGAATAGGAGCTTCTTTCAAATTAATAATGGGGACTTCTTTCGCACTAATAATAGGGACTTCTTTCACATTAATAATAGTTTTATAGAAAATAATTATAAGCATATATAAGAATAAATACTTTTCATGCTATCTGCTTCCAGATTGATGGTTAATTTAATGAGGATAATTAATTTGCATAGCATTTTGTATGACAGTTACCTATTTTCCTCCAAAGCGGGCCAGCACAGTCATGTAACAATACTACAAAAAAGCAGCAGTGAAAGTGTTAATAGCGTTTGGTAAAAACGTAAATCCGGTGTCGTCTTTACTTTATATTTAATCCTGTTATTTCCATTGTTCTGTAATATTTCACTTCCCTTTTTTTCCTTCTAGATAGAGATTATGTGATCACTTGAAACTGTCGCCATCATCTAAACGCCTAAAGTTTCAGTATATAACATGTCCACCGGAAAGTTTATTTTAAAATAAAAGTGTAAAAAAAAAAAAACAAAAAAAAAAAAACGAAAAAAAAACGATAAAAAACTAGACATTTTAATATTCTTTACAAAAATAATTAATGTTCTTTCCTGTATCAGCTCGTGACTTGAGATGGCATGACGAATTAGACGTCAAGTGGTTCAATCGTTCTCATCAAGTACTTCAGTTGATGTTTGAATTTTTTTGCCATAATATATGTCTTCAGAAATGGTAACAGCCATCCTCAATGACTATGGCCGCCTGAAAAGCCAGTCTACTATCTCTTTCTTTTTTATATTGCGAGAGTTTTGAATCATGGTCAATTTTAATAGAAACTATGGAATACAAGTGGTGTTACAATTTCGTACTATGGCTTTGAGCGAATTAAGCCTTTAAGTTTCAGCGTGTACCACCCTTCTTGGAAAATCTTGCACTGGCGTTACAAAGAAATGTACTAGTTAACTACATAACTTTCAACAGCGGCAACAACTAACTCGAAGAGAAAATAATAACATAATTAAGATCCTGACGTTCTATACTCGTCAAATAAAAAGTAAAGAAAGAGGCACCTGTCAATATTGAAAAGAGCAATAACAGCTAATAGACTTAGGAAATCTATTTTACTGAAAAGTGCTTTAAAGAGAAAGATTTTATAAATTTCAACCGAAAGCAGTACCGACTCCTCATATCAAAGAATGCGAGAGTTTTCCTTATAAGGAAAAGGCTATAATAATAATAATAATAATAATAATAATAATAATAATAATAACAACAACAATAATAATAATAATAATAATAATTATTATTATTATTATTATTATCTTTTGGGTAACTTTTTTCATCTTTTCCTCGGGCCATTTTTAAATTCGGCGGCTGTTAAATGACTTGCAGCATTTTAATGTTTCCCTTGGATCTTCTCTGCCTGAATATTGTTTTGAATTCTCACTTATATATTTCTTTTAATGATGAACTGCACGTTTTCTATTGAATTAATGTTTAGGGATTGAAAGGCATTACATTTATTTGGGTTCACTAAAACAAGTTTTGGCGGGGTGAAGGAGTTTTTCAGTGTGTGAAGGAGTATTGTTTTGCATAAATGTATAAATGTACGCTTTAGTTTCTTGGTTAGGGTGATTTTTAAGCGTATCTTAGATGTGGCACAAGGCCAAAAGTATGTGACACAAAGCTTGCTAACCATTACACCAAGTCGAGGTGCGCTAATTTCTCGGATATGATCCAAAACATTATTCCCAATATTTCTCTGCATTTACCTTGGCACTATCATCGAATTGGAAAGGAACAATAATTTTACCCCCTTATATTACTGTCCGAAAACATCACTCTAACTTCCCCTATCGTATTCTAAGTCACGTTGTTTGAATATTTCCATGAAAACTCGAAACACTTGTTTTTTTTCCCTAAAAAGATGAAGTGTCAGAATGCCGGTTTTTCCCTTGACACCGCTATTATTTTAACTACCTTCACTCCTCGGCAACGTCTATTCTTTTAAAAAGCAATGACTAGATTTGTAATAAAACCTAATAAAAGTGAATTTATACATTTTCTCTTTTTGGGTATTTACAATAAAAATATTAAACACTATTTACTTATTAGATTGTTCATTTTTAAGAATATTTTTATATTTACAACTTTCTAAAAACCAATACAATACAATATTCATCATTTATTAATTTATAATGAAATAAATAGGAATACAATTTCATATTCATAAATTTATAAACATTTACTAAATTATTAAAATATGTGAACCAACTATAATGGAATCCTTGTTATTTACCATTTTATAAAGTCTGAATCAATTGGCATTTTGCCAACCATTCCAATAAACAATATAATAGTGTTTATAAACAATCTAATAAATAAAGTATTTATTTGTTGTCAATTTTAAAGAACGAAGAAAATGTATAAAAACTCACTTTCATATGTTTAGATTTTATTACAATTCGTTTTTTAAAAGAATAAATATTACAGGGGAGTGAAGGCAGTTAAAATAATAGCGGTGTCAACGGAAAAACAGGTTGTCTTAACACTCTATTTTTTACGGGTACGAAGTCTATCTTTTTTCCTAGATTTAAACAGTCTCTATCTACTGTCCTTCTGAATGATCTTTCCTTTTTCTACTCATTACCAATGTTTCTGTTCCTAATTCCTCTAGACCCTGTAATCTCTTGCGTTTTAGTGGCTCTATTGCCTTGCTTGAGGTTACACTGATTAAAAAAAAGAAAAGAAAAAAAGTTCATCAAATGTAGTTCTGTATTTAGTAGTCAATATTATTGTAGGGGAATCGGTTTTCACGTTGTTCTTCGCTCAACACATTTTACGTTGTTTGCATAAAGGGTGGGAGCTTGTTTTTTTATGTCTTTAGCCAATGTTCTTAATATTGTCCATCATTTCTCGCCCGAGTTACAAATCTTTACCCTACACGCATGCATCTAGGTCCCACCCATTTACTATTGAAATGTAAACGACACTTCTACTCAGTTTCTTTTTCTCGCACTTCTCGACATTGGAACTCGCTCGCGTTTATTTGCTTCCTTGATAACGACAATCTTCAAAAATTTAAATACGCCAATCACCATTTTCTATCATCTTGAATGCCGTTCATCTTTTATCCTTTTCTCAATCCCCACCACTATATACAGTCTTTTCTCTCACTTTCACTCTCTGTAACTCTCTGCGTGCTAGTGGCATTCCCGCCTTGCTTGCGGTGAAATGATTAAAAAAATATAAATAATTACATTAATATACTATATTTAAAAGAAGAGGCACAGTCGTTCCGTTACATAAATTCTCACTATTGCTAAGATAACCTATTTTTATGAATGAAAATTCTCCGAGTTGTGGGTCATTTTAGATGAAAGATGTCAAAGAACTCTTTCATGTGCTCTGATGACCTTACAAAGTGAAGGTCGACATCCGGGTATTCGTATTCATTGCTTGGCGCCAAAATTAAGTGAGTTGGTTGGCGAAGTCAATTATAAAAACATTTTTTCAGAGCTGTTCAGTTACTAATATCAGTCAGTTATATGCCATGCGTGATACTCGCTTAGTCATGTCGTCATTAGTTATCTTTCGGTACATGACTGACGAGGTAGATTTGTTTCCTGCAGTAGGTTGCCATTTCTTTCTGCGGTAGACCAGTTGCCATCCAAGGATATAGAACTTAGAACTCGGTCTGTCCTGCTATTTACACGTAGCCAGGGTGAGAAGTGGAGGTGGATTTATATCTTTCCCACGGCTATTAGCGCGTAAGTGAATATAACGGATTCAACTTGAATTCGAACTCGGCTCTCCGATTCCTCAATCCGAGCCGCTATCTATTATTCCACCGTGCCTACTGTATGCTAAATGAGATCAGCAACTCCCGATTGAAGTTACTTTGAAGCATGTTAACTTCTTACCGATAAGCCTTTATGTTTTTTTTTCTTTTAAGCCACTGAACAAATCGCTAAAATTAGAATAAAATCTTTTTTGTTTACTATACATACATACATACATTATATATATATATATATATATATATATATATATATATATATATATATAAGCTTAGCTGGTCTTATGTCGTTTAATCTGCTGCTCTTTACCTTATTTCTTTTGTCGCACAAGTGACAGCCACATAATAAATTATTGTAAATATTTCTAATAAATCACGCATGCAACTCGAATTAATCCTATCAATACAGAATATTATTTGTCATTTGTGAGTTAATGAAGTAATTTGACTGGGTATACTGTACTCAAGGTGCAGGATACCCACGGAGATCAATTTAATAGATGGCCCCCGGAATAGTGAGATACCTTTATTTACCCAATTTCATATTTTAATATATTCATTTTGCATTTTGCATATAAAATCCGATACATAATCAGCGATGTACAAAATGGTTCCCTTATTAAAGCTCATGGGCTCTTCCTAACAACTCCATGTTGCATTTTCAAATAGTAACCAAAATCGAAGATCGATGATTTAGAGAAACAGTAAATTAGCTTACCGCTCGTTGCAACGAATATTGCCATAACGAAAAATACTAGCGATGAAAATGAATTGAACAATCAACAGACGAATCCTTTTCGTTCAAGTCACTACTGAAAGCAGAAGAAGAAAAAAAGCTTAAAACAAGTCAGAGAAACCATGTTAGTTGCCGGCGACAGCATGGATAACCAATTTAGCTCTTGAAACTGGCGGTTAATTTTAAGTTAAAATTTTTTTTATGTTCCAGTCTTGAATATTTAATATTTAGTCAGTTTAGTTTAATACAGTTCAAGGAGGAAATAGATGGTTGCAAGCATGTTGCGTCAATCCTTAAAAATGGAGAGCGGAGAGTCTGGCCTGAAAATCCGTTTTTTTTTTTTTTTAAATATTCACGCAGTAATGGAACGCCATTACGAGTGGGTAGTACGCAACTCCATCACTCAGGAGGTAAAAACCATCTCCAATAATATTGATTTCTATTTCTAATTATTCGAAAATTCTTAATGACTTCGCAAACATCTGCATATTACAAGAGCAACCGCCAGCGATCTTATAAAATGGCATTTTCATTAACTATTATTATTATTATTATTATTATTATTATTATTATTATTATTATTATTATTAATTTTGACTTGTATTTTCCAATTTCAAGTTTTAACTGTCATTTTTAAATTGGGAATTAACGATTAAATCTTGACTTGAAGAGGTTAAGGGTATTTTTCAGCGCGCCCCCATCGCTACCGAATGTGACACAAGGTCGAAGTTTAAAAGCATTTGACGAGGTCAAGATCTTAATGTTCAGAGAAGTAGCGTGGTAGTCTGTTCCAAAACGTAGCAGTTTGGCCGGAACTTTATATTTGCATTTGGGATATGTTAGAAATGAATATTGATGATGTTCTGTGGAAGTAACATGGCGTGTCCTATCCGTAAATGTCTGAAATAATGGAAC
Source organism: Acanthosepion lycidas (assembly GCA_963932145.1). Taxonomy (NCBI): domain Eukaryota; kingdom Metazoa; phylum Mollusca; class Cephalopoda; order Sepiida; family Sepiidae; genus Acanthosepion; species Acanthosepion lycidas. The sequence goes on along the minus strand of OZ010577.1, from coordinate 87,250,362 downwards.
TGAAGAATGTAGATCATTGATGTACCTTTTCTTATTTCGTATAAGTTTTCCCTAAAGGGTTTCGCAACCACTAAATCAACTGTTGAACAATGTATAGAAACGAAAATACACCAGAAGAAATATTTGTTGGTTCCAGTTGGCTGGATAGATAAAGAAGTGACTGAAACAAACATATAAATACATATATCTTAGATAAAATGCATTATCCCAGGTCGTAATTGCACATTTCTCCACTGTTGTCTCTATATATCTTATGGTAACTGTAACGATGAGATTAAGCTTTTTCCATACAGAAAACAGTTATCGCATTGTCCATTGAAATTTACAGAATATCTTTTATTAAAATAGTTATTCAGAAAATAAAATGGCTCAATTGCGTTGTTATTGCTCTTTCTACAGGGTCCCCGATAAAGAAAGCGCAATATTTATTATCGCTCTTTCATCTTTCAGGAATAATTGATTTTGAATAACCTTGAATAAAATTCTTGAATATTCATGATTTTGAATAATCGTTCGACTCCCACGTAATTACTTAACGCTGATTGGTTCTTTTATGATTAATCGCTGCTCATTCTTGTGACACGTCATTTAAAGGTTATTTGCAGACGACTTTCGTTCTACCTTTCTCGTATGGCTAAACAACTCACTGATTTTAAGCGTCAAGTTATCGTACTTTTCAAAGAACATCCATTATAGAGATTGACGAAAGTTGTAGAAATTCTTCCTGAATTTTTTAGTGAAATCTGACATTTTTCTGAATTTACCTTTTTTTTTCTTTTTTTTTTTTTTAACTGGGCAACCAGTTAACTGTAGTATTGATGGCAGTTTCCTTCCAAACCTTTTCTTTTGCGTAATGTGGAAAGTAAACATCAGAATTATGCCATTATTTTATTATCTAGTCACAAATGCTAAACATTTTTGTTGTTGTTGGAATTTTTGAAATGATTTGTTTTTTGTTATTTGGTATAGCCATTTGCTCACGGTTTCACAACCACTAAATAAAATTTTTCAAAATGAAGATAAGCAGGCGATATAAGAAGTACTTGTTGGCAGGCGTAAGCTGAATAGATAATAAATAACTGGAGAAATATTTAAAAGCACATACCAACGAGTATCAGTTAAAGAAATGTTTCTCATATACATAAGGTTCAAAGTTTATAATACTCTGACGCCAATGTTTTTAATATAATATAGGACTATTTTGTTTTTAACTTTATCACTGTTTACAGTATCGATTTGGCTTGAATAGCTGGGATGTTTCGCAATATAACACAAAATTTAGTCTCATTCAGTGTATACACATGTTGGGCAATTTTTGTTCTCAGACCGGGTGTACGCGCTCCGGAGCCCATCTTAAAAAATACCTTGTGTCACAACTTGTCTTAGTGGGGAGACAAAGTAAATACCGTGTATACACATGATTTATTCGAAAAAAAAAGTCCCTTTCTCACAAACGAAACGTCGCAAACACACTTAAGAGCGGTTCATCGTTTACTACTGTTCACCGACTTTAGACTGAAAGAAACCAGCAACTCCCCACTGAAGTTAATTTGAAGGATATTAACTTCTTACTGTTAAACCTTTATGTTATTTTCTTTTTAGCCATTGACCAAATCACTAAAATTAGAATAATTTTTTAGTTGATTTCTCTAGAAAATCTTAATCTCTACACAACAAACATGCATCTAGGCTCCACCCATTTACTATTGAAATGTAAATGACACTACTACTCCAACAGCTTCTTTTCTCGCACTTCTCGACATTGGAACTCGCTCGCGTTTATTTGCTTCCTTGATAACGACAATCTTCAAAAATTTAAATACGCCAATCACCATTTTCTATCATCTTGAATCCCGTTCATCTTTTATCCTTTTCTCAATCCCCACCACTATATACAGTCTTTTCTCTCACTTTCACTCTCTGTAACTCTCTGCGTGCTAGTGGCATTCCCGCCTTGCTTGCGGTGAAATGATTAAAAAAATATAAATAATTACATTAATATACTATATTTAAAAGAAGAGGCACAGTCGTTCCGTTACATAAATTCTCACCATTGTTAAGATAACCTAACTTCTCCGAGTTGTGGGTCATTTTAGATGAAAGATGTCAAAGAACTCTTTCATGTGCTCTGATGACCTTACAAAGTGAAGGTCTTCATCCGGGTATTCGTATTCATTGCTTGGCGCCAAAATTAAGTGAGTTGGTTGGCGAAGTCAATTATAAAAACATTTTTTCAGAGCTGTTCAGTTACTAATATCAGTCAGTTATATGCCATGCGTGATACACGCTTAGTCATGTCGTCATTAGTTATCTTTCGATACATGACTGACGAGGTAGATTTGTTTCCCCGCAGTAGGTTGCGATTTCTTTCTGCTGTAGGCCAGTTGCCATCCAAGGCTTTAGCACCAGGTCTGTCCTGCTATTTACCCGTAGCCGGAGTGAGAAGGAGAGGAGGATTCATACCTTTCATCAAGGGTATGACCATGTACGTGAATATAACGGATTCGACTTGAATTCGAACTCGGCTCTCCGATTCCTCAATTCGAGCTGCTATCCATTACTCCACCGTGCCTACTGTATTCTAAAAGCGACCAGCAATGTAACTTCTTACTGATAAGACTTTATGTTTTTTTCTTTTAGGCTACTGACCAAATCACTAAAATTAGAATAAAATGTTTTTTGTTTAATATAAAATATATAAGATATTTAGATGAGCCCCACATACACAGTGTCAAATCATTCTCAACATCCTTATGTATTCCATTGTTAAGATGACAGTTCCACCAAGACAGTTTCTTTTTGAGAACCTCTACTTTGTGGAACATTTTCCCGAGAGGACGCTTTCCCAAACACTATATTCGTAACATCTTCGAGTCTAGGGTCAATCGTTATCTATCCTACGTATTCTCATTAAATGCATTTCTTACACCCCCCTTGCATCTGTACAAAAACTGCACTTACTTTCTCCTCTCACGTCTATACCAGAATCTGATTTAGTAATCTTGTGTCTGCATTGGTTTAATATTTAGTCTCTACATATGTACTAGGAAACAATAGTATTAAAAAGTACTAAATACACGTGTGTAAAGCATAAAATAAAAATAAAATGTAAGCCTTTTAACTTTAAAAAAATTAGGAGATTAGTTGAATCCGCTACCTTGGTTTCTACCTTATGGTATCCTCAGGATACTATAAGGTGGAAACCAAGGTAGCAGATTCAACTAATCTCCTAATTTCGAAAGTAAACACACACACACACACACACACACACACACACACACACACACACATACACACACACACATATATATATATATATATATATATATATATATATATATATATATATATATATATATATATATACCCAAGTATATGATTGGTGTATATGGAATGAATTCCAATAACCAACAATTACTATTCTTAAAAGAGTGCTCAATACAAAGTAGAGCAGATATAATTATTTATTTTTAAAGAAAAAAAATTTATAACATAAATATGTTATAAAATCACTACAAAAATAGCCATTTTGTTTCAACACCTTCGGTGTCTTATCAAGTGATGACGTTGAATGTAAAATAAATGGTTTTAAAAGTTTCAAATTAATTAATATTCTACGCAAGGGGAAAACGTTGTTACAAAGGCTAGATGGACCAATCAGAACACAAGTACAGGAAAATTCAAAAAGCTCGATAAGGAAGTTATGTTATAATATCTATTCAGATGTTTAGTATTAAAAAATAATTTATTCCAACGAATAATTACTAAATTATATGATAAAATTTAATATTAAAATTTAAAACTGCTAATTACAAAATCAAAATTTAACATTTATTCGCTATCAAGTTTACAACTATAAAATTACTGAGGAGAAAAGAAGAAATATATATGTTATTCAATTTATTTTTTCATTGAAGTTACTTTAGCTATATTTAATATCCGGTCATTTTACAATGTATACATTTTAATCCTCATGGTGTGTAAATGGGGTCCTAAACTCACGCGTAAAACAAACGCAGTCAGATTCTAATACATAAGCACCAAGACATATACACACACAAAAAAGGGACAAGACAGAGAACATCTCCACGGTCTGTCATGAAAAAAAAAGGGGGGGGAGGGAATTAATATATATATATATATATATATATATATATATATATATATGTATATATATATATATTAAAGAAAAACAGATCACTTTAAGGTTCCATTATAATAATTTATTTCAGCAGATCCCTTTTAAAGGACTCCGGATAGATAGCACTTCCAAAAGATGAAACGAGAAATGAAATGAAAATTGATGGGTAGTGTAAGTTTTTGTAATTTAACAGAGAGTGTTATAAGGGGTGGTTAAGGAGACATGGTAGAGTTTAGGGAGGGATTAATTTCATATCTCTCTCAATCATACTTAATACTGGGGGAGGAGGAGTGACCAGACTTTGACCTATTTAAACGGATAACTTAACGGAAGAGATATATTGAAATGGGAGGGGAGAAGAGAGAAAAGAAAAAGGAAAATGAAAGATGGGGAAAGTAAAGAGAAAGAGGCTGTAAAAGTGTTTTACATATGAAGGAAAGGGGTGGTAAGTTTTAGCAATTTATGTAAAAAATTTATGTAAAAAATAGATTTTAATGTTTGATAGTAATTTAGATGCCTAAAAAAATTCACGAAGACATTGATGCTTGCTAGCAATTTAAATATTAAACTTTTTTACAAATAATTTAGGGATTTAATTTAGGGAGTCAAATACGGCATTTATTAACACATTCATAGAGAACACATTAAAAAAAAAAGAAGTTTTAAACTATAACAGTTTGTTACCCGACCAATAGTACTCTTTCAATATTGTAAAAGACAGTTAATGTAACATCTTTATCAGTTTGAATCTAATTTATGAATGTAATATATATATATATATATATATATATATATATATATATATATATATATATATATATATATATAGTGGACTCTCCCGTCGTATTCGACGTATGAGGGTCAAACAGCTCAGTTCCGAGGAACCGACAGTCCAGACACCAGTACATATGATTTGATTACACTGCTGAAGGGTTTGTGCAGAACCAACCACACGTTTTGAAGGGCAGAATACAGGGACCTAGTGCCACAAGGTCCCCAAACGACCTTCCGCAGGTTTTGAATTCAGAGTTGTCCTTCTCCTAGACCAGTTTCCATCCAAGGTTATAGAACCCAGTCTGGTCAGAGGGTGACGAAGGGGGTTATTATCTTTCTCAAGTGTATTAGCACGTAAGTGAATGTAATGGATTCGACTGGAATTCGAACTCGGCTCTCCGATTCCTCAATCAGAAATTATACAAAATGGGTTAAAGGATTAAATTCTACAAATATTTTATTAGGTTGGTGCAAAAATAATGTCGTTTTCTCACATCTTAATTGGTTGGTGCAAAAATAATATCGTTTTTTGACTTATTTTTTAACGTCAAAAAACGATATTATTTTTGCACCAACCTAATACTATATGAGAAAACGACATTATTTTTGCACCAACCTAATAATATATTTCTGTTTATACGTGTTTTTTTTTTTTTTGTTTTTTTTTAATGGATACAATTATTTCAATAAATGCTCTGTTTTTTTAATTTACAAGTCTGAATTTTCAAGAAATTTCGTAGAAAATATGCGTCTTCCGATAGGAATCGAACCTATATCCTATACGGAACCGTTATTTAGTCTGAGGTGTTATGGCTGTTCATTCACAAGGATGCATATTTTCTACTAAATTTCTCGAACATCCAGGTCGGTAAATGTAATTAACACCGTTTAATTAAGAACAACAGAACAATAACTCAAGTGTATCCATAAATAAAGCGTATAATCAGTTTCTTTTATTTTCAATCAGTCAGTTTTCTCTTCTTTCTTTTTATATACGTATATATGTTTATATATATGTGTATGTGTATGTGCATATATGTATATTTGTGGTTATATATGTGTATGTGTGTATATGTTTTTATATATTTGTATGTGTATATATATATATGTGTGTGTGTGTGTGTGTCTTTATGTTAATATATTTCTCACTACATTTATCAATGGTTGATGGCTTCCAACACATTGAAGATAAATTTTCTAGGTCAGACGCCTCGACTTCCCGTTACCTTTTCCTCTTATTCTTCTTCTTTTCTTTTTATTTTTCTTTTTTGTTTAAAAAAAATGTCTGAATAAATTTAAGCCATTTATATCATTAATACGTTCGGTCTGATGAGACTTACTAATCGAAATAAATAATGATTTCTTACCGTATTTTCGTGATATATCAAGAGAAAGAGACAAGAGGAAAAACTAAACTTAGTTTTTAGCCGACGCGTTTCTTAATCTGACGGACTTTATCAAGGTAAATGCGATGATTTTATTTTGCAACAAGTATATATTTGACAGAACGCTCATCAGGTTAAATGAAAAGTTTAGGTGTTAGAAACTAGATTACGTCATATAGCATCTTTGAAAGGAAATTTTTAAATTTAAAGACGCTTATAATATTCAACAGGTTAACCTTAATGTGTAGACATTTAGACTTTAGATTACATCATTTCGTATACTCAAAAAATAATTTTTTTGCATTATAAATCTCTACATGTTGAAATGATGGATTCAGCCGTTTCCCTTTGATTTTTCAACACATTTGTTGTTTACGTTGGCTTGAGAAAGTAATAATTCCTCCAGGAAAGCTGAAATTTGGAAAAAGCGTAGATTGATATTTTGATAATATTCAATGGCGACACTGGTGGAATTTCCTTCTGCGTAAATTACTTTCTCTTTTGATGAAGGTGGAATTTTTTTTTATCAAAATTGTAATCGAATTTATTTCTGTGTATAACGTTCATTAGTTAAATTGTTATTTATAAGGTCTCTTTTGTGCTCATAGACACTTTTTTAAATTTCTGCATGTTTCCCCAATATATCGTGAAGAACAGTCTAGACAATTTATTTTATATATAACTTCTGAACTATTATTGATACGATGTTTTAGATCTGATTATATCGATGATTATTTTGGAAGTAGTCGTGACTATTTCGATGTATAGATGCGATAAGGTATTTTGGATAAAAGAATGTTATAGAATTGAAAGTTAGTATTATGTATATGTTTTTGTTTAATTTATTATTGTGAATAATGCTCTTATTTTTGTTGCTTCTGATATGTATCTACAGATTCTTGATAAAATTTGCAAATATTATCGATTCTGACCTAGCATCTCCATTTCAATCACTTTCATATTGCCGTAACGTAGCTTCTTTATATCTTCTCTAGACGTATTTTCATGGGAATTGTTCTGATGAGCATTTCTTTTTTGATATATCAACTTCATCAATTTAAACGTAATACTGGATAGGCAGCTTGTTCTCACCATTTTTCTGTTCAAATTGCTACATGCAACGTCAATCGTTATCTTTTGTCTGATCGGTTCCTATACTTTTATTATCCTTTCTCCATAATAAAGTTTTCTAAGTTTTTTCGATTCTCAGTAACTCCCTTGTTCTGGTGTGATTTCCTCTTTGGTATACAGACTCTGCGAATTTAAGCGCAATACCAAACTGGCAGTTAGGTCTCATCATTTTACATTTGAAATGGCTAGACTGAACCATAATTTTCATGTTAACAGTTTATTTTTATTTTTATTTTTTAGAAAGTGCTATTATAGGATAGATGTGGTTTGGGCACGCGTGTAGGTTTAGTTAAAGAGTAAGTATTGCTATGGTATTAGTATTTAAAATTTAAAACATTGAATTAAACCATGCAAGAAAGAGACTAGTTCACTTTGTTATGGATTCCGGAAGTAGTAGATCGAAGCCAAACCGGATGAGGATTCCGGAAGTAGTAGATCGAAGCTAAACCGGATGAAGTAAAAAGACAACACTATATAGGAGGGGTTCGTGAAAAGCCTTGTTTTCATTGGCTGACGTTGACTGACATATGCCAATAAGAACGATCAAAGTCCGACCTTGCTCGGAATGTGATTTTTTGCAATGTCGCTGTGCGTAGCACGATGCTTTCAAGGAGGCGGCCTGACTCGTCTTGAATCAGGTCGGGGTTACTGTTGGAGTCGATGTGATGCAAAACCCGAAATCGGCGGACAGCGCATCACTGAAGACCACCCTTGATGCATCTAAAATGTATTATTCAACTTCTCGCGCACTGAGGAACTCTTTTCCGGCTTCTTGCTTTTTCAGTCAACTTTGATTTTCAAAAATTTAAATGGAATGTCAATTGTTATCTTTCGTTTTCTTAAATCCGGTTCTTTTATTGTTCGCTCTCTTTAAAAAATAGTTTTTGTTTTATATTCTTTCAGTATCTGTCTATACTTATATTCTTTCATATTCAGTAACCCCTTGCGTGTTATTGACTTTACCGCCTTGATTGAAGTGAAATGATTAAAACAATGTGGAGAGTTTGGCCTGGAGAGAAGTTTTATTCGTTCTGTGTTCACTGATTGTAACGAATACAGATCGAGTGAATTAACAATGTTTATACGATGACACAGTTCCTGCTTCGTTGTGTTGCTTTGTTTATTTTTGTTTTGTATTAATCACGTAATCATAGGACATTATTTCTGCCTCGTTTTCTCGTTTCATAAATCACCAGTTAATGATACAGCCGCGGGTCATGTTAATATCGCGTAATTAGTGTTTATTGTCGACCCGCCATAAAACCACTTAACATAATTATCTGCTTAATCCTTAAAATTCTAATGATTATTTCGCGAGATAGCTTGACGAGGCCATTCGTGTGAATTTGATTTTGGTGGACGACTCTGCGCAATGGAGAAGCCCACACACTTGGACAAGAGCATCTCCCTCGCGGATCAGTGAAGATTGAGACAGACGAAATTTGGCAAACCTGGTTGGATCGGACTGTCGGATTCTTGCTCTATCAAGGTCCACCTTGGTTTCGCCATCCCGACAGGCACTGTCTTTTTTTTTCACCTGTTTGACCGTTGAGATTGTGTAGATCTTTGCCTATTTTGCTGTTGAGGTCTTCGGGGGTTAATCGCGTTCAGTATAGTTATCCCTCTGCGATTTACCACCATGGGTGACCCTGCAGGCGGTGAAACTCCAGAAGGCCTCGCCCTTGGGATCACTGGGAGACAAGAGATTACAATGACAAGAATCGACCATATATATTTTACTCTGGAGTAGATAGGTTTGCCTATCGCCCGTTTTACACTCTTCTCCAGTCCTTTGAACAGGAGTAAAGATTTATCTCTTGTTTCCTGCTTAGGATTTGGGTTTCTGGTTCCATCTAAAGTTTTAAAAAAAATTCTATTTCACTTCCAGTAGCCCCTTGTGTCTTAGTGGCATTATCACTTTGTTTGGGATGAATTGATTACAAAATAAAATAAAATAAATCCCATTGAAAGGTTCACTTCCATTGCATTGTTTAAAAAAAAAGTCTTCAATTGTTTTGTTTTTTTATTCGTTCCAGAATTACAATGTTCCATTCTTTGATAAACCTAATTCCAAAAAAATCATTAGGGCTTACGCCTATATCACATTGAAACACCGATTCTCGTACGATCGTCTTAGTTAAGCAACGTTTGAGCCTGGTTTGTACTCAGATGAGTAACCAGGTAACGTAAGCTTGTATCTGCAGGTGATGTAATTGATAATGGCTCGGGATTAAAAATCAGAGAGCCGAGTTCGGATTCGTTATATTCCCTTACGCGCAAATACTCTTGGGAAAACTATGAACCCTCCTCTCCCCACAAATATGGGTTTATTAGGATGACTTGTATAAGTAAATTGTTATTATCTCCAAAAAAATTCTTACAATCTAAAAATATTTTCTGGCTATAAATAACTTGCAAAAGATTGATAAACCATAAAAAATTACCAGTCAATGACTTTGTTATTTTTAATACATGAGTTCACGATTACATTCTATCACATCAATAAATAAAAAATTGAGATAGATCTTAATGATGCACAAATGACACATAGGGAGATAGTGTAGCTTAGATGTGGTACAGGGCCGAAAGTATAGCGCACTCAGTGAGGATCGAACTTATTACTAATTGATCTAGCTAGGGAAGCTTGCTAACCGTTAAATCATGTCGAAGTGTTCCAAATAATTTATTAACCGTAACTTAGAAGTGGCAGAGGGTAGCAAATATGGAGCTCCAGGTCAGGATCGAACTTACCACTCAGTTTTAACTAAACTAGCGAGACATATATATATATATATATATATATATATATATATATATATATATATATATATATATATATATATATATATATATATATATATATATATATATATAAGTTATAAGGAACTTGGTAAACCGAATTGGTAAATCCAAAGAGGATGAAATCCTGAGAGCTCAATGTGAGGACAGAGCTAACATGTAATGAAAAACAAACCACTTTAAGGTACCATTACGATAATTTATTTCACCTAAATCCTTTTTTAAGGATTTAGGTGAAATAAATTATCGTAATGGTACCTTAAAGTGGTTTGTTTTTTTCATTACACACACACACATATATATATATATATATATATATATATATATATATATATATATATATATATATATATATATATATATATGATGTGGCACAAAGCCGAAAGTAGAGGGACCCCAGTCGTAAATGATTTAACGAGATAAGCTTTCTAACAATTACACCACGTAGAGTTCGTGATTTAATAAGCATAGCTTAGACATGGCAAAAGACCGCATGTATGGACCGAACTCATTATTCTGTCTAATTGATCTTGTTCGCTAATTATTACATCACATCGCATTGCCTACCGATTTGCAAAGCCTAGCTTAGATGTGGCACAAGGTCGAAAGTAGAGAGCGCCCATTGAGGTCGAAGTACCCCACACAGGGATATAATGTTCAATGGGACCATTTTCTTGAATTTTGACATGCTTTGCTTTTGCCATTCCAAACAATCTATTTGAATAAGTTGTATAAACAAGTTGTTTTATTTTTTTAAGGTTTGACAGACACCTAGTCCCCGGCATTTTTGGTATTTTCTGATAAGGTGATTGTGTATGAATGTACTTCTGTTTAGTATGTGACTTATACTAGTCGATATTTAACTTACGTCAGCTTAAACGCATAATAATTAAGTTGCGTCAGGGGTACTTCACCTGCTTATCAGAAAATGCAATAAGTCTCTGGGGTCCTGTTTGGGTTTTAGAATAGTGATCCTGAAAAATATTTTTGGGTCCTATAAATGATTTTTCCAAATCTTTTAATTCTACATCCCTCCGTTTATTATACCACGTATAACGCCCAAATTATTCAAATCATGTAACAGTATGGGATAATTGTTCATCCCACAAAATTTTTAATATCTAAAAAAAAAACAAAAAACAAAAACAACCAATGAACTAATTCAGTTTCTCTTTTTCCATGTTTTCAAATAAGACGTTTAGCTATGTTGACACCATTTGTCGTAAGAATAACTGAAAAAACCCTTTAAGTTATTCAGATAGAAAGAGAAAAGGTTAAAATCGTTTTGTGTCAGCTCTCTTTTAGGGAGATAGTGTAGCTTAGATGTGGCACAGGGCCGAAAGTATAGCGCACTCAGTATGGGATAATTGATAAACGCATAATAATTAAGTTGCGTCAGGATATTAACTTCTTACTGTTAAACCTTTATGTTATTTTCTTAAGTATGTATGTATCTATCTATCTATCTATCTATCTACAATTATTATCTATCTATCTATCTATCTATCTATCTATCTATCTATCTATCTACAATTATTATCTATCTATCTACAATTATATATAGACTTTTGCAGTTACCCCCTTTAGCGCGCACACAGACACACACTCATATCTATCTATCTATCTATCTATCTATCTATCTATCTATCTATCTATCTATCTACAATTATTATAGAATGTATTTTCTATTAATGAGCAATGATAAGAGGAAAAAGATCACTCAGGCCTTCAGTAATTGTATGAACATTCATACTTCGACTTCCATCTTCAAAGTCCATTAAAGCACCATCAAGAGATCGGTGAAAAAGTTTAAGAAAGCGGGAGCAGTAGAGAGGAAATTGGATCAGGAGGTGTCAACAGCAAGAGGGACCATCATTTCAGTTTAGAGCTAAATATATTCTTATTGTTCAAAGTAGAGTCCAATAGTGCTATGAAAACCTCGGCGAATGCCAGTAAGGTATATTTAATCATTTTTAAGATACACCGGTTTATAGTTTAATCTAACAATTGGACAATTTTGCTGTTACACCCGGTATATTGAAAAAAAAAAAAAAAAAAAAAAATCGAACCCCTAGTTGTTAAGATCTCCACCTTGCATCAGACAACTGATTGATATGTTTTTATTGGTTTCTACTAAATTGTCGAATCACACGGCATCATGTTTATTTTGTTTTTATCTATGGCGATATTTTTTGTCTTTCCAGCATGGCTTCACCAATGCGAATGGTCGCCGCTAAGATTCTTATGATTGCATTGCTTGCAGTCACAATTATTCTCGCTGCCCTCGATACAAGTGAATGTAAGTCGCTTCTTAATTTTCATCTGATTTAAATTATATTTAAAAAACAAACAAATACTAAAATCATTGCTAAGGCCCAAATAAAGTGATTTCCCTGATATAATTTAGAATAAGATATCTGTTTTCAAATTCATTTTGTCTTATTGTCTTTTATCAACATGGTCGCCGAGTCGAAACCAAGAAAGTGAAGTCAATATATTCGTTGGAATAAGGCGACTCTCGCACCAAGACTAAATAGTAAAAGTGCATCGTCAATGTCCAAGTAAACACTACTCTTCTGTAATCAATAATGATCTAATAAACTTGATGATCATCAGTAATTCTAATAGATCCTTTATAGATATAAACAGTGGTTATTCCTACGTCCACACTATAATAGCAAAATTTCATGGTATTCAAACATTACGCGGGAACAGAATGACGCTCTGACTTTTGCAGTTACCCCCTGTAGCACACACACACACACTCATATCTATCTATCTATCTATCTATCTATCTATCTATCTGTCTATCTACAATTATTATAGAATGTATTTTCTGTTAATCAGACACATTTTTATCACTTTAAATGTTGTTTTTAGTCTATACTCGTATTTGAGTAGACGTTCCGTTTATTTACTAACAGTATATTTATTTTCATCTACCGGCCTGAATCTTCTAGAAATCTTATTAAAGATTTCAAATTTTTCCTTAATAAGATTTCTCGAGTATTTAAGCCGGTAGGCAAAAATAAGTAAATATATTGTTTAATAAATAAACGTAACGTCTATTCGAATACGAGTATCCGCTAAAATAACGTTTAAAGTGATAAATATAGTGTAGAAGAAATATTCGTACACCATGATTTTTTTTATTTAACATAGATTTTATAAAATAATTTTATAATCCATGCAATATTTGTATATCATGGCATAATCCTGCGATATGCAAAAGAAATTCATAAACATTTGTTATTTTAATGAAATTATATAAAATTAAAACATTTGGAGGTGAAAAAGGTATCCGTATTAAATTATAATCCCTATTTAATACGTGTAGCGTATCTCTTACTCAATTCAACAGGAATCAGTCTCTTTCTGTTACTTTTAATCAACGATTTGCAAGTTTCTGTTGGTATTAGGTTGGTGCAAAAATAATGTCGTTTTCTCACATATGTTACTATGTGAGAAAACGACATTATTTTTGGCACCAACCTAATTTTTAACTCTATTCTCCTTTCTATATTCTCTTTAGGCCCAGGATGTTTTCCGAAGATCTTTTATTAACTTCAATTTTTAATAAACGCCACAAATTCTCTATTGGATTCATGTCTGGACACTGTGATGGCCGTACGTGTGTATTGACATTATTTTCAATGAGCTATTTTTTCGTAGATTTAACCGTATATCTATGGTCATTATCTTGTTGCAAAACCCATTCATTTTGGATTTCAAGCTTTACTACCGACCCAAACAAATTAGAGTCCAAAAGATCTTGGTATAGTTTGAATTCATTCTACCATCTATTATCTCTAAATTACCCTAGCATTAGCAGAAAAAAAAATGCATCCCCAAACCATGATATAGCCACCGCCAAATTTCACTGTTGGGATTGTCTTCTTCGGTGCAAAGACTATCTTTTTTCTCCAAACATGAATCCTTGAATTATGCCCAAATAGTTCAATATTTGCTTCATCTATCCATAAACACTTTCCCAAAATGATTCAGGTTAATTCTTATGTTCATGATTAAAATTTCATTGGGTACCTCTATGTTTCTTCAATGGTAGTAGAGTTTTTCTTGGAGAACGCCATTTTAGTTGATTTCTATGAAGTTCATTGCTTATTGATTGTTTCGTAAAAATAATACCAGGTGATTTTAATTCTTCCTGTATTCTTCTCCGACTAGTCATTGAATTTTCTTGAATTTTGCGATGAATTCTTCTCATTGATCGGGGAAAAATCTTGCGTGGTGCACCAGATTTCGATTTGTTCGCATCAGTTTCCACCTTTTTATATTTAGCAATAACGGAACTAATAGTAGTAAATGGTAGATTCAGAATATCTGATATTTTCCTATAGCTTTTGTCTTCCTTCCAATATTTGATGATCATTTTTTTTTTGCGAATTTGATAGTTCCTTGCCTTTCCCCATGATAGTAATTATTGTGTATGATTTGTGTGCGGAGATAAGCTTAT
>OZ010577.1:87130658-87230658 GCA_963932145.1 Acanthosepion lycidas | reverse complement strand
ATAAAAACACTCCTGTTCTGGGTGTGACGATAAACTACACCCGGCAGAAAGGCTTCTGATTGGGAGATCGGAGGTTTCGAGGAACGTGGAATTACCTTTTCACTGCTGTGAGTCCCAGGTCCACCCTGAACCGTGGTAGTAGCATCTGTTAGGGTCTCAACTAATGGCAGATAATGAACCCCCAAACAAAAATCAACAGTGCATTTTTATAGTAAAATGATCCAAAATACATTTTATAGTAAAATAACCAACATTATATTTTAGCATCTACAAACTATACGTCTAAAAACCTGAAAGTATAAAATAATGTACAATATATCTGTAGTTTAGATTTCGGCATTAAATAACCCATAGAGGTTGATATGTCGCTAAATAAAATCAGCAGATACAAACATGTGTGTGTGTGTGTGTGTGAAAATATATAGAAAATAGGAAAGAACTGGTTAGGTAAATAATCCAAAGTCTTTAGTATTTTTGTTATTATTTAAAAAAAAATAGTGCTCGATACAAAAGTAGAGCATAAATATAATTATTTATTTAAAAATATGATTCCAACACGCTACATAAGAGGTCTCATGTTTTAAAACAAGACCCGAAATTTTTTTGGGGAATAACTTATTTCTCAAATAATGAAAAATAAGTTATTCAAAAAAAAAATTTCGCTTGAAGATGGAACAGAGCTTACTTTAATTCAATTTAATTCAAATAATTATATTGAAGTTTTCGGCTCTTGTTTTAAAACATGAGACCTCTTATGTAGTGTGTTGGAATCATAGTTTTAAATAAATAATTATATATATATATATATATATATATATATATATATATATATATATATATATATATATATGTATGTATATATATATATATATATATATATATATATATATATATATATATATATATATATATATGTATGAATTATGGGTGGATAATTATGATTTAATCTTACTTTATCTTCAAGCGGCCGTCGTTTCACACTGGATACTGAACAAAAATTTCATTTTATTCAATTAACATACAACAAACTTATATTATGAAAATAACAATACAAAAGAAACCATTATTAATTTTTGACTTACATGTGATTTGCCTGAACTTGAATTAATTTTCCCTGTAGATGAAACAGACTGTCAGTCTACGGTAGATAAAAACAAAAAAACAAAAAACAAAACATCGTAGAGCGGAAATATAACGAACTTAAATAAGAAAACTTGCCAATGAACGACAGCTGCTCTGCCGATGGTGCTACGGGAGTATTTAAGTTTGGCAGATGATCAAATATAACTATTTGACTCATTCGCTATTTTCCTCGATCAATAATCGATGCTATATTTATGAACGTTTTTTTTACATATACTTGTAGTATTAGTAATTGTAAATATCTTTTATTTTCATCGAAAGACGGACCGTCAAGCATTATTTATTTTGGCTAGAATTGCTTTCAGCGTATTTTTAATTGATTCTCATCTATATTCTGGATATTATTTTTATTTCTATGAGAAGAATCATTGTCTTCTCTTATCAGTGAACATAAAAACAAAAACAAAATACATTATCTAATGATGAGCTACAATTTTGAAGGCTCTTTAGGCAACAAAAAGGAATTTACTCTCAGAATAGTATTGAAGTATGTGTGTGTGTGTGTGTGAGAGAGAGAGAGAGAGTAGAGAGAAAATGTCATATATGCAGACACGGCACTACAAATAAGTCCTGCAGCGTGTTTAACTGAACAAGAGTGTATGATTTGTATAGAGGGTATGTCGTTTTTTACTAAAGGCAATGTCATAGTGTAACTTTTGCCAAGACATGTAAGCCTATTTCAGATCTCGTCGTTCTACTTTTCTACTTCTCTCATCATAAAAATGTATATTTATGACAGAATAATCAATATGTACTTTGAATTTAATAAAATTTGTTTGGATGAAAATAATACTTTGTCAGCGAAATACACACACACACACGCACACACACACACACACACACACACACATATATATATATATATATATATATATATGTTTTTAGTTCTTTCTTTTTTTAACCTTTTTTTCCATTGGGTATTAGTTCATTTACAAGCTAAAACACCTAAGGTTTTGCCGGAAGAGTATAGCTGCTTACATTTATAAGTTTATATATATATATATATATATATATATATATATATATATATATATATATATATGACATGAAACAAAGTAAAAATAAAAGTAACTTTTTAATTTTATTTTTTAGAAATAAAGTAACTATGGCTGTTCCGAAAACGCGTTCATAAACTTTCATTACGGACAGAAGCTGCAAAGAGGTACAATCGTTTTATTTATTTCATTAAGAATTTACAAAGAGGAACGATCAACTAGTTTTGTTTTCTTTTTTTTTTTTTTTTTTGCAAACGCTGCTGGTGGCGCCTGGGGTGGCGGTCCCGCCATAGCCACCGAAACCGTGAGATCACCCATTGGTCGGCGGCTGATGAAGACAGGGTATCGTACGTGCTAACACACGTTGTATATATATATATATATATATAATCTCAGTTACATACAGACACCCTCGTCCTGGGTATGACGATAAACGATACCCGGCAGCAAGGCCTCTGATCAGGAGATTGGAGGTTTTGAGGAACGTGGAACCACCTCTTAACTGTTTAACTACATTCCTCAGTACGTCCAGTTCTAACCCTCGGACCAGCCATAGTTACTTTATTTATAAAAAATAAAATTTAAAAGTTACTTTTATTTCTACTTTGTTTCATGTCATATTTTTGTTTCAGAATTCATAATTTCAATATGTTTTTTGTTGCATTAAAACTCTTTTAAAGTGGAAAACTAATTCAAAGATTAAAATGCATATAACATTTCATACACGCTTACTTAATGAGGCAGGAAATGATGGATCCGAAGATCCACCTAATTATATATTAGTTATATTAATACCTTAATAATAAAAAAAAAATATAACAAAATAAATAAGATTAACTATTTGAGCCAAATTAATTATGCACTTAATCCTTTTTTCTTTTAATTTCTTAAGCCGACTACAGCAGTGAACCAAACCGAAATTAAAAATTTTGGCTACTCTGATTCAGAGTTGTTCTTCTTCTATACTGGTTGTCAACCAAGGCATTAGGCAATCTCGCAGATGGCAAATCTGCGATACATTAATCCATGTCACTTATACCTGTTAAGAAAGCATAAGAAGTGTTATAAGTGGCCTAACTAAACGAGTCAGGTACAATGCAAGGCAGGTTAAGTGACCGCGCCTGTCTACGAAATTAATAGAATATCTTGCACGCGCCTCATATCGCCAGGAATTACGGTGCTGGAATAACCGGATGTCGCCTTCCTGTTGCAAGAATCTCTTGAATAAATATTCTGTATGTGCCCAACAATGTTTAACGTTCCACAAACACCAAAGAGGCACCGTATACTCTTTATGCCAGTTTTTCGGCTGGTGTGTCGATGTTAAATACAATCTAGAAGAGGCTGCTCTCCAGGTTGACGTGACAAAAATCAAACAGTCATCACTTGCACGAAGGTAGAACTATCACTCACCAGTGAACTCTAAAGAGCTTCATTTGAACCTGTAGGAGATTCTATTGCAGCAATATTAAAGACATGCTTTGTTCTAATCTGTGCTATGGAATCCCCGAATCTGATACTATTGATTTTGAAACGCGTTCATCTTGGTGAGCGTCTATCTTTTGCGGCCGTCCAGAACCTGGTTTACAGGTGTAGGAATGTTCGTGTAACTACTGCTGCCAATACCAATCCGCCATCGACGTCCATTATTCACAGCCATTGTACACCACTGTCGTTCAGCCTGTCGAAAACTCAGAAACTGACCCCTCTCTAATTGAACAAAAGGGACATGTGTTCATCTCCATGGCATGACAGCAGCTTGCGTGGTACCATGTGACCCTGCTTAACCTTGTCCCAGCATACATCATTGACTAAAACCCACACACAGACGGTGCATATGTATCAGTACCGAAGGTTTGGAATATTACTTTAAAATATTTACTACTGTCTAGCTGAACATGATGCACCCGGGCTGGCATCGTCATTCACCCTCAAGCAGTGTTATTTTCCGGCTGAGGGGTTAATAACACGTCCCATTCACTAAAACCTGACCAAAGTACTTAAAATTCAGCTAAATATCAGATTGTTTTAGGATGACTTTTCCCTTGGCCCGAGAACGTTTAACAAATCCTTGTGCACACACACACAAACACGCATATATATATATATATATATATATATATATATATATATATATATATATATATATATAGAGAGAGAGAGAGAGAGAGAGAGAGAGAGGAGGGGAGAGAGAAAGAAACGGAAGATCTTGAGGAATGAAACTGGCGGCTCAACATGAATTATTGATTCTCACGCCCACACTGTTTATATCTACAAATAATCTGGGTACTTCAGCGCGTTGGAATGGTGCGTAAGCTTGTCTCGCTTAATCAATTGCAACTGAGTAGTGAGTTCGATCCTCAGTACGTTCTCCATACTTTCCGCCTTGTGCCACTTCTAATCTACGCTTATTAAGCCATTATATTTACAAATGATCTATTTCCGATATTGAGCATTCTTCCAGCATAAATATAGAAAACTTCAAACAATATATATATTTATTAAAGACATTTTTATGTTTAACGTTCTTTTTATAGATACAAGTATTTAAGTAAATGCTCTGTTTATAATAAACAGTATTAAATAACATTTACCGGCCTGAATGTCCGAGAAATTTTCATAGAAAATATTCGTTCTTTGACAGGATTCGAACCTGCATCCTATACGGAACCATCATTTACGCTGACGTGCCTTGACAGCTCGGCCACCAAGGGTCCTTCGGTAGGCAAGGTCGAATTTGTTGTTTATAAACTTCAATTCGACCTTGCCTACCGAACGATTCTTGGTGGTCGAGTGGTCAAGGCACGTCAGTGTAAATGACGGTTCCGTATAGGATGCAGGTTCGAATCCTGTCCAAGGACGAATATTTTCTATGAAAATTTCTCGGACATTCAGGCCGGTAAATGTTATTTAATACTGTTTATTATAAACAGAGCATTTACTTAAATACTTGTATCTATAAAAAGAACGTTAAACATAAAAATGTCTTTAATAAATAAATTGTCGGACTTTGTCCATTTTGTAATATATATAAGTTCAAATTTATATATTTATTTATTTATTTATTCCTAATCAATTAGTATGTCTAATTTTAAGTATTTAGATATTTATTAATATTATGGGGCTTTTAATATTTAATATGTAGTGCATATGTCAATATATAATATTGATATTAGTACTGAAGCGTATTTTACTGGTATTGTATTATGTGGTTTGGTGAAGGGACATTTGAATAATTATCTTAATATAATATTTAAGGTGTTATATATTTTTGTTTTTATTTTTCTTATTTTTGTATTACATATTTTAATTTGAGTTTTTTGTAATATTTCATATTAATTTAAAATCTTTTGTTACTATTAATTAATTAAAATATTTATATATTAGTTTTTTTATATAGTGTTATCTATTGATTCTAAAGGTACCTTTTAATTCCATTATTCCAAAGGCACTTTTCATCCATCTTTTTCTATTTTATGGGTCGATTTTTATTTTATCTTATTTTTATTGTTTTTTTTTTAATTATATTTTAAATTTTAAATATTAACTTTTTTCCTTGTGTATGGGTATTAATTAATGTAGGTTTAATTAGAAATATGTTGATTTGGATGTATTCATACTAAGATATTTATATTCCCTCCATTTAATTTTTTTTTTACATTTTCTCTTAATAAACTTTTCTGATATATTGGTTATTTCAATACTCTTTAATCCTGATTCATCTCTCTTTCATATTTTTGGGTTTATTTCTTATTATTTTACATAATTTGTTTTTTTTTTCATTAATTTCAGAAAATACTTTTAAGTCTTTCCTACTGCCTGATTACTACAAAATTATTATTAAATAGGTCCTCTCTTCTCTCTTTTTCCTTCTTTTCCCCTTCCTCTCCAGTCTCTGACCACCGCTCATCTGAAGACACACTACTTACTGTTTCCTTTAATACCTTCCCTTCCTTTCTGTTCTTCATCTTCTTTTCCCCCCTTTTTTTCTTCCTTTCTTTCTTTTCCCTGTGTGGCCATTTTTATTTCAATAATTTATCATCCATTTACTCATTAAATCATGTAAATTTAATTTTACAAAGTCCTCATGGGATAATTGTATCTTAATACCGATTGCATGATATATATATATATGTATATATATATATATATATATATATATATATATATATATATATATATATATATATATATATATATATATATATATGTATGTATGCATGTGGTGAAACCGAGATAGGTAGTACCTGGCTCATTAGGATATATATATATATATATATATATATATATATATATATATATATATATATATATATATATATACTTTCAGTAATGTTCCCACAGTACAAAACATTCGTGGCAGAAGATTACAGAGTAAGAGGCACGGTATATATATTTTATTTTGAAAATTCGCTACTTTGTATATACTCATAATTAGATGCTCGTTTTTTTTTGTTTTTTTTTTAAGATTAACAGACTGCACATTTGAGCAGATAATAATAAAGAAAATGTGCTCTCAACCAGCGTCATATAGAGCGTGTTTTACAGAGTGACCTCTGAGAGCGTCAACACCCAGAGTGGTTCAATTACACTTATGAAGAATGCACGTTTCCTGGTTAAGATTTCGAATGCCTGTATCTGCTCTTTTTTTTTCATATCAGAAACGTAATATCCAAGGAATTAATGAATTTTTATCCTATTTTGTAAATGCTGCAAGTTTTTTTTTTATTTTATTTCTCTATCGTTATTTCCATGGAAAGTGTTCAAATGAACCTATTCCTTAGTTTCACCAGTTCTAACCGTCACGGCTCGGACCTGCCATGTTACTCACCTTGTAACAAACCCCCTTTATTCCTTCCTTATTCCATTGGTAATATGTAAGTTCCATTCAAGCAGCTTCTTCCTTCGAACCAATATTCTGTGGAAGCGATACCCAAGAGGATGTTTTCTCGATCACTACAGTCTTAACCTGATCAAATCTAGGATCATTCATTACCTTCCTCACATATTCGTATAAACTGTGTCTATTACGCTGTAACGGTCTACCTAGAGTGGCTACTGGGCTTTTTACAGTGTAAACATGATAGTAAAAAATCTTTCTAAATCTATATGCATGTATTGCTTTCTCCGTTATTCGAAAATAGCCTGTATCTATAAAATCTTTCATAATCCAAATTGGCATGAAACGAAAAAGCAGTTATTAATTTACATGGGTAAAAAGCTTAGCGTTCATCAACCCAATAATTTAGTCGAGCTTGGTAAATAGCTATATGTAGGCAATGCATTGTAGCTCCATCTCATGATTGTAGCCTTGTATAAACTCAGATGTACGTTTATTAAAAAGCTATTAAATATAATTGCACTATTTCCGTTCATTTGCTGAATGCACTGAATGCTCTTTGAGATTAGAATCTATATTTGTACTTTAGTCCTTTGTTTGTTTCACCTTTTTTTAAATGTATGATTCTACTTCTTGTATTAGGTTGGTGCAAAAATAATGACGCAGTTATGTCGTTTTTGACGTTAAAAAATACGTCAAAAAACGACATTATTACGTCATTATTTTTGCACCAACCTAATATTTAATTGAGAGATATGTAATCATTTTGAGCAATAATTATTTTGTTTATTGGCCTCGGACGTGCAAGATTTCTGTAAGTTTTCTGGAAAGAAGTCTCTAAATTTTACCCCGTGTCCTTCTCTTCCTTCTCCTCATCCTCCTCCTTCTTCTTCTTTTTTTTTTTTGAGCTGTGTCCCTTCATGACGATAAGCGATCACAGCTCTTTACAACTCCCTATTTTTTGTAGCTCTAAAGAATATTTGACTTCGTAGTAATATTTGTCATTCATTTACACAATCTTCAGTGACCCCAGGTCTTGTCCAGGGTGAATCTCACTGTAAAAAAAATAAAATAAAATAAAATAATTCACCGAGCAGTCAATGTGACTGACGGTTGAAATTTATACAATGTTCCTCTTATGACAGTATTCAGGAAAATAGGTTTCACTGTTATCAGTTTTTCCAGTATTGATGGGAACTTAACCTTTTCTTCGAAGTAATGCTGAGCATCAACAACTTGATTATGTTATTATTTTCTGTTCCAGCTACATGTGCTATCCATTTTAGTTGTTGCTACAGTTGGTAGTCCTTAAGTGATGTACTTTCTGTTATTTTGTACAGTCTTTTATTTGTGATTCTCTTGCTGAAGTCCACAATATTCAAAGGATGGTCCTCGCCAAGACCTACAGGCTTTATTCCTTCGAAACCATATTCAATCATTGATGTACACAGCTAATAGTTTAGATATTTATGAACGTATTTGATGCCGTCCATGACATCCTTATGAAAGTGCCGATCTGACGAGTCGATTTAAGCTCATTACTCGAGATTTAGGTTATTGTTTTGTTTTCGTAGTGGTTTACGATGTAGTACGAAACTAGACCTGGCGCTGCCTATTCTATGTTCACTTGCCTTGTCCCCTATAATATTGACTTTGAAAAGTCCTACCATGAGACGTAAATTGCTTAGATACGTAAAACTCAATATATTCAGTTTAAAATGGATTTCTTAAATGCATAAAATTAAATGTAAGTATATTAAATACATCAGCAGCATCAGCAGCATCAGCAGCAGCATCAGCATCATCATTATTATCATCATCAGCATCATCATCAGCAGCAGCAGCAGCAGAAGCAGTAGCAGTAGTAGTAGTTGAGCTACGTCTCGATACAGTCCTTGACTGTTTGCGACGTCTGTCGAACTTTCTGCGTTAGCAGAGAAGAACCCGGACGAAGCTTTGCCGAAGGGCAAGGTTTCGTCCGGGGAGGTAGACGGGGCCTAAACCCGTCTAGGCGGGTTCAAGGGCTATATTTTTGGTCGAGCCTACCGGCTCGGAGAAAACCACTTTAAACTCGGCCTTGTGTCACATTCAATCCTCGTGGGGGGATCGATAAATATTGAGCAGTAGTAGTAGTAGCGGTAGCAGTAGTAGTAGCAGTAGTAGTCCATCGACTGCTTCAGTCGCTGGTGGGAATCTAAGGGCAGAAGAAACAACATTCACCAGTCTGATCTGTTGGCGGTGGCTCTCAGGTATTCCAGCATTGTCATGTCTGCCCACTCTTTCTTTTAGATGGTGCAAACGTTTCACCTTCCGATCGTTGTAACCTGCGTTGGTGGGCACCTCGACGTGGTATAATGTTTAGCAAGCTTGTCTCATCAGAACAATTACGACTTAGTAGTGATTTCGATACTCGCTGCATGCTCCATACATTCGGCCTAGTGCCACATGTAAGCACGCTTAGAAAATTGCGGTTGTACACTACGTTGGTAGCTTGACTGTTTGTCACACTCATCACTTACTTTTCACGCCCATCCTAGCGTGAGTCAATGGGACGCGAAGCCGTTGTTGATCCGCTTCTCGACTTATCCTGCAGGGCGTTGCTTTGATTCTGCTTCCTCATGATCCTTTCAGTGAACTTCCAGATCGATTGGCGGCGCCCATCTCCTCTCCAATTAACTATAGGATAGTTATAACTAAAATCAAGCTATTCTAAAACCTCCTTCTCAATCACAGTTGGAAATTGTTAAACTATGTCAAATCATCATCATCATCATCAGTCCATCGACTGCTTTAATCGCTGGTGGGCACCTGAGGACAGAACAAACAGACAACCTCCTCGAGTATGCGCTGTTTACGGTGGCTCCCAGGTGTTCCGGCATTGTAAGGTATGCCCGCCTTTTCTCTGAAAGCATAGACGGTGCGAACGTTTCACCTTCCGATCGTTGTACTCTGCGTTGGTGGCTTGTTGTTTGTCGCCCCAGTCGCCCACTTGTAACCTAGAGTAAGTCAATGGGATGCGCGGCTCTTATTGATGCATGTCTCGATCGATCTGGCATGGTGTTGCTTTGATTCTCCAAGAAATACATGATACCAGACATGATAGATACGAAAAAAAAAAAAAAAAGGATCATCTGAAATTTACAAAAATTGATATTAGGTTGAGCTTTTGTAAAAAATTATTATTGCATTTGTTTGATTAATTTGATTACTATTTTTCCCTTTGAGTGTTTCCGACAATAAGCGTTTCTTTCAAATAATCTATTTTCTTGATTATAAGTCGAATTAAAATTGAAACGAATGCTGGAAGACACGCACTTATCGCTTAAAAAAATCGCTTAAACTGTTCGAAACGCATTCCTTATTCTAAAATTCTAACAGATTTGCAGCTGTGGTTTTGATCTATTTTCAGCGGCGTCGTCTATTTTCCAAAATAGCCTGTTTGGCATAAGTTCAATCTTACCAAGTCAATATATTACGGCCGTGATATTCGGATCGGTAAGTAATGCAATACAGTTTTGCTTTCATTCATACAGTAATATATAATTTTTCTCTAGCTGGCAGATTAATTCCGGCATGTTAGGATTGAAATTATGAAAATTTATGAAGCAACTGTCGACGGTTCATGTATACCGTTTGTTACTCTTTTCGAATTTACCATTTGATTTAAAATCGTATGATGAATGTGTAGGTTTGTTTAAAATATGATGCGTTAATTATTTTTAGTTTTTGATTTTGTTTTGTATTCAATGTTACATGAATGTGATAGTATTTTTTTAATGTGAATATTTGTGATCTTCAATGATTGAGCATTACATTGACTACGAAAATTTGAATACATTTTAAATTACGTGTCACTTTTAAGATGACAGATTGTGTGGTTGCCAGCGAAAGGAACAGCCCAAGATGCGTAGTATGAATTGGAGATACCAAGATTAAGCAAGTACAAAAAATTAAATATCTAAGGAATACCTTAATAGTGGAAGGATAATGTGACACCGAAATCCGAAGAAGTAGTGGAAGAACAAAAGATGCCTTCCAAAAGCTAAGTAATGTCTTAAGAAACAAAGATTTCATTAGAAACAAAGAAAAGAATACTGAACTGTTATGTAATATCAATCCTCCTATATGGCAGTGTATGCTAGACAATCTTCTCATAGATGAAGAAGTGACCTGAGGCAAAGGAAACATGACTCTACAAAAGAATGCTGAAAATACCATGGACAGTGCATGTGGATAACGAAAAAGTTTTAGGAAAAATGAAAATTAAGATGTCACTTTTATTTAGAATCAGAAAAAGACAGTGGAAATTTCTAGGATACATAATGGGGAGAGAGGGCTTGGAGAATTTGATGCACACATGACATATTGAAGGCCAGAGGGACAGAGAAAATAATAACTATGTTGTGCAAATGGTTGGTAGAACAGGGATGTTTTAAAATCATTTTACCCCAAGCAAGGCAATAAAGCCCAGGCGCAAAGGATTATTGAATGTAAGAAAAAAAAAAAAAAAAACACTATTAAGGATAACAATAAACAATAAGAGAAGAGGAATTAAGAAGACAAGATTAGATTAAAAAATTTTGAAGATCAAAGTTAACTAAGAAGTAAGAAGCCGGAAGAGAGTTCCACAAGCGAGAAGTACGACAGAAGAAACTGTTAGCATAGAACTTACGGTTGCATCTAGCCATTTCAACTGTAAAATGTTGAGAACCTGCTGCCAATCTAGTACTGTGCTTAAATTCATAAAGTCTAGATACCATAAAAGAACATCCATGAAAACATGAAAATATTTATAGAAAAGACACAGGGTTAGGAGATATAGCAAAAAGAGAAACGAAGAGCTCCAAAGAACAAGAAGTTGTGGAGTGCCATGATCACCCACGTCCGGAAGGGACACGGCAAATAGAAGACAATTGTTACTTTGAATTTTAAAATAGTTTTGTTAATTATTGGTTGTTTTAACTAAGAAGACTAGTTTCTCACCTTTGAAATGTTTTTTTCAGCTTTTGTTAAGTATTTGTTTATTATTAATGATATATAAACTCATCACAGTTGCTTTATTCTTGGATGTGCGGGTGCTGCAATGGATAATGACTCGGACTTGTTAATCGGAGAGTCGAGTTCCAATTCCCGTGGGGTTCGTTATATTCACTTACGCACAAATAACCTTAGGAAATCTATGAATGCACTTCTCTCTCCAGCTATATGTTAATTAATAAAACTTTTATCACTCGACCATTATTATCTATAAAAACATACAATCTAAAATATTTTCTGGCTTTAAGTAACCTGAAAAGTGTTGATAAGCCGTAAAAAAACAAATCATTAAATAAATCTTGAACAAGATAAACGTCATTTAAAAGCTTATAATCAGACATTAAAAAATAATGTTCTCCCAAAAGAAGAACCGCTTTCTCCCGATCTATTTCTGGTGGTATTTTCAGGTTTGTTTAGCAAATTATTATCTTTACAAATTGAATTGATTTAACAATTTTCATTTGTTAAGATTTTATATTTTAATCGTGCGCCAGTTTTGTTCTACCACATAGTCCCATAAATTGTTTTCCGTCGTCCCTGTTATATATATATATATATATATATATATATATATATATATATATATATATATATATATTTCCCAACGATTTTCTCTGACGTAAGGTTGGTCGAAAGGTTCCTCAGATATTCTCTTTCTTAGTATTAAAATGTTGACATTTTCCCCATTTTAGGCAATAATAACATTTTACCGTATCAAATAATTGTTTAAACACACACTCACACACACGCACACACACGCACACGCACACACACATACAAAACACGCAAACATACGCACACACAGACACACACACACTCTCTCTCACACACACACATATCTATAATAATAATATTTGGTCACTCTCGTTCGGGGATACCCATCACCTAGAGCGGCTAACCAATCCCTATTGCAGACGCTCGCTCAGGCACATTTGTGCTTTATCAACACCCACAGAAAACAGCTGTGGTTTATACTGCAACTATGTTAAGCAGACCTTAGTTACAGTTTCTGGGAGAGAGCGTGTTATCTAGCGTAATTAACCATTTGAACAAGGCCAGCAAGCTCAACACCTCGGCCACGATGATTTGTGGATTTGTGCTAGCACATATATCGAGTTCCGTCTATCCAATTTCACTCACAAGGCTTGGGTCAATCTGTGGTATGGTTTTCAGGTTTTTTCCACACACACACACACACACACACACACACACACATATATATATATATATATATTTATATATATGACTAGCAGCATGGCCCGGCTTTGCCCGTGCTTGATTCAAAAATCATTCGACTCATACAGCAATCGCTATCACTTGACTTAAAATATTTTTGCCCTTCCTTGCCTTTAAAGGAGTGCCCTTTGCCGTGCTGATGTTGCTACATGCCTTACTTCTTGCCTATCTGCGATTTTTTCTAGGCTCTATACTAAATATTAAATCTGTTACGAAAAAAGAACTAAACAAAATGAACACAAAACGATCAGCTTTAAAAAAGGATTCGTAACTGGAAAAACCGAATGAAAAAAGAATGTTAACAACAAATACTTTTTCATACCTAACCCAGTTCTGCGGAATCAGAATCAACGTTGAGTTTAAGCAAGCGAATCAGCCAATTAGAGTAAAGTGCCATGCAGATTTAAATTTTTCCCACTTGTGATGAATGCAGCTATCGATATTTTTTGCATGCTAGCATGCTAGTTAACATTCGTGTCAGTCAGCTGTTGGCTCTCACGCTGGTCAATAGAATCTTCCTGCCTATTCGTGGCAGCCAGCTATAGGCTCTCACTCTGGCCAGTAGAAAATGGCCGCAAACTACACGAAAATTGCCGTAGAAGCATGAAAAAAATCGATTATTTCCACTATCGATGGGAGTTGGGAAATGCAAAGTCGGTCTTGGCCTTCCTGCTAACTTGGAGCATGTGCATGTAAATTTTGGTGCAAATCTGTCGAAAATTGCGGCCGGGCATTCGTTACACACACATCCTGTCTTTTATAGATTCAGATAGAATATAGTTTTAAGGTTTGAAGTGCGTAATATCAAGGATAGAGAGTATGTGAACGAAGAAGTGTCATTGAAGCCAACACCCTGTGTTGACTTATATATATATATATATATATATATATATATATATATATATATATATATATATATATATATATATATATATATATATTAGGTTGGTGCAAAAATAATGACGTAATAATGTCGTTTTTTGACGTATTTTTTAACGTCAAAAAACGACATTACTACGTCATTATTTTTGCACCAACCTAATATATATATTTGTGTATGCATACATATCTATTTATATTTGTAAATAATAATAAGAACAATAACACAGATCGTTAACACCAAAAAAAATACGTAGTACAGTAAATTATAGAAGTTTAAACCGTAATCAAATTTTTGTTAAGAAGGTGCTCAACAGGAAAAATGAGGCAACAAAGGTTAATAAAGAAAAGCTCTTAAATATACCGACTGAATAATGGTATATCTGCGAAAGTCGGATAGATAACTTTTCTTTATTAATTTTACTGATACAGATAGATTGATAGATCACTTTCTAGTAATAACATTTACTTCTGCGCAACTATTGTAATCCACATTACAGGAAAATTATCTCAGTTACAATAAAGTTAGAATAAATAATGGTATATAAAAACTGGCGATGATGTCTACTTATTGGAGAGCTTTGAACGTTTAAGGAGCATAAGTGAATGCAAGAAAACTGACCATAAAAGAATTTCAAGTCTAGGCATGGCTGAGCAAAGACGGCAATAGAGAGGAAATCGTGCAAACAAATAAGACATGACAAACAAGTTGTTCAATCGCAAAATAGATGACCTCATTAATAAAATTGTTTGAATCTAGGATATTCAGAAATGCAATATCCCGACCTTTCAAGAAAGAAGAGTGAATTGGGTTTTATGAGGTAAGAGGAATTATATATCTGATCATAAGTCCACCTCAACGCGGTATTATGTTTAGAAAGCTTGTCTCGCTAGAATAATTACGACTGCGTAGTGAATTCGATCCTCATTAAGTACCCCATATTTTTGGCCTTGTGCTTAGAAAATCAACACATCTGGGCGAAGATAAAAGGATATATATATATATATATATATATATATATATATATATATATATATATATATAAAGAAAGGACAGTAAGACATGTAATCAGGTGTTCTTATTAATATTTTTATTTTTTATAAAATAGTGCTCAATGTAAATTTACAGAGCATTAATATTATAAATTAACTGATTTAAAATATGTGTTTTTCGCTACACAGTACTAACCATATTTCAAAAATTAAAAGCTAAAAAGCTATATATATCCGGATTTTACCCAAGGAATGGACGTGAAAGCCAAAGTCGAGCCGATAATGAGCGTATCACTTCGAACTTCATCCGAAATTCGCTTAAAAACAAACAAACAAACAATCAGTGCAAATGTGCATATTTGTAAAAGAACTGAAACTGTCTCATTAGCTGTAATGATGGCGTCAGTTGAAAAGTTTTTCATATACTTTCTGTTTCTCAACCACCGCACAGATAATAAATAGTTAGTCTAATGCAACCGAAATTAAAGTAAAATCAAGTATATTTCTCTTCTATATGGGTAACCTGTCGTTCATTACAGATTTTAAGTTATTACAAGTCTTCTTACAGTGGAATCCCACTGAATCACCGCCTGTGCTGTCGTTTCTGTCGAAAATTAGTGGTAAGTAACGCTTACTCAAAAGCCTAACCAGTCACAAAACAATACAATCGTATTACGGACCTATTTTTAACAGATATCGGAAACAAAGGACACAATCTGGAGTAGTCGACCTAGTTTATAAGACTCGTACACTTATGATAACACCGGATACTATTGGTCAATACGGTTTTCTAAGTGTAGCATCAGATGTGGCACAAGGTCGAAAGTATAGAACACACACTGCTATTCGAACTCACTATTCAATAGTAATTGATCTAACGAGACAAGCTTGTTAACCATTACACCACGTGTCGTAGTACTTGTATGTATCGAATGTAGTTGATAATTTTCTCACAGGAAATATTCGGTAGTTAATGGCCAACATTAAGCCTTCCTATCGACTTATTTTTTTTTTTTATTTCTGTTTTGTTTTTTGTTTTGTTTTATTTTATAAACTCTTGTTTTACAACACAATATATTTGTTGACGGTTGACATTATACACATTAGGAGCGGACACCTTGTCTTTGTTAAACTCACTGCTTGTGTAAACGTTACCTGTTGACACTCACTCTGCATGTATCTATTCCAATTAATAAGTTCTTTATTTTTACAAACCGAGAAAACATTTGCTGGCTGCGGTAACCATATCTGTTTCAAATAGATGCTATCCAATACCATGGGCTTCTGTTGCAGCTATGATGCAATTTAATATGTATTATTTACATTTCGTTGCGTGGCCTCAATGACACTGAGTGTGATGCCGTTGAGTGTTCTGAATTCCTGGTAGCGGTGCCCTTGGTGGCAAGGTCGAAGGTGAGGACTCAGACTAACCGCAAAGAGACCCTAACGATGGAACAAGCGGATGACGATAACAACAGATCTCAACGGTTGAACCAGCGGATAAAGTTGGCTAGAGTAAGCAAAGTTGGTTCACTGTGTCGTGTCAAAAACTTTTCTCATCAGAATCCATCTTGCACATTTATAAATCTAACATTCGTCCGTGCATTGAATACTGTGGCCATATGTAGTCTGGTGACCCTGCTGTACATTTTAAGATTCTGGACAAAAAAATCAAAGTATGGTCTGTAATATAAACGATCCTGACTAGGCATCTCGACTTCAGTCACTTTCTCACCGATGTGACGTAGCTTCACTTTGTTTTTCATGGTGACTCTTCTGATTAGTTTTCCTCCTTGCTGTCTCGAGTGCATGAATTTAAGTGCGTTACTAGACTGACAACTAGCTTTCACCGTATTACTGTTGAACAAGCTAGATGCAACTACCAGCTTCTTTTCTCTCACGTCTCACCCGTGGAAGTCCCTACGAATTTCTTGCTCCCCTGATAACTACAAATCTTAAAAAATTTAAATTCAACGTAAATCGCCATCTTTTGTCTTCTCCCTGTTCCTGCTTTTTTCGTTCTTCAATCCTCCCTACTAAAGTCTTCTCCTTCTCATTCAGTTCCTGTAACCCTTATTTTTAGTGGCATTATCTACTTACTTCGATTGAAACGAATAATAATTTAAAAAAAAAAACAGCAGACATGTCACCATGAGGTTATCATTTATTTTTAGCAATGCAGCCTTCTTTATCAGAAATTCCTCAGAAATTTAAAAATATCTCTGAGGTTTAAAATTTCACTGACAACTTTACTGAGTCAAGCTAAAATCGACGAAATTTTATAACTTCTGTGATGTTACAGTGGAATAATAGATAGCGGCTCAGATTGAAGAATTGGAGAGCCGAGTTCAAATTCCAATCAAATCCATTACATTCATTTACATGCTAATACCCTTGGGAAAGGTATTAAACCTCTTCTCCTCCCAGCTATAGGTAAATAGCAGGACAGACCGGGTTCTATAGCGTTGGATGGCAACTGATCTACCGGAGAAAAAATAGCAACCTACTGCGGGAAAAAAATCTGCCTCGTCAGTCATGTATCAAAAGATACATGATCGCCTAAGCGTGTATCACGCATGAGACATAACTGAGTTATGTTGGCGAAAGACAGAAAATATTTAATGACTGATATAAATATATGTACTAGTTACTAAATTCGGTCATTGGTGTGAGTATTCAATGAGTGAAAACAGTTTTGTCTGAACACCTGTTCTAATAGGATGTTAAAATCTACACCTATCTGCGTATTCGTTTATTTTGACACTCAATTATGCGTTGCTTGATTCAGCATAGAAACAAACATGGGGATATTAATAAAAAATGTGTGCAGCAATGAATCTATTTTATCTGGAAATGCAAATACCTCGCAAAGTAATTATATGTTGGTCGTTCTGTTTAGTCCGAGTTGTGTTTTAAATACTGAAACTTGGCTATAAATAATGTCATGTTGGCCTAAAAGAGGACAAACGATTTATTAACGTTTCACTTCTGTTTTGCATAGAGTTCAGTATTAATTATTGTTTAATTTTCTTTATCTTTTCAGAATTTTGCCGGGATCTTAACGTCAGTAGCATCCATCATCAGCATTGCAAGTAAGCTTTGTTTCAAATTTAAATTATACAATGACCTAGTTTATTTTAAAACAACATTACGAGGTCCTTCTTGTTATTTCGTAAGACCATGAGGCGTTATTAAGCAGTATAAAATAGATATTAAAAAAAACAAACTTATTAGGTTGGTGCAAAAATAATGTCGTTTTCTAACATATGTTACTATGTGAGAAAACGACACTATTTTTGCGCCAACCTAATAAAATAACCCTGATTTATGAGATATCCAGGATATTATAGTAGCTGCTTTAAAAAAAAATGAAGCTACCGTCTGTTTTGTTATCACCATTCACACCCTAAATTTTGCCCAGTGACCGAGACGCTGGTGCTCCCAATGAGGATCCATACTTTGAACGTCTGTTGTACTTCAGATTTTCACCAGATCTCAAGTGGCTTTCATATATACGATCCATTGCTAAAGATAATATTTTCTCTCATATTTAAACTGAAAAAATCCGTTTCTTACTTTGGTATTTACTCATCATTAGCCAAATGCAGAAAGATCTATACCCCCTGCTTTATAGATTTCTCAAAGGTTTTTCATAAGGTACGACACGAAGAGCTACTTGAAATATTAGAAGAGCTCTATTTATATGTGAAATATATTCAAGCAATCAGTAACTTCTACTGGGAACAAACATCTTGCATGCACATAGAGAACGATTACACAGAATCAGATAGAGGAGTACAAAAAGAATGTGTTTTCCCATATTTATTTCATTTGTACAGCAAGAACATTACCAAAAGAACTGGAAAGTACTAGTGTTTATTAATAGTAGATATAATATTAACAACGTAAGATATGTAGATAACAACGAGATTATGGCAGTCTGGGAAAGAAAACTGAAAGTACTATTAGAAACTTTAGTAAAGGAAAGCAAAAACAAAACACTAATCATTAATTTTAAGAAGACAGCATGGTGTCACCGAAAGAGACAGCCTAAGGCATCAGCGTCAAAATAAAGCGTATACAGAAATTTAACTACGTAGCGAATGTAGTAACAAATAGCAGAAAGTGTACCACAAATTCGAAGGTGCATAAGAATAGCGAAAAGTGGCTACCATAATGTAAGCAAAGTAATAAAAGATGAGGAAATGTCCTTAGAAACAAAGAAAACTGCTAATATCATATCTATCCTCTTGTACGACAGTAAATTTTGGACATTTTTCTCAGAGGTGAAGGAGAGACCTAAAGCGAGATATACGAACAAATGCCATGAATACTATGGATACAATGGACAGCATATATATATATATATATATATATATATATATATATATATATATATATATATATATATATATATATATATATATATATGTGCTGTTCGATAAAAGTGACTCACCTGATTTTTTTTACTCAAAATTTTTTTTGCCTATTGTTTGATGAAACGAAAGTTGAGCTAAATTCAAAGGATAAGCGATCTAAAATCCGAAGAAGAAGCTTTGAAAGCTTTTTGAATTTAGCAGTAAGTACTGTCAAGCATCCGTTCAGCATAATGTTTTGGGGATGTTTTCCTTTTCATGGAACTGGTTTCTTAAAACCTATTGAAAAGACCCTCAGTACGAGCAGTACAAGAGAATTTTAGAGTCTTGTCTGCTCCCTTCTGCTGAAAGGGTGCAAATCGACCCCACCAAGCTCATTTTTATGCAGGATAATGTTCCCTGTCACAAATCAAAATTGATGAAGGAATACTTTGATGAGAAGCAGGTGAGTGTTGTGACATGGCCGCCCCAATCTCCTGACCTGAACCCCATAGAAAATTTATGGAGCATTATAAAGTACAGGCTCTCGAGAAAGCAGTTAAGCAACAAATAGGATTTTATTGTGAATTTAATATCCGAATGGAATTCACTGCTTGGCGATGAGAACCTAATGAAGTCAATGCCAAAAAGGGTTGAAAAGGTTATTCAAAATAAAGGAGGACCCATAGATTATTAAATATTTCGAACTATATTACCTATTATAAATAAATTATACCTCTATTATTCTTTATTTAAGAATGTTAAATGTTCGGTTATGTTTCTATTGATTACTAGTTGCAGGAAATAAGAGAGTAATTTTTTTTGGACAGAGTTTTTCCCTAAATCTTATTTATATCCAAAATTATAATTATCAATAGAATACCTGAGGGTGAATAAACTTTTTTCCTAGGTGGTCGGGAAGGGGTCTTTATATTAGTAAGATAAAAAGTTATTCTAACCCCCAAAACAATAGACAAAAAATATTTGTAGTAAAAAAATCAGGTGAGTCACTTTTATCAAACAGCACTGAATATATATATATATATATATATATATATATATATATATATATATATATATATATATATGCTATATATATATATATATATATATATATATATATGTATATATATGCTATATATATATATATATATATGCTATATATATATATATATATATGCTATATATATATGCTATATATATATATATGCTATATATATATATATATATATATGCTATATATATATGCTACATATATGCTATATATATATATATATATATAGCGAGGACTTTTTAAGAAAAATAGGAACTACAAGTAGTCAAATAATATCGAGACAGCTGCAATGTCTGGAACCCACAACGAGAAAAGAATCCCTGGAGAATTTAACACGCACAAGACAAACAGGAAACTTCGAATGATCTACTTAACAAGTCTCAGTGAATGGATGGCCGAAAATGTTCAAAGCGTGGTGATAAAAGGGCAAGAGTTATACAGAACAACAATATATAGAAAGGTGTGTTGAGCAATGATCGTCCACGTCTGGAAAGGACATGGCATATGAAAGATGATAGCCCAAATAAATTTTGAGTCAAATTTTTTTTGTGCACCAGCAGATAAAATTCAATGTAGTGGACATCTTATTTGCAATTTCGTATTCCGTGTTTTCATTTAGCCACTGTTAAACCCCAGAAATAATGCATTTATTAAGTTTTATTATTAGGTTGGTGCAAAAATAATGTCGTTTTCTCACATATTAAGATATGTGAGAAAACGACATTATGTTTGCACCAACCTAATAAATAATTGTCCGTAAGTATAAGAGTAGTGATTCTAGCAATTCGGATATGCTAAAAAGAATGTGTAATGTGCTTTCTTTAAGAGAAAAGGTGGAAGTTCTCGACTTAACAAGCAATGAAAACGGTATAGTGGGATTGATAAGATCTTTCGTCAAGAAAGAATCTTCTATCAGTCACATAATATGTATTTTATTATTGTAAAACTTTTATTGTGCTTAAGCGTAAATAATATTTCATTCGTCACAGATCATTTATTACGGCATATTGGTATAATGTTTCTATTTTATTATTAGATAGTTCAGTTAATCTCATAACGATATGCCGTAAGAAGGAATCTTCCATCCGTTACATAACTTTTATTATTGCTTATTGTTATTATGTTTAAATTTTATTATTAGATAAGGAAGTGTTTATACGTCATTAACTTTATTGTTATGCTTATTCTCTTTTATTATTAATTATTGTGGCTAATCTTTTGTGAATTATAAGAACGAATCTTCACATAATTTTTATTACGTCACATTGTTATAATCGTTTTATTTTTTTAAATTATTTGCTGATGTTAATCGCTTGTGCTTTATAAGATCGAACTTCCGATCTGTTACATACGCTTTATTACAGTATATCGTTATAGTTGTTTGATATTTTTTTCATTAGCGACACTTGTTAATCAATTCTTGTACCTTATTTATAAATTAAACTATATCACAGTTTTGTTTGCATAGGAAAAAAATTACTCTATATCGCTTCTGGTGTACACTACTGTAACATCCACCGAGAAGTGAAATCATTAATAATGGTTTATGATAATGTTTGATACTATAGCGTGTCGCTCTCTTCGGAGAATCAGTCAGTCAGTTATGTGCCATGTGTGATACACGCATAGGCGATCATGTATCTTTAGGTACATGACTGACGAGGCAGATTATTTACCCACAGTAGGTTGCCATTTCTTTCTCCGGTAGACCAGTTGCCACCCAAAGCTATAGCTCCAAAGTTGTCCTGCTATTTACTCATAGCTGAGGGGAGAAGAAGAGGATTCACGCATTTCCCAAGGGTATTAGATTCGACTGGAATTCGAGCTCGGCTCTCCGATCCCTTAATCTGAGTCGCTATCCATTACTGAAAAAATAAATAAATAAATAAATAAATAAATAAAAATAGCATAAATGTATATTAGGAAGAGGATTCTCACGCTAGTGAATTAACAGTCTCGTCTTTTATTGATGATTTATTTTCGCTATGAGTATCAACAAAGAGTCTGTCGGAAGAGAAAATAAGTTCAGTTTCCTGATCTATATCTGCAAATTGTATTGTTTAAGTATATTGTGTGTTTTTGTTTTTTTTATTATCAAGATTAGACAATGATTTTCAGTTTTCTTTCTGCAGTTTCTTCCAACGCTCGAACCTCGGCGTTCTTCTATTTCTCCACGGCCATTTTTATGCTGATCATTGCCTTGATTACAAACCGAATATTTCAGAAATTGGTAAGTCCCAAATTTGAAAGAAAAATTATCTGCATTTTTGCTGTCATAATGACGCTTGTTGGTTGGTTTTGTTTAACGGCATACCAACATCTATGGGTTATTTAATGGAGAAATCTAAATAGTTTGTACACAATTTTATGGTGATTTTCTAAGCGTAGCATAGATGTAGCACAATGCCGAAAGCATGGGGCACCCAGTGATGATCAAACTCACTATTCAATCGTAAGTGATATAGCGAGACAAACTTGCTAACCATTAAATCAAGTTGAGGTGCCCCTGAAAACAATTATATGGCTTCTACAAAATATATTTTGAACGCAATTGTATACTTTAACTACAGATAAATTGTATTGCTGGTTATTCCGCTTTAAAATGTATTGTTTGTCACTTTACTATAAATATGTACTATTGGTCCTTTTTATATAAAAATGTATGTTTATACTTTAATAGCGTTTTTTTTTTTTTTGTGGGGGGTCACTATTTGCCCATAGCTGGTACCTTAACAGGTGGTACCACATTGGTTCAGGGTGAGCCTGGGAACAATAGGAATTAAGAGGTAGTCCCACGCTCTTCAAAACCTCCTATCTCCCGATCAGAGGTCTTGCTGCCGGATGTAGTTCATCGTCATACCAGGAATGCTTTTATAATTACTAACATTTATCCTTATCTTTCTCATTTCTTTTTAAATACAACGCGGTTGGTGTAAGGGATAACGACTCAGGATAAGGAGCCGAGTTCGAATTCCAGTAGTATTCGTTGCATTTACATTTGAGCAAATTCCCTTATGAAAGGCATGAATCCATCTCCTCCTCCTATATATGGGTTAAATAATAGGACTTATACCTGGAAAAATAATTGTTATTCTAAAAAAGTTGCTAACGCATAACTGAGTCAAAGAAAAACAATGATTCTTACATTCCTAAATATTTTTCTGCAAGGGCTTGATAAGCTATAAAAACCAAATCAATCCATTAATAAATGTTATCCAGTGGTAGTTGTACAAAACTTATTTATAGTATGATGAAGAAGCGGAAACATGTTGAAAATTATCAAAAAAGTAAAAAGAAAAAAAATGTGGACGTAATTCCTCTTAAGTGGTCAGCTTTTCGATCAACCCATATAAAAGAGGATTATTGATAAATTTCAAAGATAAAACGAAATCACCAATGAAAACGAGACAAACCGTTTAAAAATCTATCCTCATATCTTTTCTCATTTAAAGAAAAGACAGTAATGAGTGTGAGTGATTGAATAATTTTTTCTGGACAGACATTTTGTATATATATATATATATATATATATATATATATATATATATATATCTACGAGGGTCATTCAATAAATAAGGTGAATTTTTCGGTATAAGGACTTCTAATACAGATAGGAGCTTACTTTTTTTTTTCAACGTAGTCTCCCAGCACCCTCACACACTTTCCCCATCTGTGCACAAACTTCCGTATTCCCTCAGCGAAACTCAGCCAGTCGCTCACAACACTTTTGACTTCATCGTCACTTTTAAACTTCGTGCCTCTCGTGAACGCTTTCAAGGGAACAAACAGGTGAAAGTCTGAAGGGGCAAGGTCTGGGCTGTAAGGGTGATGAGGGAGCAGTTCCCAGCCCAGCTCGTTGATGGTCTGCACCGTTTGGGCTGGCTGCTGTGTGAGGCCTTGTGTTGTCATGATGCAAGATAACTCCTTCTGACTGATGACCCCTGTGTTTGTTCTTTATGTCTTTCTTGACCTGCCTCAGCAGTTCACAGTAGTTCTTCTGTCAGAATGAATGAGGTCATTGACTGATTTGATCACCTCAGGAGACCTCACTTCTGTAGGCCTCCCAGGCCTGTCTTCATCCTCAACACTGCTCCGTCCTTCTTTAAACAATTTAGCCCACTTGTAAAGATTTTTTGGCTGAAACATGTGGCACAATACACAGTTGACATTCCCTTATGATTTCAACTGGTTTGCACCCTTCAGCAACCAAAAACTTGATAACTGACCGCTGTTCAATCCTGCAGCATGCTTCTTGATCGGGCATCTTTGTTAATCGCCAAAACTCTCAAAGTTTTTTTAATCTGCAAAAGAAATTAAATCCATGTGAAAAAGAAGTAAAACGAAAAAAAAATAAATAAATAAAAAAAGTAAGCTTCTATCTGTATTAGAAGTCCTTATACCGAAAAGTTCACCTTATTTATTGAATGACCCTCGTATATATATATATATATATATATATATATATATATATATATATATATATATATATATATATGTGTGTGTGTTATGATAAAAAACAAATTGAAAACGTCTATAAACTTTTAAAATTTCTAGAATTTTTATTTTTGTGTTGTTTGTTTTTCGTTAGTTAGACTTAAGTGTGAATCTGTGAACACAAGAGGGATCAACGTTTGGACAACCAATTAAACTCGCTTTTACTCTGATTTTACAAATGCCAATCATAATTAAAAAAAAGAACATAATTCTTTACATCAAAAATACTTCGATTGGGACCCGATAAAAATTCTACCAACTATAATACTTGACCGGCTTAGTATAGTTTTGTGGCCTCACATTTTAACCTCATCCACATGGGGAGGAAGGTGATCTCACTTTTCCCTTCATACATGGTCAGCTATGCCTCATTTTTCTATTTCACCTCGTGTAGTCTTACCTTAAGGGGGCGCCCTGTTTCTCCTTTATATTTTTTACCCCAGATGCATGGGATTACGCACACGCAGTACTTAGTCATCTTCTCCTCTACTTGCAAGAGTTACCTGCAAGGTGTCGAACCACTTTTGAAGGTCTTCCTGGCGTTATTTTGTGTTTTCTCTGATAATCACTTCACAGTAGGTAGACTAAAGATGTTTTCTGAGTTTTGTTATACTCTTACACCCAGTGTGTCGGAGATGCTGACATATACCCAGGTTAGTTGTTACGTTGTAGGGCACTGCTTATATTGACCATTTCTTGATTATATATCTCTGGGTTGCCACTTATATATTTGGATTTTGTAAGCAGGAGACAATCCCTTTCTCTACACAGTTTGGGTGGTGGGAGTGGAAGTTTAAAAACATAGAGAGTTGTTTTAAGGGGACATAACAAGGATATCCGGAAGAGGCATGTCACTAGAACAATCTACCTTGATGGAACAAACAACAGCCGAACGTCATGAATATGGCAACAAAGATGAGGACAACAGTCTGAATAATGTACATAATTTCAATACTTCATATCAGAAGTAACCATCGCCAATTCTTCACAAATAAATCCAAGAAACATCAAACTGCACTATCTAAACATTATTGGGAGTTGTTGGAAAGCAAATTAACCCCACAAGTAAAATGGAGAATCGTCTCGAGAGCTAGAACCCCGTTAAACTTCAGAGACCGATGTAATTTGTGCATTAAAGAAAAAATCCTAATAATAAAGCATAAGGATCCGGACATATTACTGAACAAACATAACGAGTTGATTTTTAAATGTAGACATAAAAACCACCTAAATTTAACTAAATATGTTTAGAAACAACTATATTAAAAGGGAAAATATTAATTTTGTTTTTGAAATGAATGTATGAACACATGGATACTATACTTGTTAGTATGTACTCTAAAAGTAGATGAACTTAGACATTTGTATGTGAATTTATATATATATATATGTATGAACATTTTGGATAAGGGTGCTTATATGAATATATGTACTTGTATAAATTGTGGGCACATATGTATAGAGGTATGTGTGTGTAGATATGTATATATATATACATATGTGGGAGTATGAATA
This sequence comes from Acanthosepion lycidas, assembly GCA_963932145.1. Taxonomy (NCBI): domain Eukaryota; kingdom Metazoa; phylum Mollusca; class Cephalopoda; order Sepiida; family Sepiidae; genus Acanthosepion; species Acanthosepion lycidas. The sequence goes on along the minus strand of OZ010577.1, from coordinate 87,204,117 downwards.
TATAAGTATAGGGTATATTTAGGTACTAGCGTTGTTTTTGTGCTAGGTATCGTTATATATATATATATGTATATATGTGTTTTGCATATGTGTAGGTGTATGTATATAGGTATGTGTTTGTGCATATGTGTAGATGTATGTGTATATGCATATGTATGTATATGCATAGATATATGTGTGTATACATGTATTTATATATATGTAGTATTTTGAATATAAAATTACTTGTAATCTGCATTTGTATATAGATGTAAATATCTTAGAATTGATATTTGTAATACATGTGTGAATAGATGTATAACATTGTAATATAAATACATATGCATGTGTGGATAGTTATGTCTAGAATCCTTTTCATATGCTTTTTTATGTATATAATCGTGTGTGTATATGTAGGTATATGTATATATGTGTGTATGTGTGTATATGTGTGTATATATATGGTTGTATATGTATATAAGGGTGTGTGTATGTATATGGGTATATATATACATATGTATGTATATATATATGTATAGATAGATAGATAGATAGATGGATAGATAGATATATATAGATATATGTGTATATATGTGTATATGTGTGTGTGTGTGTGTACGTGTATGGAATATTTTCAAATGGAAGGACATGGGTCTTTCTAATGGTGTTTTAAAATTACTCTTTTTAATGTTTAATATCACTTTCTCTTTTAATGTTCTATAATTAGAATTATGAGAATGTATATTTATCTTCTGGAGGGAGTTTCTTTTTAAAATTGTTAACTTAATTTAAATTTAAATATACCACTCTTTAACTATTAATAGTAATAATAATATTAACGAAATTCCTTTAATAATGAAGCACTTCAGAAGTCACCTAAAGTTAAACTTTAACTATGAAATCAAACTAAAATCTAAATAAATTTCAAATATTAAAATATAGGTAATGATTGATAAATGTATGTATATATAATTTATGTATGAAGATGGATGAACATTTGTGTATATTGTTACACGTGTGTCTATGTGTGTATTTGCACATGTAAATAAACGTATGTATATATGGATTTGCATAAATATGTTTGTGAGATGTATATAAGAAGAAAACAAAATCTTTAATATTACCCTCAAATATTATTCAATAATGAAACCTAATCCGTAAGTAAGTTTACCCATGTAATAATTAAGAAAAATTGCATTCATAAATTAGATTAAAAGTAAGACTAATGAAGATGTTACCGAAAATTTTTTTTTACAATATTAAGGAAGTACAATTGGTCGGGTAACGTAAATAAACTATTATAATTTGAAATATTTCTTTAATATGTTCTCTATAAATGTGCTAATAAAAATAGTAACTTATATTAAGTCCCTAAACTATTTACTTAAAAAATTAAATATTTAAACTGATAACAATCATCAATTTTTTTTTTTTTTTTAGACATCTAAATTTCTATCAAGCATTGAAATCTATCCTTAAATTTGTTAAAACACAATTACAAACTCTTTCGATTTACTTCCCTCTCTCCTTGCCGTAACACTCATTTGTATATATCTGTATTACTGTCTTCTGTCTCCTCTCTCTTTTCCATTTTTCATTTTCTTTTTTCCCTACTCCCCTCCCAAGTCTATATATCATTTCCGTTAAATTTACCATCTAAATAGGTCAAGGTTTGGTCACTCCTCCTATCCCAATGTAAAGCACGCTTAAGAGAGATATGAAATTACCCCCTCCCTATACTCTACCTTGTCTCTTTAGCTACCCCCTCATCCTCCCCTGTTAAATTACAAAAAATACACTACCCATCAATTTTCAATATCATTTTTCCTTTCATTTCGTTGTTGGAAGTGTTACCTGATGATCCGGAGTCCTTTAAAAGGATTTTGGTGAAATAAATTATTGTAATGGTACCTTAAAGTGGTCTGTTTTTCATTAATATATATATATATATATATATATATATATATATATATATATATATATATATATATATATATATCTTAGTAAAGCAAAATAAGGCGTCTATTGCAAATACGAACTATCTACTATAATAACGTTTGAAGCAATAAAAATGCCGGACTAAAAATAAATCCATTAACTGTTTAGGAATTGCTTTGTTTACGTTTTGGATACGAAACTGTGTAGAAAACAATCTGGATGAAGATGATGTGCTTTCCTAAACAAGGAATAATAGAACCTTTTTTTACTGTGACGCTATTCGTGGCCGAGCGGTAAAGCAACGTGGATCAAGCGATAGTTTTTCATGCAAAGAAAATTTATTTAAGAAGATATTTAAGGATTGCAGATAACCGGACCAGCTGGCATTACTTTCACTGTTTAAAATGTCAAGGATAACATCTCAAACATGTGTAACGATTAAAATATTATTCATAGTAATATATATATATTATATATATATTATATATATTATTATTATTATTATATAAATTATTATTATATATTATTATTATTATTATATATATATTATTATTATTATTATTATATATATTATTATATATATTATATTATATTTATGCTCTACTTTTGTATCGAGCACTATTTTTTAAAAATAATAACAAAAATACTTAAGAACTTTGGATTATTTACCTAACCAGTTCTTTCCTATTTTCTATATATTTTCACACACACACACACACACACACACACACACACACACACACACACACACACATACACACACACACATATATATATATATATATATATATATATATATATATATATATATATAGTTAGGTAATGAAAAGTTTGTTAATCCGTATGGATAATCCGAAGGAGGATGTAATCCAGAGAGCTCAATGTAAAACCAGAGCGGAAAATAGAAGCTTTTTTTTCACTTTAATAATTTGATAGTTAATAGTTTGAGAAATCCGTATCTCCGGAAAATTGGAAATTATATTAATGAAACTGTTGTGGTAAACCCTCTTACAGTATAATGAACTCTCCCTTCTCTCATAAATACAAACTGCGAGAGTCGGACGGGAGCGCAGAGTGTGGAGTGTAGTAGTAGATGCAGTGCTAATCTACTTATTACTAACACTATTGTTTTCATATATGTCTTCAATATACTTTTTTCAACCGACATTCGTCTTTCGTGTCTTTCTTTCTGGCCCCTAAACAGGCCACAACAGAAACCAAGCAGGCAATATGTTAGAATATGGAGAAATGTAAAAATTCACAATCATATCATTCAATGAAAACCTACGGAGAAGAAATGTTCTGGTCTCAAAAATCACTTTGCATCACATTTTAACCCTAACCACCCTTAGGATGGCCGCAGAAAGAGAACATACACCAATATTCGTACAATCAGTGCAAAGACTGTTTCCAAGTATAAATAATAATAGACCTATGAGGAAATTAAGAAAGCTATTAAGAAAGTTATTAATATTAAAGATCACTTCACATTGAGGCTGACTAATATATATATATATATATATATATATATATATATATAGGAAGGACGGTGGATTGAGGAATCGGAGAACCGAGTTTGAATTCCAGTCGGATCTATTACATTCACTTACGTGCTAATACCCTTGGGAAAGGTTTGAATCCTCTTCTTCTCCTTCCAGCTATGGGTAAATAGCAGGACAGACTGAGTTCTATAGCCTTGAATGGTGACTGGTTTAGGAGAAGGACAACTCTGAATTCAAAACCTGTGGAGGGTGGTTTGGGGACCTTGTGGCACGTAGTGCACCAGGTCTCTGTATTCGGCCCTTCAAAAAGTGTGGATGGTCCTGCACGAAACCTTCACCACTATAATCAAATCTCATGTGCTGTTGTCGGGCTGTCGGTTTCCTTGGAACTGATCTCCTTGACCCTCATACATCGAATTCGACGGGAGAGTCGAGTGGCATATATATATATATATATATTAGGGAGAGAGAGGGAGGGAGGGAGAGAGAGAGAGAGAGAGAGAGAGAGAGAGAGAGAGAGAGAGAGAGAGAGAGAGAGTGGATAATTCTTATTTGAAATAACCGCGCCATTTTTACCGCCTCGCTCGGTCATGAAGATCGTCATAGTCATGGTTCTTTTTTCCCTTCTTAGGGAAAGTACATCTTCATTAATTTTTCTCGAGAGCCCATATCTACTCAGTTTCGTATCCGAAACGTAAAGAAAGCAATTTCCAAAGAATTAATGGATTTATTTTTATTCCGACATTTTTTATTGTTCAAGCGTTATTATAGACAACAATTCATATCTGAAATAAACTCCCCATGTTTATTTATTAAACAGTCCGTATAGCCTCTATTGACAAGCACATTTCAGAAATCTTAGTAAAGAAAGCACGCCGGGTGAAACGCTAGTTTCCCCTACAAAGGTGAACGCAGGTTCGATCACTGTCAGAGAACACATTTTCTTTACTAAAATTTCCCGAATGCGCAAACTAGTACACGTAATGTACACTGTTTAATAAATAAAAACAGGGCGTCTATTTTAAATACGACTTATCCGCTTTAACAACATTTGAAGTAACATACACACACACACACACACACACACACATATATATATATATATATATATATATATATATATATATATGTAAATTAACTGCAGTTAATGTCAGTTATAGCACGCACCAGAACATTAAATGTTATAGAAACTCTCAACATTTAAATTTTAACGTCCATTTTAACTTAATATAGACTTAATTTAAATTTAAACATTCACCTTTTTGTTGCTGCTATTTTAATTGCTTTGAGTTATTCCACATTGTACTGATCGGGAATGTAGATATTTTATAGGATTCTTGACACAAATTTACTCCTAATAATCCACTAAATCCACCATAAAAAACAGTAGAGTATTAAGATTTTTTAACCTTCAGTAGCTACACGAAGGAGGAGGATATACTGAAAATAGTTTTAAACGCCATCATTATTCTAATTTATTCATATATAATGCAAAAAGAAAAGCGTACAACATCCACTAAGAATCATAATACTAAACGTGAAACTTACTCCCTCCCTAAAGTCTATAAATTAAACGAATTTTTATGTAAAATTCAATAAAAAATACTTCAAAAACAATAAACGTAAAACCAAATGCTAGTATTAAACCTGAAGCCGGAATTAAAAAATTAGATTTACAAAAATATATGCCACTTGAAGCATGAGACATCTAGAAAGTAAAACAGCAAGTATGCGAACACAGGAAAGACTTTAAAAAATCTCAACATATGTGACCATAGTTTCATTTTACAGACTGCAGTTCTGATTAAAAAAAAAAGAAATTTATATAAACGAAACATGTTCAGTGTGCAACATTTTCAGATATTTGTACGGTACAATGTAACGCAGGATAATACCACATATCTCCAATTTGCATCAGGCTATGGTTAATACAACGTAGGGTTATCAAATGGAATAAAAATAGAAATAATAAATAGGTCGCATAACAAGAAACAATAAAAGAGAATGTATTAAAAATTCAGGTTAATTAAAATAATAAAAACAGAAGTATTAAAAACTGAACGAGATTATAATTTTATAATTTAGATATATCGGACGTTAAAATTTATATTTAAATATGGTGACTCTCATTCTAACGTCTTTCTGCAAAATGTAGCTGATGCTTATTGTAGTTTTTTTTTTTCTTTTTTGGGCCTATACTTTTAATTACTTCAACGAACCTGACTTGTTCCTATTGAACGAAATGCGTCAGAAGTTTTCAGTCTTGTAATTTATTTAATCTCTCTCACTCTTTCTATCTCTCTGTACATACTGACACACACACACACACACACACACACACATATATATAGTCGACAAAATAATAAAAGATCAATCGACTTCAAAGTTTCACTGGCACACTGCTCATCTGAAATCAAGTAGCGTATTTAATGTGGCATTTTTCTTCTCACGTAATCAAAACGGAATAGTCCATTATTTATGAATTATTAGAAGAAGATATTAAACTCTTCTGTCTTTCTGTCTTTTTCCCACTGAAACCAAGTAGCGACTCTGATATATATATATATATATATATATATATAAGATAGATAGATAGAGAGAGAGAGATAGAGAGATAGAGAGAGAAATATATATTTCTCTATATATATATTTTCTAAAGAATTGATTTTTTAATCCAATATTTTTATTATTTCAAATGTTATTTTAGTGGATACGCCAGCTTGAAATATACACCCCAAAAGATTTGATGAAATAGACAGGTCGATATACTTAATACATAATGTTTAAAAATGAAAATAAAAAACAGTATCTATTAAAATGACTATGTACATGTACAATCTCCACCAGGGACAATTCGTTTGATTTTATTGTTCACTGAAGACATTTGGGTTTAAGATCAAAAGATGAATATGAGGCAAGAGTTCAGAATTTCAGCGTCAGTCATATGTTCCAACAGTTTTGCCGGCTTGAAAAATAGGTGTGTTCAAACAAATGGTGGTATGTTCTAAGTTGTTTAACACATCTAAATGTAAATAATATCATGAAATAAAAGCTGAAATTCTGAACTCTTGGCTCATATTCATCTTTTGATCTTAAACAAAAAATGTCTCCCGTGAACAAAAAAAAAAAAAAGGAAAAAAAAAAAAAGAAGTATTGACCGTGGCTCCCCAATACTTTTGGAGTAGACTGTATATTTATTAAAAAATAATGGATAATTTACAAAGAAAAATGATAATTTTTATATAATCTAAGACATTTTTTCGTTATCAAAAAGAATGTGTGAAAAAAGAATTTTAGTAAATAAATTTTAAGTAAACTTAATATTTTAAGATTTCTAACTTCATAGTTTATTGGATATTAAATATACTGGACTTCTCTAAATATCTGTTAAAGATTTTCATTATGTTAATATTGTCGTAATATTTAAAAGCTTGGTTGGCTTGATGCAAATGTAGTTACAGTTTATATTATAGAGTAAGAATAAATGTTTCTTTATTTTTTTAATTTTTAATTTTTTGTTAGATTTTTTAAAATTATTCTTATTGGTTGTGCAATCCAAGTTTTGTTGGGCATGTATGTACAAAAAAAGTAACTAAATTCAAGTCGAATTGAAAGTAATCTTGAACGGCCACTCTTCTAGATCTATTTGCATTAATGCCGGTATCCCGCAAGGCTTTATCCTTAGACCCACGTTGTTCCTAATTTTCATCAACGACCTTCTTGATGGCATCATTTCTCAACACGGTATCTATGCTGATGATACAACCATTTATTTCTGTCTTAATAAAACAATCTGATCGGTTTGATAAAGTCGAATTTGCAGCTGGTGTAAAAAAATCATTTACTTTCAGTTGTTAATTGCAGCAAGGAATGACTTGTTAATTTTAACAATGACTTGTTAATTTTGATTGACTTGTTATTTTTTTAAGAAATATCCTGGTCTCAAAGATTACTTTGCCCTACCTTGACCACACTAAACTTAAGATGCCCACAGAAATAGAACATATGCCTATATTCATACAAACATTACAAAGTCTGTCTCCAAACATAAATAATAATAAGGTTATGAAGAAATTAAGAATGCTATTAAAAAAGTTATTAATAATAAAGATAACTTCACATCGAGGCTGAACCTTCGAAAATAGCTTACTTTCTCCACGGATTCAGTAACAAATTTCTCTATTTTATCAAAGAAGTCGGAAATCAGAAATCAGAAATGTCTAGCCAAAAAGGGAGATTTATTAGGCATTAATGCATTACTGAAACAAAAAGGTAACCTTCAAGATACTTAGACATAAAGAAGTATGTTAATTGAATCCATCATGGTGAAAGTATTAATGACAACTGGTCTCTTTTAAACGTCGGAGAGAACCCTTTTTACCTTCCATCAGTATGGCTGATGCTAACCTCCAGGAAAGTGATAAAATACTCCTTCTCGAACTAACTTTTTCTGCAGACATGAAATGGAAAGATTATCTTCAATCCAATTACTAGGTCTGCTGCTTGGAATGTTAGTTCAGTGAGCCGTGCTAGATAATTTTTATCGCCAGAATCTATCTTACATATTTATAAGTCTACCATTCGTCCATGCTTTAAATACTGCTGTCACATCTCGTCCGGTGTTATTGCTATATACTTAGAGACTCTTTATGAAATCTACACAAGAATCTGGCACGTTATTTTCCCTGACCTTTACTCACTTTCCCACCGCCGTAACATAGCTTCACTGTGTTTTTTCTATAAATACTTTGATGGTAATTGTTCAGATGAGCTTTCTGCTATAGTAACTAGATTTTATGAATTTTAACGTAGTACCATATTGACGGGGGAGGTCTCATTATTTTACAGTTGAAATGGCTAGAAGTAATTGTAAATTCTATGTAAACCGTTTCTTCTGTCGCACTTCTCGCTTCCCAGTTAACTTTGATCTTCAAAAATTTAATTCCAATTTCAATCGTTACCTTCTCTATTCCTAAGTCTTGTTATTTTACTCTCCTCTCATCTTAATAATATTTTGTTCTCCTGTTCTCTAATACTGCGTTCTAATGGCTTTATTGCCTTGCTTGGGGTTATGATTAAAGGCAATAGTTAATATTGTAAAGTGTACGAAATATTAATTGTTGAATATTAGTTACAATTAAATATAAGATAAATATTCCACTTTGTTTACTGTTAATATTAAAAACTATTTTTTAATATTGAACACTTTACTTGCTTAAAAATGTTGTACTTCAGACAGACGGGTCGATTTTTTATTTATTTATTTGGCGAAAGGCAATCTAAATTTATTTTTATTATTATTATTATTATTATTATTATTATTATTATTATTATTATTATTATTATTATCATATTTGTACTTTTTTACAGCCTTTGTACCTATATCACAAATCACAGGTGTTGAAGAAATCAGACCAGACTGAAAAAAAATTGCGACAACCATTTTGGAAAATATTTAAGAAGGTTGGTGTAAATATTCTTGAAATTATGTTTTAAAAAAATCACTTAATCTCAATCCGGGAATGCCACTAGTGCACAGAGGGTTACAGGGAGTGAAAATAAAAGAGAAGACTGAGAATAGGGTGGATTGAAGAAAGGACAAAAGATGAACGTGATTCAACAAGACAGAAGATGGCGATTGATGCAGCATTTAAATTTTTGAAAATTGTAGCTATTAGGGATGCAAGTAAATGGAAGGAAGTTCAACAGGTGGGTAGTGCAAAAAAAAAAAGAAACTCTTGGGGTAGAAGTGGTGGTGGCATTTATCTATTTCAACAGTAAAACGGTGGGACCTAGATGCCAATCTAGTAACACGCTTAAACTCATGTATTCGAGGCATCAGTAAAAAAAAAAAAAAGAAAAAATGTTCGCCAGAGCTGTTGCCATGAAAATATTTGTAGAAATAAAAATTTCTACTGATTTGTATGGAGTGTTGGAAACAGACATTTTTGCAAGTTATAGTTAACATTTTAATGATATCTTCGAGTTGAAAATTAGACTTAAAAGACGCTTGAAATAAAAAAAAAAAATAACATGACGAGGTGGATGTTGGTCTGTTTGATTCGCTTTTCCCCTTAGCTGAAAATATTTAGCCTTACTTATCAGAAAGAATAATACAATTTCGAAACGCGTCGGCAAAATCTAAGATCTTTTTTCCAATTGTCATTTTATACCATATATATATATATATATATATATATATATATGTATATATATATATTAAAGAAAAACAGACCACTTTAAGGTTCCATTATAATAATTTATTTCACCACAGCCCTTTTAAGGGACGCTGGATCACCAGATGATGATGAAATGAAAATTCACACTTTTGACGGGTAGTATTAAGTTTATGTAATTTAACAGAGAGGATAGCGAGGAGTGGTGTGAGAGACACGGTCGAGCTTAGAGAGGGTTTATTTTAATATATATATATATATGTGTGTGTGTGTTTATTTTAATATATATATATATATATATATATATGTGTGTGTGTGTGTTTATTTTAATATATATATATATATATATATATATATATATATATATATATATATATATGAGTGTGTGTGTTTTATCCCACTTTCGCATTTATTATTCTTTCTCTCCCTCCGCTTTCTTTGTTACTTTTTATAAGTTTGTCTTTGTATGTGTGTTAAACACATTTTAACATGTTAACATGCCCGTGTTTCTTTTAAGAATAGGAAAAATATATTTTGTGTCTTCGCATTCATATACTAATCTAAGAGGAGGCACGGATAGCGGCTCGGATTGAGGAATCGGAGAGCCGAGTTCGAATTCCAGACGAATTCACTCACTTTCGTGCTCATACCCTTAGGAAAAGTATGAATCCTTGTCTTCTCCCCCCCCCAGCTATGGGTAAATAGCAGGACAGACCGGGTTCTATAGCGTTGGATGGTAACTGGTCTACTGCAGAAAGAAATGACAACCTACTGCGGGGGGGGGAATCTGCCTCGTCAGTCATGTATCGAAAGATACATGATCGCCTAAGTGTGTATCACGCATGGAACATAATTGACTGATACTAAATTACGACGGTATTAAAATTTAAAAAAAAATGTTTTATCTGCTTATACGAAAAGTTCCCCAGTTGCTAGACAATATTTTGCCATGTCGTCTCCATTTGTCGTTACTGAATAAATCAAAGAAGTTAGTGAGATGCTTGTTCTTAGATCATAAAGTAAAATACATTAATAGTAATTATAATTATTATATGTCTGGGTTTGAAGTGTCGGCGTTTTACGGTTTCAATGAATTTAGGTTCGGTTTTAAAATTTAAAAAAAATTGTAAAACCGAACCTAAATGCATTGATATAGAACACACCCATAAGTTGAATGTAAGAATTTTTATGTGCTTTGGTCTTATCAAGAAAACGAACATATGCTACATGAGAAGTTCCTGTCAAGGTTGACAATATGTGTAAGAGATATTTATTATTACTACGGCAAGATGGTAACGTAGTTATATCAATCATTGTCCCGTCAGAGGCAAGACATTTATGTCAAGATATCTAACAATGGAATGTGCGTTCATGCCTTTCCTAAGCGCATTATTGAGACTTTCATGCATGGATGTCATGCATGGTACCGAACTCGTTCAGATATATCTAAATTGTCACATATATACAATCGTTTTCCCAGATCAATGGTTAAAAATGGCTTTGAGCGAGTGAAGTCTGTGAGTTTTGCTGAAGATCACACTTCTTTGAATCTTGTGAAACTAGCGCTACATATTCACAAACAAAGAATTTTATTAGATAACAGAAACCACATCATTTGAGGACTTTCAACAAGAGCAAAAACTGAAGAGGCAGGTTCGAAACTAGTTAGCCCCCTTTTTTGTTATTTACTTATTTTTTTCTTTCGCTTCACCTCTTTATAGTGTATTTATTTTGCTATCCTTTCTCTCTCCCTCGTTTGTTGGTTATTTATAAGTTAGTCATTGTATGTGGGTTACACAGTTGAACGTGCCCGTATTTTTTAGGAATAATAACACCATTTATCGTTAACAGTGCCTATGTTGTTCAAGAATGATTTTTTTCTCTGTCAGGCAAGAAGATGAAGATGAAGCATTAACCGTTGGGGTCCGTTTTCTTAAGTTCAAAAGGAAAAATAAGACCTCGTCTAGACTTGTGCATTTCTGCCCAGGCTTTAATTAATAGATCGTTAATTACATAAGCGATAAAGAGCTGTGTAAAGTCCCAAGAAAGTGGACAGGGTGTTAGATTAGTGTAATGATTATAGGTATGGAAAATAGATTCGGCAAGTCGAGTTCAAATTCGGCCTGGTCTGTTGCGTTCAATTTCTCACAAATACATATATATTTAAAAACATGGATGGACTTCTTCCCTCTCCTCCAGTCAGGTGTTAAAAAGTAATGCATTGCATGTTAGTCAGTCTAAGAGAAGAACTACTGCTAATACAAAACCGCGGAGAAGTCAACCAGGTGCTTCTATACTGTTTTTCGTAAGAAGTCATAATATTCCACAGATAATTAAAAAGAAAAAAACAAACAAAAACAAAACAATGGTTCCATATAAAAATTAGGGTCGTTGGGTAATCACAGTAGCAGTGATGTTTCAACGGAAGAAAAACCTTTCTAGGCTGGTTTGATTTCAGAGTGTTCCTTCTCCTAGACTAGTCGCCAACCAAGGCTTTAGGAAACAGTATGTTCGGCTATTAACATATAACTTAAGTGGCGAGGGTGCGAGGGGAAGAGATGGATTAATACTTTTCCCAAGAGTATTAGTACGAATGTAATGAACTCGACTAAAATTCGAACTCTGCTCTCCCATTTCTCAATCCAAGCTGCTATCCATTTCTTCACTGTGCCATCACCTCGTAATCGTTTACATGGCATTAAAAAAAAATAAACCACTGAACACAATGTAACTAACCTAACAACATAATACAGATTATTGAGCCTCTCTTCTTGCATTCAGAGAAATTATATCAACAGAGGCCCATCAAAATTGATGTGGGTCAAATTTTGCAGTGCAATAAATTACCTGACGTTTAGGAATCGTGTGTAACATCCAGTAGATTGTCTTTTAAACGTGCCACCGCCATCACCATCATCATCATCATCATCATCTTTAGTTCCATGACGAGAAGTAGTCGAAGGGTCGTTGCGTAGCTGAGAAAACATGAATCAAGCAAATTCCCTCTATATATCTGGGTTGACAGCCGGAAACATATTCATTCATGCATAGAGTATCTGGAGAAATTAGACCTGGCGAAGCCCATTCCTCTCCTACGGCCGATATCCTTCAACTTGAAGGCTCACCTTGGTGTAGGACAAGTATCCGTTGATTCCACTTGGCTTCCGCCTAGGTATAAACAGCAATGACTTTCATAATAGTAGACGATGGCATGTGAATTTCAACGCCATCAAAACGAAACTTCTCTCTATTAATCATATGAGCGATCCCTTTCTGCTTGCTTTCAGCATGGCTGATGCTAACCTCCAGGAGAGTGACTCGTACAGTAATCTCGGGATAATATTTTCTGCTGATATGAATTTGAAAGACTATATTAAATCAATTCTTAGCTCGGCTGCTAGGAAAGTTGATTCACTTTGTAGTGCTAAGCAATTTTTTCGCACCAGAATCGATCTTCCATATTCATAAGTCATTCGTCCCTGTTTTGAATATGGTTGCCATATCTGTTCCGGTGCTCCAGATATATATTCGCAGATTCTTAAAAAAGAAATCCAAATAAGAATTCGCAAAGTTATTGGTCCTGACCTGTCATCTCGGCTTAACTCCCTCCCACCATCGTTAACGGAACTTCCCTGTGCTTTTTCTATACGTTCATGGTAATTATTCTGATGAAATTTCCCTTAAGGTACCCAAACTTTATGAATTTAAGTGCAGTGCTAGATTGGCAAAAAGGATTCATCGAATTAGAAATGCATTGGCTAGGTGCAGCCGTAAGTTCTATGTTAACAGTTTCTTCTCTCTTTCGGCTCGATGCTTTTACACCCAACTTTGATTTTCAAATATTCAAATTCAATATCAATTTTTATCTGTTCTAATGGAATGTCGCACACTCACTATCAGGCATGCGAAATGACCATATCATTAGCTATATATAGTGAGCACAGGATATACCTGGGGGCTTTTGGATTCGTCTCCAGTGGTTCTAGTCGAATTCTCTGCCTTTGGGCAGGGAGGAACCCAAACGAGGCTACGCCGAAGGGCAGAGTCTCATCTGGGGGTGGTAGACAGCTACCCGACCACGTGTATACGGTGTCTACGAGGAATTTTTTGCTAGAGCCTACGTTCAAAACACGGCCTTGTGCCACATCCTGCCTCGCGTGGAGGGAAGGTAAATACCCTTGCTTTAGGAATTACTAGCCTGCCACCCGATTCCCTGTCTTCTAGTAGTGTATTCTCTTTTACAATAAACCTCTCTTCTTTCATCTATGGGCGTGTTGCTGTTCCTTCACTCGAGTACCACCTTTGTCTGTTTGTAAACTCTTTAAGGATACATCATCATCTAATGTCTTCTTGATCCTTATTCTTTTATTGTTTTTGCTCTTTAATAGGGTCTCTCTTTTTTCTTATTCTTTCACATTCCGTAACTCCTTGTACCTTAGTGGCTTTATGACTTTGATTGGGGTGAAATAATTTAAAAAAGAAATGAAAAAGTAACTAATATCTTTATTAGATATGCATTTCTAAATGTAAAAGACAATAGGAAAACTGTAATAGTCGTCGACGTGTTTAGTCTGATATGGACTTTTTCAATGCAAAAAAACGAAATGAATTTATTAAACAAAGTAACTAATAATAAAAAAAAATGTCCTTAGCAACTGAAAGAATTTAGAGAACGCTATTTTCATACTGTTAACTGAAAATTACGTCAATTCCTGTCATGTATGGAGATATTGTTTTTATTGCTATGTTGACGGATTCAACAGTTTTCTTTTGATCTCTTGATACTGTTCTGTACGTTTGTTTGGGAGAGTAGTCATTCTGTTAAGAAAGGTGAAATAGGGAAAAAGCGATTAATATTTGGGTAATATTCAATGGCGGAACTGTCGAGGATTTTCCTTCTGAGTGAGTTATTTTCGTTTTATTTTTATGAGTGTAGCATTTTTAAAATAAAAATTTTGGTTGAATTTATTTCTCTGTAGGACTAGTGCCTGAGCTAAATATTTTTTTGTGAGGTCTCTTTTGTGCTCATTACCCAAATATTAATCGGCTTTTTCCCTATTTCACCTTTCTTAACAGAATTACTACGCTTTTTTCCCTGGTTCTCTGACTGCATGAATTTAACCGTGGCATCTAGGTCCCACCCGTTTACTGTTGAAATAGTTAAATGTAGCCGCCACTTCTACTCCAATGTTTATTTGCTTCCCTGATAATTACAATCTTTAAAAATTCAAATGCAGCATCAACCAGCAGCTATCTTCTTCGATCCCTTTCATCTTTTATTCTTTTTATCCTGCCGTATACCCAGTCTTTTCTCTCTACTTTCACTCTTTGTAATCACTTGCGTACTCGTAGCATTCCCGCCTTGCTTGGGATGAAATGATTAAAAAAATATACTTGAATAATGACATGACTTAAATTTAAGTCTTATAAGATGAACTTGAAAATCTCTTTGCTGAATATTAATGATTTTTATTTCGACAGATTTGGGTCATGTGCTTTAATCTGTGGTTCATATATACAGTAACCATTTTAAATTTCCCCAATGTTGCAAGCCAAGTGAAAAGGATTAACTTTCCACTTAAGGGTAAGTCGACATTTCGATCACTTTTTTTTCTTTCTTCAATATTTGAATATTACCAAAACATGAAAAAAATATTTCTAAATTCATAGAATGAGAACTTATTACTTATATGATTTACCTTCTGATTATTGCTCTCATCTTTGTTGTGGTTATTGCAACGTTTCTACCATTTTGTTCTCAGGTATGATAATGGTTAAATGATAAAAGTCTTACTAATTAACCCATACGTGGGGGAAAATAGGTGGATTTATACTTTTCCCAAAGACTATTTGTACGTGATCGAATATAATGAACCCAATTGAAATTGGAACTCACCTTTTGATTAACAATATCGAACCTATATCCATTACTGTACTCGCACATACGAGTTTACAGAACCTAATATTCACAAGCGGTCACCCATCTAGGTTCTGACCAGGCTCGATGTTGCTTAAATTCGGTGATCGGACGGGAGTCAATGTTTCAACCTGATATGGTCGTAAGCATGTATTATTATTGCTTCAACTAGTAAGGATTAGCAGATATTAGATATGACCTCAGGATAGAAAGCGAAAAAAGAAAAAAAAATATCCTGTGGATTGAATAACATTTTCCGGTTAAGATTCAACTGAGGTTATAAACAACATAATTGTTGGCGGGTTTATTTAAAGATTCCCTCCAATAATCTCACACTTGCACAAAGGCAAACATATGTTTATTAAATTTTTAATGCGCAATATAGAGAGACTAAAATTACTTGCGTCATTAAGTTCAACTAAATATTAGGTTGGTGCAAAAATAATGACGTAATAATGTCATTTTTTGACGTATTTTTAACGTCAAAAAACGACATTATTACGTCATTATTTTTGCACCAACCTAATAACTTCTGAAAATATGGAGACTTAAAATTCAAATTTCAATATCTAGGAAGTGTTTTAATAGAGGACAGAAAATGCAACACAGATAAGGTTAAATTGGCAGCTAATCAACATTGTTGTTAACTGGGGCAAGAACTGGCTTGTTAATTTTAACGCCTCCAAAACGAAAATGCTCTCTTTTAATCTTCTGAGGGAATTTTTTTTATCTCCCTGGCTGATGCAAACTTCCAGGAATGTGACTCCTCGAGCCTTCTCGGGCTAACGTTTTCAGCTAACATGTAGTGGGAGGATTATATTGAACCAATTCCTAGGCCTGCTGCTAGTAAATTTGCTTCACTGTGTCATGCTAGACATTTTTTCTCGCCATGCATTTATTAGTCTACCGTTCGTCCGTGGATTTATTTATTAGTCTACATGGATTAAATATTGCTGTCATATCTGATCTCTGTGCTTCTGCTATGTATTTAGTGATTCTTAAAAAAATAAAAAGAAGAAATCTGCAATTTTATTTATCCTGACCTGGCATCTCTGCTTCAGTCACTTTCCCACCACCATAACGTAACTCTCTTTGTCACTTCATACATTATTTTCGTCGTAATTGTTCTGATATTCTTTCATCTTTGGTCCATAGACTTAATGAATTTAAGCGCAGTACTAGAATGGTGAGAAGATCTCATCAATTTACAATTTGAAATAACTAGATGTAACCGGAAGTTCTCTGTCAACTGTTTTCTATGTTGCAGTTCTTGCTTGTGGAAATTTCTTCTGAATTCTTGTTTCCGATTATCTTTGATCTTAAAAAAAAATTAAAATTTTGTCAGTTGTTATTTTCTGTTTTCATAATTCCTGTTCTTTTATTGTTTTTATATTCTCCTATAATCAGTAACAACTTGCGCCCTAGTGGCCTTATTGCTTTGCGCATTGGTATAGCGAAAGGTGTTTTCCAAAATCAGAAAGACCCTTCTTTGCCTTCCATCAGCATGGCTGATGCTAACCTCAAGGAATGTGACACATTGCGCCTTCTCGGGCTGACGTTTTCAGCTGACATGAAGTAGAAAGACTATATGAAACCATTGCTAGGTCAGCTACTAAGAAAATTGGTACACTGTGTCGTGCGTGTCGTGTGGTACAGTTTTCTCTCCAGAATCTATCATACATATCTATAAGTCTACCATTTGTCCATGTTTAGAGAATATTGCTGACACATATGCTCACGTGCCCCTGCTATTTACCTTGAGCTCCTTGATAAAGTGGCCTGACGATTGCATATAGCATGAAACAGACTGTCGCCTCTAAGTGTTGACTTCTATGTTCACTTTTATATTTACACACACTCTATCTCTGATATTGAGCACTTTATTCCATAAATATAGCACACCTTAAGACTATATATATATATATATATATATATATATATATATATATATATATATATATATATATATGTTCATACGATATTATATTTGATACAATTTATTTAATAAATAATAAAAATATTTAATAACGTATAAACTGAAAACATATTAAACAATTATCGGACTTAATCCATCTCATATATATATATATATATATATATATATATATATATATATATATATATAGTGTGTGTGTGTGTATGAAAGAGAGAGAGAGAAAGAGAAAAAGAGAAAGATAGATAGAGAAATATAGGTAGGTAGGTAGTTGGTAGATAATAATACATATATAGAGATAGAAAATTATAAATACATAGATAAGTGCATATGAATAGACCGAGATAGAAAGATATAGATAAATAAGTACATAGATATGAATAGACTAAGAGATAAACATAAATAAACTGAGATAAATATAATTAGACAGATACGAATAGACTGATATAAATAGAGATGAATTGACTAAGATAGATAGGTAGATAGATATGAATAGACTGTGTTATGAATAGACTGTGTCATGAATAGACTGAGATAGACCGACAGATAGATAGGTCGATAGATACATAGGAAAATCCTGAGATAGATAGATAGATCAGAAAAGACTGAGATAGATAAATAGATAGATAGATAGATACGAAAGGACTGACATAGATAGATATGAATAGACTGAGATAGATATATAGATATGAACAGACTGAAATAGATAGATAGATAGATAGATAGATAGAAGACTTTAAACTAATGATAAATAAGTACAGAGTTACTATCTTCAACAAAATGCATTATTTTATGACTTCTGAATATAATTATGTGCTAGCATATTGATGTCTGCTTCGATATTTATAGCTTTATTTTGTCCATAAACAATGTCAACCTCTCAACCACCTGTGAAACGTTGGTCTGTGTTTAAATCGTCACGAGAAAAGCATTGAACAAGAAAAAAAAAACATTGGAATAAAATTTTGCTTCGTCCACTTCTTTTTATCTTACACAGATAATATAACCTGATCTGTGTTAACATATTTGTATGTTATTGATTTATCTGCAGTTCTTGTGACTATATCTTCAAAAATAGCGGCCTATATTATAATTATCTGAAAAGAATTTAAAATACATTTGGCTGTAGAATGTTTTCTGTTCAACCACAGCCCAAGAACCACTCAATGTAGAGGAGTGAGTTTTTTGAATTTGATGTAAGTGGATGGAAGAAGTGGGAATTGTTATGATATGTAGCATAAATAATGGTTGACCTTAAATTTGAAGAGTTTAAGTCTGCAGTGATTAGAGAAGCATCCCACCCCCAAAGTAGCAGTTCTCGAGAAGAATCTGTTTGGGGTGAACTTTCTTCTTACTAACGAGGTACAGAGAGAATGAAGATGTTTCGACTCTTTGTACGTGGCATGTCCTGGTCTTAATTGCAAAGATCTGAATTTCACTGAACGAATGGATGCAGCTCGTCCGAACTTTGACCATGGAAATAGCGAGAGGCTTTCCGACGATTCCTTTATGTTAAAGCGACTGTAAGGCTGAAAATAATTCGTTGTCCACAAGGCCACGTAAACCCTTCTTAATTCTGGAAAGGCTGAAAAGTGATGATTGGGAAGCTCCAGTCCAGAAGTAGCATTAACACTCCATTTTTGGTCTGATCTTGTAAAAGTGACCATTGGAAAATGGTTTTGTTTAAAAGGCTTAGCTCTATTATAAAATCTATTTGTGTACTTTACGCATCCGTGTATGTTTGTGATAAACCGTGTGCGTGAAATGGTTATTAAATTGCAGTATATATTCAAAAAATAATATAAGTTGAATTAAGATTCATAGAACCATATCGAAGCATTCGGATCCTTTCTTATCACAGACCTAACGGAATCGTCTGGCATCATATGAGCTGCCAAACAGGAGAATCATTTGGGTACCTCGAGGTGGTGCAATGGTTAGCAAGCTTGTATCGCTAGAGCAATTACGACTGAGTTGTGAGTTCGATCCTCACTGGGTACCTTTTACTTTCGGCCTTGTGCCACATCGAAGCTACGCTTTGAAAATCACTAGGAGAACAGTGATCTAGACTGTTCTTCCGAGGCTATGACTATTCGCAGCTCCTGTCGAATTTTCTGCCCTGGGTAGAGAGGAAACCGGTTGAGGTTGTGCCGAAGGGCAGAGTCTCATCCGGAGAGGTAGACAGACCCGAACCGGTTTATGCAGCTTCTATGAGGATTTTTTGGCCGAGCCTACGGGCTCGAATGACCCACGTTAAACTCGGCTTTGTGCCACATATAACCTTCGTGGGGGGGCTGTAAAATATAACAGGATATGAGTTTCATAAGCAATTAATATATTTTGCTCATATTGCAAGGAACGTAATACATTTAGTTTAAAAAACAAACCAAACTGATGAACGTAATTTTAAAAACTTTGAAATATGTTAGATGAATCCAGCAATTGATCTAACTTTTTTTTTTTTTTTTACATAAAACTTTAAGTTATATATATTCATAGCATAGTTATTCAGTCAAAAAAAAATAAATAAAATAAATAAAATAAAATAAATAAATAAATAAAATACCGCCATATCTAGTTTGGTTCTTCTGCAATATATTTAGAGTTTTTTGATAAAATCCAAAGAAGAATCTGCAATGTTATTGGTTCTGGCCTGGTATCTCAGCTTCAGTTACGTTTCCATTGCCATAATGTAGCCTCTCTCTACCTTTTTTTATAAATATTTTTATGGTAATTGTTCTGATGAACCTTCCGCTATGGTACCTACACTTTATAAATTGAATGAACTAGATTGGCAGTAGTAACTCATCATTTTATCGTTGAAATGACTACATAAACTGCAAGTTCTATGCTAACAGTTTCCGCTCTCGTATTTCTCTCACGTGGAACTCCTTACTGGTTTCTTATTTGCCAATCATCATTGGTTTTTAAAATATAAAAACATTGTCAATTGTTAACTTCGGTCTTCTTAATTCTTGTTCTTTTAATGTTTGCTTTCATTAATTGTGTTATTTTTCTTCTCACTTACTAGACCCGTTGAATCTTAATAACTTTATTGACTTGTTCGGGGGTGAAATGTTAAAAAAAACCCCAAAAAACAGTTTCCTTAGATTTTGATGATCTTACACAAAATTTTAGTTCAATTATGTATTCCGACAAAAAAAAAAAAAGTTTTGCTTTTGATTTCAATATTTTAACAGAGAAGATTCCAATATCCAGAAATTGCTGGAGCAATTAACTAGACAGGAAGTATTGCGAAACAAGAGGTCGTTCGAAAATCTGGTGAAGAACACAAATCTCGAAGAATTTGTCATTCCAGGTTTTGATCATTTACCAAGTATTTAAGTAAAGAACCGACGTTTTCATGCGACAAATTCACATGTCTTCTTTTGTCCAGGAAGAAATCCATTTTTTTCTTTACGAAAGTAACATTTAAACAAGTTAGTCGCTCACTGCATTTAAAAAAAAATCTCCCTAAGCAAGGCAGAAATGACACTAGTACACAGAGGATTACAGGGAGTGAAAGTAAGAGAAAAAAATGAGTATAGGGAGGATTGAGGAAAGGACAAAAGATGAAAGGAATTCAAGAAGATAAAATATGACGATTGACGTTGCATTAAAATTTTTAAAGATTTTAGTCATGAGGAAAGCAAGTAAACGGAAGGGAATTACACAGGTGGGAAGTGCAAGAAACTATTGGAGTAGAAGTGGGCGCAGCATTTAGCTATTTTAAGAGTAAATTGGTGGGACCTAGATGCTAATCTAGTAGCACGCTTACATTCATCGTGGCATCAGGGGAAAAAGCTCATCAGTGCAGTTACTATGAAAATATTTCTAGAAAAGACAGAGGGAAACCACGTCACGTCTGTGAGAAAGTGGCTGAAGTCGAGATACCAAGTCAGGATCGATTACATTACTGATTCTTCTTTGGGTTTTCTCAAGAATCTCTAGATGTACAGCAAAAGCAACAGACCAGATATGGCAACAGTATTCAATGCACGGACAAATGATAGATTTGTAAACGTGCAAGATGGATTCTGACGAGAAACATTTTTTTCTGGCACGACACAGTGACACAAATTTCCTTGCAATGGATGAAGCTATTCGATATCACTTCAACTCAGTTGAAAACATGAGGCCATAAAGGTTCAGTGTGTTGCTCTCCTGGAGTCTACTATCAGCCATGCTCATGGCAGGCAGAAAAGTTTCTTTATGATGGTTGAATGAAAGCAGTTTTGTTCTGTGGTAGTTAAAGTTTACAAGCCATTTTCTGCCTCATTTAAACACTGGTTAGAGGTCCTTTTCAATAGCAGCAGCCAGGTTTACTTTGTCTGCTCTGACAGATTTGCTATTGAGACAGGAGTAAATGGCAGTTTCATCTGCATAAAAAACAACTTGATGAATATCAGAAACAGTGGAGGATTCAGGATAGTGCCTTGGGTGACATCCGCGTTCGTGTGAAAGGGTCAGGACCTTCATTTCACGATTAGGTAGGAATGACTGGATTAAATCAAACAATTTCCCTTCGTTTGAACAAAAACAGTTTATCCAGCTAGAGGCTTTTCAGAAAAGTTAGGTCACTCAATTCTAGTCTAATATAATTTCTTTCTTTCTTTTCGTCTGTATTTACGAAAATAGTGTTTACTGGAATTTAAAAGTAATGTATGTTTATAAGAAAAAAGTAATAAAATCCTTGAAAAATCGAAATTCAAAATGATTATGAAACATCGATAACTTATATTAAAACTCGTCCTTTTGTATTCTTCTTTTCAATATGACAATTTCTACAGTAATTTTTTGTTTCGTTTTATTATTTGAAATAAAGATATATATTGGATACCTGTGTGGTGCTTCCTGAATTTCAATATATTTGCTGTTTTGGGAACTCTTCCTTCAAATTGGACGCAATGGGTAAGTAATAATAAAATAGTCAGAAGCAGAAGGAAAGAAAGAACAAACGAATGATGACAAAAGGAAGCAAAGGAAATAATAAAGAAAAAAATATCTTTTGGATTTCTGTTTCGTCACAGAATCAAATTAAAAATAAGATTCTTTTTAGAAATTCCTATGAATAAAATACTGAATATGACTATTTTTCTTTAAAAATAGCAAATATTTACTAAAAATTATGATTTATACAAATATCACTTTGAACAATAATTCATTTAAATAAATATATTATTTGTATCTTTTTTCTGTCTGAATTTCTGTGATGGGGAGTTATCATTTACATTATTTATATTCGGATTATTGTCCTCATCTTTGTTTTATTGCTGTTATCACAACGTTTCAGGTTTTGTGCATTCTAGGCTTCTTTAGGTGTATATCGATCTGGATCACTATACATTTTCATTTATATATATATATATATATATATACAAGTATATGATTGGTGTATATGGAATGAATTCCAATAACCAACAATTACTATTCTTAAAAGAGTGCTCAATACAAAGTAGAGCAGATATAATTATTTATTTTTAAAGAAAAAAAAATTATAACATAAATATGTTATAAAATCACTACAAAAATAGTCATTTTGTTTCAACACCCTCGGTGTCTTATCAAGTGATGACGTTGAATGTAAAATAAATGGTTTTAAAAGTTTCAAATTAATTAATATTCTACGCAAGGGGAAAACGTTGTTACAAAGGCTAGATGGACCAATCAGAACACAAGTACAGGAAAATTCAAAAAGCTTCAACATTACATCAACTTTACATTCAACGTCATCACTTGATAAGACACCGAGGGTGTTGAAACAAAATGACTATTTTTGTAGTGATTTTATAACATATTTATGTTATAATTTTTTTTTTCTTTAAAAATAAATAATTATATATATATATATATATATATATATATATACGCGTACCTCCATAGGTTCACTAAAAATGAGCGTACATGAATGCCCCTAACTTAATGAAAAAAAAGTTTTAACATAAAAATCTTTAGGTTATTATTAAGGGAATAACCAAAGGGTTTTTGATTATTAATTTTTTTTGTAATCCATTTTAGAACCTTCAAAATGTTAGCCCCAAATTTGTTTTTGACCTTTTGTCCTTGCCTCAATCCTCTCGGTTCTGAGTTTTTTTTCTCTTTCACTTTCACTCGATGTTACGCCTGTGTTCCAGTGGCATTATCGCCTTGCTGAGGATGAAATGATTAAAAAAACATCTTTGAACCATTTACATCTTTATATATATATATATATATATATATATATATATATATATATATATATATATATATATAATAATATTAGTGGTAAATATACATATATATGCAAAATCCACAGGTGCATATATACACATGTATATTTTAGAATAAAAAATTTCCGAGAGGATAAAATCCAGGTAGAACTCAATGTCCAGGACAGAGTAAGGATATAATAAAAAGGCTTAAACACTAATATCCCATGGTCATAATTTATTCCATTGGAATCGTAAATACGATCCAATTCATCAGACCTACAAATTCAAAAAGAAAACAGAAAAAAACCTACTCCGGAAATAAAATAGAATTTAGAGAGAGTGTAATTATGAGACTGTGGGACGAATGTTAGTTTATAAGAGAGGGGTTTAACAGAGAGAGTTTTATTTAAAATTAGGTGTGAGTGGAAGGGGGAAAAAGACTGTTGTCGGATGTCTAAAACAGTATAAGGATACACATCGAGGTGACATACACACCCCATGGCCGATCAAATCTTAAAGTAGGAGGGAGAGGTAAGGAAAGAAGTGGTGGGGAAGAAAGATGGGGCGGGTGAAATTAAAAATGCAAGGGACGCTGTGTAATTGAGAAAATTTGACAAAAATAATATCGCCTGCAGGTTACAAATCAAATATTATAAACAATAAATATGACGATTATCTAATCTGGCGAGGACCTATATTTTAAGTTCAAAACGCATGCAAAACCACACAAACACAATAACTTATACACGTATATACATACACATCGCCGTGTACCTACATACACACTTACATATATCCATGTACACATACACGTATATCCACATATTCACACATACATACACACATACATATACATACACACACACACACATATACATATATCTGATTCAATATCTCAGATACAGCGCTTTCTAATAATTACCGCGCATATGATAAAGAAATAATTACACCTACATATATACACACATACACATACACACACACCTCCATATATATATATATACATACATACATATATACATATATATACATACACATACACACACATATATATATATACATACATATATATATATATATATATATATATACATACACACACACACATACATACATATACATGTACACACACACACATACATCCATATATATAGACACACACACATGTATATACACACACATACATATACACAAACATCTACTCGTATACATACATGTATATACTACACACACACACACATATATACATATATATACACATACACACATACATATACATGTACACACACATACACATATAAATACATACACACATACACATACATATACATACGCACACATATATACACACCTATACCCTATACACACATTTTCCACATACATATACATAAATATACATGCACCCACATACACATATATACATACACACACATACAAAAACCAGATTTATATACGCACACACACACACATATATATATATGTATATATATATATACATATATATACATACAAAAATGTACACACATATACCTACATATACACACATACATCGATAGGCATCCACTCCTTACCCATTTACACACACTTGTACATATGAACATACGCATACATGCGCATAAACATATATACCTAAAACCTTACATTTCTATACAATTAAACAAAACAAAAAAAACAACATATGTATCCCTATATCTATCCGTTTAGCTATACATACATACACATATACACGCACATCTATACCCACATACACACATATATATACACATACATATATATGGGTACATATATACACCAACACATACGCACACCCACACACATACATATACATACATATATATACATATATATATATATACATATACACATATCCCTGCATATATATCCTTCTATATATACCTACACCCACATACGTATACATGAATATATACACATACACACACATATTCATACATATACATACATATATATACAAATACACACACCCCTAAATATATACCTACATATACCCGTAGCCAAGTACATACATACATACATACACATACATACACACACACACACACATATATATATATATATACATATACCCACATACATACAAATACATACATATAAATTAGAATTTAAAAACTAAATAAGTAAAATTTCAACAATTTATATATACACATATACCCACATTCATACAAATACGTACAAATACATACATATAAATTAGAATTTAAGAACTAAGTAAGTAAAATTTCAACAATTTGGGCGTAAAAAAAAAAAAAAAAAAAAAAAACATAGCGCATCACAAAAACACACACAATGATCTATATAGAGATAAACAAAATAAACATATTGTTTATAATAGTCGATATTATTTTTGTCAAATTTTCTCAATTACACAGCGTCCCTTGCATTTTTAATTTCACCACCACTTTCTTCCCCACCACTTCTTTCCTTACCTCTCCCTCCTTCTTTAAGATTTGATCGGCCATGGTGTGTGTATGTCACCTCGATGTGTATCCTTATACTGTTTTAGACATCCGACAACAGTCTTTTTCCCCCTTCCACTCACACCTAATTTTAAATAAAACTCTCTCTGTTAAACCCCTCTCTTATAAACTAACATTCGTCCCACAGTCTCATAATTACACTCTCTCTAAATTCTTTTTTTATTTCCGGAGTAGGTTTTTTTCTGTTTTCTTTTTGAATTTGTAGGTCTGATGAATTGGATCGTATTTACGATTCCAATGGAATAAATTATGACCATGGGATATTAGTGTTTAAGCCTTTTTATTATATATATATATATATATATATATATATATATATATATATATATATATATATATATATATATATATAGCACATAGACTGCTGGGAAAATAAATAAATAGTACTTGATGTAATATAACATAGCTAGTTGTGCATGAAACTCCAAGTCGTGCTACTGATGAAGGATAATACACAAACACACAAACACACACACACAAACACACACACACACACACACACATACATATATATATATATATATATATATATATATATATATATATATATATATGATAAACATTGTTTTCAGTTATGCTATATTTATGGATTAAAGTGCTTAATATCTGAGATATAGCGTATGTAAATATTAAAGTGGACATTGAAGTCTACACCCAGCGGCGACCACCTGTTTCATGCTTATAGAGGATGGCCTGACAATTTCGTATAAGCATGAAACAGATTGTTGGCAATGGATGGTGACTTCAATGTGCACTTTTATACATACATACATACATACATACATACATACACACACACGCACACACACACATATATATATATATATATATATATATATATATATATATATGTGTGTGTGTGTGTGTGTGTGTGTGTGTTGTGATGTCTTCCCTCTAATTGTGGACTCTTACACTTACTATAAAGTTAGTAGGAAAAGTAGACCTCGGAGGAACAGTGATATAGACTATTCTACCGAGGCTGTGGCTGTTCGCAGTTCCAGTCGAACTCTCTGCCTTGGGCAGAGAGGAACCCGGATGAGGCTGTGCCGAAGGGCTGAGTTTTCGTCTGGGGAAGTGGACAGACCCAGACCCGTTTATGCAGTTTCTACGGTGATTTTTGGCCGACCCTATGGGCTCGGATGATCCACGTTAAACTCGGCCTTGAGCCATATATATACCTCGTGGAGGTGGGATATTAAATATTAACACTGATATAGACTGAACGCAGATCAACCGACACATACTCCCAAGTCGTGCAACACACTTTTGTTGTATTTACTGTTCAATACACTATTTATTTGCAACCTCATGTTTCGTTATTTCTTAACCAATATACTTGGTCACAACAATATATATATATTAGGTTGGTGCAAAAAATAATGACGTAATAATGTCGTTTTTTGACGTATTTATTAACGTCAAAAAACTACATTATTTTTGCACCAACCTAATATATATATATATATATATATATATATATATATATATATATATATATATATATAGAGAGAGAGAGAGAGAGAGAGAGAGAGAAAGAGAGAGAGAGAGATGGATAGTCCTCGCTTAATGTGTTTTGCCTTGGCGTGTTCATTTATTAACAGATGTTTTTGTTTTGCTTTTTTTGCAGCCTGGTCCTAATATTTTGTGGATCGTGGTAGTAATTCGAGGGCTTTTCTTTCTTCCATTTTTCGCCCTCAGCAATTACATCCCTAATGAACGTAGTATTCCAACCTACTTTGCAAATGATTACGTCTACATTTTTGGCATAATGCTACTTGCCACAACCAATGCACATCTCACCAGCGTTTGCTTCATACACACACCTTCGTAAGTGTTTAATTATTTTTCTTTCAAGATTTTATTGATATCTATTAAGGTTAGCTTAGTATGTGATAAGACTAAGAAATGAAGCCTCTAACTGTGATTCAGCCAAGATTATCCTGAATATACCTGGGTATCGTTTAGCCTAATCCAGATAATCACAGGTTTATGATTAGGGCATATCTGATTATCTAAGCATCTGTCTTTATTTAAAACAGTATCTAATATGACCTGGTCACGTTATTGAATTAGTTCAATCAAACCCATATATTCGTGTATGAAAAATCTCTTTATTAAATAGCCAGACCATTAATTACAGCTTAGTAGTGATTTCAGTCTACACTGGGTGCTCCATATTTTCGGCCTTATGCAACATCTTAGCCACATTTAGTAAATCATCATAGGCTGAGTATAATCCTATCAGAATAAGGTATAAGAAGGTGGGATCTTTAGATAACTTGCAAACTGAATTTCGTTTTAATTTAACCTATTAAGCTTTTAATATAAATTCAGTTTTGAAAGGGTAAAGAGAACATATATCCACTATTTGAGAACCAAGGATTAGACGAAACTGAGCAGAAGTAGTCGATGATTGCGCCAACACGAACTCAAAACTAATCGGAACCAAGTATTAAATAATAGTATAGTAAACTATAATTTTTTAGAGAATTGTATTTTTTCCTGACTTCCTCATTTTGACCTTTGTGGTCAGATACAGGAAAATAAAGGGAGTCGTTTTTGATTGGTTAAAAGCAGCGTGGAAATGTTAGAGGGATAGAAAGAGATTTAAAGGAGTTAAGTTTTACAAGTCATACACAGTAGACATCGTTATTTTGTGACTCGAGGGTGATAGAGCGACCACAGTGGCTGCTTAAAAATGTACACATCGATGTGTTTAATAAAAGGGATAAGTTTTAAATCCCTTCTGTTGAAGTTCTCTTTCATCTCCCGACTCCAAAATCATTTCGACACTCGGCCGGAAGAAGACGAACGAGAGCAGATACAACGTTATGGAATAAACCCCGTCAACAAAGTCCTTCCTAGGACGAGGGGCGGGAGCTATGCAACACGGGCCTTTGAGTGTACTTGCCTCGTTCAATTACTGATCGTGACAGACATTACACTCTCTGCCAGGAACTTTCGCACAGCGTAGTTGCAGTATAAACTGCAGAGAGCATATGCATACAAAATGTGTCTGGACAGGCGCCTGGGTTAGCGAGCCAGCCTAGTAGACTCTATCGTCTCCTTAGACTGATGAATACTTATTCATCAATGAGAAAATGTTGCCTGAATATATAAACATCGATATTTAGTTGTATATTCATGCAGTTTTAGCGTAACAATTTAGTATAGGAGAAAATGAAATTGAACACAGAATAGGCTCCGCTATTGCTAGTTTCTCTCAACACCGTAAAACCAAAACATCAACTTGAAAACTCGATTCATCTCCTTAATAGCCTCGACAGATTGTGACTT
This sequence comes from Acanthosepion lycidas, assembly GCA_963932145.1. Taxonomy (NCBI): domain Eukaryota; kingdom Metazoa; phylum Mollusca; class Cephalopoda; order Sepiida; family Sepiidae; genus Acanthosepion; species Acanthosepion lycidas. Next base: position 87,174,686 of record OZ010577.1, on the reverse strand, counting down.
TCATATGGATACGTAAAAGGCACCAAACACGTTCAGAAATATTTTTCTGCTTACAAAACTGCTTTTGAAGATCAATAGTTAAAAATGGTTTGAGGGTTTGGACAAAGATCATCCTTCTTGGCCATTGTGGTCTGGCGCTACACAATCACAAGCAAAGAACCATGCCAAATTACATAAACCGCACCACTTGAGAACTATCAGCAGCAGCAACAACTAAAATTGATAGCACATGTAACTCGAAGAGAAAATCATGACATATTCAAGATTTTCCACACTATTTTAAACAAAAGGTTAGGAAAGAAACCGCCATCAGCACTAAAAAGAGCGATAACAGGTACTGGACTTGAGAAACTTGTTTTCCAGGAAAATTGGGTTTAAAAATGTCAACCGGCACAGAGTACTGGCTGTTCGGACAATGAAAAGAAAATGTTTCCTTGTAGGAAAACGGCAATTATTACCATTACCCTTACCATATTACGACCACGAATCCAGTAACCCATGAGGGTCGTAGAGGTACCATATGTACCGCATCAGAACCAGCTGTAGCGGTTACTGGACAAGATTGCTTGACGGAAATCAACCCTCTCCAGGATGGTTTTAATTCCAATATTTCCTTCTCCTAGACTAGTCACCAACCAAAGCTAGAGAACCCATTCTCTCCTGTTATTTAACCATAGCTGGAGGGAGAAGAGAATGATTCATACTTTTCACACGTTAGTGAGAGCAAATCGGCCCTCAGATTTCTCTGTTCATGCCGTTATCTATTACTCCCCTATGTCTCAAACCCAACGTTACCATATAGCCGAGTCTAAATAAAGAAAATTCAGAATTTCGGTAAAGAGGTTCCACATGTATTTAGGGAAAGGATGAACGGTCAGCGTTGAAACAATTGCATTTCTATTCTTGTTTGACATCCAGTTTCGTAGTTCTGACTCGTTTATTTAAGTTCATTATTTATTTGTGCCTTTTTTTTTTGCTTTATATTCCAGGTTGTTGCAGGGCAATGAAACTGCCGTCGGCGGAATGATGCTGAATATATTCCTTTTCTTAGGAATCTTGTCAGGGGGACTAGTCTCTTTCATCTTTAAGCCGTTATTGAACTGCTGTTGATACATCTTCACATATTTACCTCGTTTCCTTTCACTCCATTACCTACCTCTTCTTTCACTCTCTACGACATCTTCACCCACAATCAGTTACATGCCACCGAACGAAAATCAATGAAATTGCTAAACCGTCACGTGTCTACGATTCTCATTCTGCTAAGACTGATCCCTTGCTGGCACTATCTAATATATTTTCAAAAGAGAGAACAGTGAGATAGCGTTTATCTTCCCATCCCACTGCCTTCTCTATCGATTTATAACCGCCAAGATATCTGCTCGACTCACTGAGAGATTTTTGTCTTTTTTTTTTTTTTTTTTTTTGTCGGACGACATAAATTCAGGTCTATTGAGCTATTTTTGCGGAAACCGGTTTCTTACGTCTAGCATTTGAGTCAGTGGGAGAATTACATGAATTTTGTCATTATTTATAGGGATCTTTCAAACTGAACTGAACAGCCCATCTAAGACTTCGATGACTGTTTGATCTTCTAAATCGATCTGATAAAGGAGAGCTTAACAGGGAAGAAATTCCGAAATTAGGTATTCGATTTGATAATATTGTTTTGCTTTGACTAATAATTAGAAATCATCAGTTAACCTCTTACAAATACGAAGCAAAAACAAAGAAGAAAAAATATATGTAGTGAAAACGACGAACGCGCGTATAATTTATCTGGAGCTTTATTCGATTTAGTGCGTCCGAGATTGACTTATTTAACTACAGAATACATATAAGGGGTGATAATCCATACCACAATATACTTAACCTGTTTTATTTATATTAAACGCTAGTAATATTAAGTTACTAAGCAAAGCTTAGTTGTTGCATAAAGCCAAATATATGGAGCCCCCGGTGGGGCTCAAACACACTACTTAGTCGTAATTCATCTAACGAGTCAAGCTTGCTAACCATTACATAACGTTAAAGTGCCTCCTGAAGAATAAAATAACTGTCTTTGCTGAAATCAAGTTAATATTTACGGCAGGTGTATTGTCAAGGTTTACGAATAATTTGAATACGAAACTGAGTACAGGCTATAAAAATGATGATCCAATATTACATAGAATATAATTAAAGCTTGTCACTTTCAGTGTGGTTTATTATGATGTTATAATAGTTTAATTAAATAAATATCTTCTGACATAATTCAAATAATTCCATAACCCAGTAACTGTTATATTTCTTAATAAGTATCTACTCTTTGGTGTTTCCAGAGAACTGAAACTATTTTTCTTTCAAGAGAGTCAGAAGAGATAGTATTGGGATCAGAATAAATAACAATTTGAAAGTGCAGATTTTTTTTAGCTGGTCATCAAAATAAATAAATAAATAAAAATAAATAAATAAAGAATAAATAAAATTAAATATTTAACTTTCCCCAGGTGGAATATTACGCCTTGAAATTTTAAATCTAATCTGGAAACATTAGAAAAAAATTCGTTAGAAAAGTGTACTGAAATGTTATGCAATATCAGTTCACCTATATGGCAGTGAATGCTGGACAATCTCCTTAAAGATGAAGAAGAGGCTCAAAGCAACGGATTTCTGGTTCTACAGAAGGATGCTAAGAATACCATGGACTGGGCATGTGAGCGACGATAATGCTTTAAAGAAACGAGAGTAATAGCAATTTACTAAGCGAATCTTAGATGTTGCACAAGGCCGAATATATGGAGCACCTAGTAGGGCTCAAACTCATTGCTCAGTCGTAATCGAAAAAGTGCAATTTTTTTATCGTTATAAAAATAAATAAATAAAATAAAAAATGAAATAAAAATAAATATACAAATTTTCAAAAAATATATTTTTCTCGTTTATCCAAATTGAATATTACGCCTTCAATATTTTACACTAATCTGGACACGTTTGAAAAAAAATTCGTTAGAAAGAAAGAAAAGAGTACTGGACTATTATGTAATATCAGTTCTCCTATACTGCAATGCATGCTGGTCAATCTCCTCACAAATGAAGAGATTTGAAGCAAAAATGTTGGTCTAAAGAAGGATGCTGAGAATATCATAGCCTGACTATGTGAGCAACGACGAAGTTTCGGAGAAAATAGCAACAAAAAAGATGCTTAATACTTCACATCAGAAAGAAACTATTAACATTTCTAGGGCACATAATGAGAAAAGCGGGCTTGGGAAAATTGATAATCAGAGGACATATTGAAGGCAAAGCGGACAGAGGCAAACAACTCATAACCTATCTAGAGATCTTGAGTAAATGGATGACAGAGCAAGATTTAGGAGAGATAGAAAAAAAATTATTAGGAGCTACAAAGGACAGAGAATTGTGGAAAAGCCATTATCACCTATGAAGGGAGACAGATGAGTTCTCCAAATAAGTCGTTGTGTTCTCTGGAAGGAGTTCACAGAAGATTCGTTTGCAGTCCCGCCATATCCAAATCATCAAATTCTTGGCATGAAAACCGGTCTTTGTTACGTTTAGTGCTGCTTGACATTGTTAAAGAAATCCACTTTTGATCACCCGTCATAGTTTTTTTCAAAAGCAATATTTAATTCCATTTAGAAGACAAAAAATGACATTTTTGGTAACTCAATATCATTTTGTAAATCGAATAGCAAATGTCATTGCTCGATAGCCCATTTCGAGTTAATATTTCTACTGGGATCATGAACAAAACTAATCTTAATAAATGACTATAAGGGGCACCTATCGTAAGGAGATGTTTAACAAGCTAGTCTAATAGTCATTTTTCGTAATAGTAAATTAAATCATTAGTTGGTAATATACACGGTTCATTTATTACATATCTATGGGGATAAGTAAAGAATGAACCCCATTTTCGCCACGATATGTCTATAGACAGGAGTGCTGATATATTTTGACATGAACTCGTATTTTGAACAAAATAATGAAAACAAATTGTTCAGTGGAAGTTCTATTAATGACGGGAACTACTTCAGTTTTGTTCACCTTGTGCTAATTTTATATATTATTTAACCATATGAATCGGCGCATTATCCTCCTCGAAGATCGTTTTACCAACAGCGAACAAGGATCAAGCAAATTAGTCAGATAATCATTAGCATTAACCATGCCAAAGACAAGACAATTCCATTATCTAGTCTTTACACATACAATATGATATAATGTCATGTGTATCTTTACACATTCAGTATCAAATAATGTGATGTGTGTCTTTACATATACAATATCGTGTAACGTTACGTGTGTCTTTACACATACAGTATCATGTAATGTTATATGTGTTTTTACGCTTGCAATATCATGTAATGTCATGTGCATCTTTACACATACAATATGATGTAATGTCATGTGTGTCTTTATATATACAAGGTCATGTAATGTTATGTGTGTCTTTACACATTCAATATTATGTAATGTCTTGTGTGTCTTTAGATATACAATATCATGTAATGTTATGTGTGTTTTTATACATACAATAACTGCAATCATTGTCACTAGTCATAACAACTTCCGGAGAGAAGAGAGGCTATTAAAGTTTAGGGATTTTAAATAATATAATTACGACTTTGAATTTTTCGACTTGTATTCATTTAATTTTAATTTCTATTGCCTTTCTTTGCTTCTTCTCGAATCGCCATTTTTTATTTCGAATTTACGCTACTGGTTCGAGGCTGCAGAATGGACGGTTGAAGAAGTTATGAAGCATCTGAAATTAAGAGGGAAAAATTAATAGTAAAAAAATAATCAATAGTAATTGATAATGTTTCATCTAATGGCAATGTTAGTGGTGAAAAATAGCCGTTTCCATAGAGGAATCCTTCAGCCTTAATTTATCGAACAGTTAGCGTTCCTGTTGGTTGACATTTACAAACATTTTTTTCTAAAAAGAGTTTTTCAGGAAAACACACTTCTCAAATTCATTGTTACCGGAAGAAAACTCCTCTCAATACTTTTAGTATTGATAGGAGTTTCCATGCGTTACCTATTTTAGTGTTGCTATTGGAAGTTTTCAAATGATGTTTTTTTTTTGTATTTTGTTCAACTCTTTGTGATCTTGTAGCGTTAGTCAGTAGCGTCTGATAAATGAATGTCTTCTTTAAGAGAAAATTTACAGCTAAAAAAATCATTTCATATCTCTATATCCAGTTGCTAGTTTGCAAAATTAGTTTGCACGCAAGTTATATATGAAACTTTTTGCCACGCAAATCGAAAATATATATTAATAAGTTTTCATTTTATTTAATAATTATATATTAATACAATGAGATAAAGATATTTATATATCCAGAACAATATTGGGAAGAATGTATGAGAATTTTTTTTTAATTTTATATCTAGCCGATTTCATGTAGTCTTTTTCTTTCCATCACTTTTGTTTGTAGATATCCCACTGATAATATCTGATAATAGAAGATTTGCCAGGAATGATAAATATGGTAAGAGCCAGGGAGCAAACTTACTGTAGATGAGCTACTAAATAATCAAACCACTTAATCGGCTAGATATAATTTTTTTTAAGTTCTAGAATTCCCAGCATTCCTTCTTTGTGCGCATGCGTAGTCGTACCCACATAAATTTAGCCCAATGAATCCTGAAGGACGAAACGCGTCACAAGTAAACATTTTCCACTTTCTCATTTTACGCAATATTAATAGAATATGAATATAATTATATAATACAATATGCAAATAATAGCAAACACAATATAAAAATATATGCTAAACCCTTATTAAGTTAGATCTTTTCTTGTCTGTCGGAAACCAACCAATTTCTCCGGTCATATCGCTTCTCAGGCTTCTAAGACACAAAATTATATATATATAACTATATTCAATCCCAGAGGGTCCGTCACCTCAGACATTACCTCTCCCCCAGGAAAGGACGAGAGTTAATCACTGATTCCCTATATATACCTTAAAGTGGAGATACCGACGAGGTTACAATGTTTTTGATCCATGCTCAGATCTTTCCGCGGGGCAACACTTTAATCTATGCTTTGCGTTACATTCCGTTCAAATTGACATTCGACGATCATCTCTCTTGTATGATTTATTTGGTTCAATGAATTATTTTCCAGAATACATGCAATATTTATTACTGTTATTTTATTGCATAATGTATATGCGATTTGTATGAAGGATAGTGGCTAGGAATGAGAAAACGGAGATCCGAGTTCGATTTCCATTCATCTTCGATGCATTCATTTTAGTGCAAATACCCTTGAGAAAGATGTCTATTTCTTCCCCCCTCCTCCGCTTATGCTTTAAATAGGAGGGCAGTGTGCGTTTTTCAGCCTTGTGTGGCAACTAGAGAAGCTGTGGTCTGAATTCGAAACTGCAATTTGCCTTAATGTTACACGTACTGTGCAGCCATCGACAAATTGTTGCTTGTCTCAGTGTCCCTATAATCTTGATTGCGGTCGGTGGAAATTACATATTTTTCCGCATTAAAACAATAAAATTTAACGTTCTTTGTTCCGAGTTTGATCCACTCTTTTAGAGGTATTCTTCCAGTTAAATTTAAGACATTGTTAGGAGGCACGGTGGAGTAATGGATTACGGCCCGGATTGAGGAATTGGAGAGCCGAGTTTGAATTCCAGTCGAATCCATTACATTGATTTACTTGGGAAATGTATGAAACCTCTTCTCCCCTAGCTGTGGATAAATAGCAGGAAAGACCGGGTTCTAGAGCCTTGGATGGCAACTGGTCTACCGCAGAGAGGAATGGCCACCTACTGCGGGGAGAAAATCTGCCTCGTCAATCATGTATGGAATGGTCGCTCAGCGTTTATCACGCATGACACATAACTGACTGACTGTTCACTTCAAACACTAATAAATTTTAGCCATTGAGACGAATATCTCTGAGTTTTCGCTTACCTGCTCGGAATAAGCTGTTTCTCAATGACATGGCCTTCATATGGCGCTTGGCGGATTTGTCAGACTGTGAACGATGTGACCTTGGCCTGGAAGAAACGGCTTCGCACGCCTTCTACCATCGTCCTCGGGTCCGCCCCTTATGGGACCATGTCGGCGATCTGACGGCTCGTATCGCTCCCGAAAAGCTCGTGCTCATTGATCGTACATACGCGTGTGACAATGTGTTTCCCCCGTATTCTGGGGTGAAACGAATAGTGTTTTAAACACTGTTGACCATGTTGGGATGCTTTTGTTTTAGCCCCCCCCCCGGATAGGATGTGATATTATGGTGTATAGAGGATTGATTGACCACGGATGAGTTTTTATGGTGAATGCGCAAATTGTAACGAGTGAATGGGTCGTGAATCGGAGTAGTTTATATATAAGATAGTGAAGACCAGCCTCAATCCCTTTTCCCCTTTTCGGCCTTGTGCCATAATTGTATTAATTTACAATAAATCTCAATATCTAAAAATGCATATATAATAGGTTTACAGTTTTGCTAACACTCCTATTACTTAACTGTTTAGGTTCGCCCGTCGTCAGGTTCACATATCTCGCGAATAAGCCGAGAATAACACCATAGGGAACATTAAGTACAAGATAGATCGTCTTTCTTAAATCGTCCTTAATGAAGACTATTTTGAATGATTAGATTTAATAAATATAATGTTTCAGTTGCATTCCAATTAACTCTTGCTATAATTAGCAGCCCTACTGCCTTCAAACCATTTTTTATCTGTGAGGAAATTATCTAGTATCTATCTTCATAATGAATGCTAGACATTACATATCAGTCCAGCAGTATTTTCATCGTTTTAAATATTATTTTCTATTCTTTGTTTTCAAGACGGCATTTATACGATATAAAAATAATTTAGAAAATAATAAAATGACTGTATCTCTGCATAAACTGAATTATATTATAAAATGAAATTGAGTGCATTATTATTATTAGTAGTCGTTTAGTCAGTAGCTAAGAAGTTAATAACGACCTGAAAGCAAAAAGGTCGTCGTCTCTGGTCTCCAGTTCATCTCTTAGGCGAACCGACGCACACAGAAGCGGAAATTAGTTTTTCTTAATTGTCTTTCCAGACAATATGTGACTGAAAGCATGTAAATCATAGATACTTGGACAAGAGACAAATATTCACACAGATGCAGAATTACATGAACCCGCTTGTCTCCAATTTCCTTCACACAAACATGATATACATATTAAAACCTCATAGAAATGTTCGTGGGCGCACACACGAATCATAGATAAAATACTTGTTTTTTTTCTCTCTCATATACACATGAGTTATGCTTAAAACATGAGCGAAGTATTAAGAAACAGGAAAATTTCGTTCGAAACAAGGAAAATAGTACTGAACTGTTATGTTGTATCGGTCATCCTTTATAGTTATAAATGCCGGAAATCTCACCAATGTGTTTTTGCAGAAGGATCGACTGAACATGCGTGCAACGACAACAAAGTTTTAGAGAAAATGGGAACAAAAAGGAGACATATATTTAACACCAGAAAGAGACAATTGAAATTTCTCGGAGACACTACGTTGAAAAAAGACTTAGAAAATTTGACGCAGACAAGACAGATTGAAGGCAAGGGGACAAGATGAAAAGTGTGGATAGCCTACCTAACGAGCTTGTGTAAATGGTTTGCCAGAACAGCTTTTGGGAGATATAGCAAAAAAAAGATAGGATTTAATACGAACTAAAAAGGACAGGAAATCGCGGTGAGCCATGATCGGCAACGTTCTGAAGAGACACGGCAAATAGAAAAAGTTGAGATTGATATATATAAGCACTTAATTTCTCTGCGCCATCTCACATACATAGAATATATTCGTTTTGAAATTTATAAACATTTATATATATGAACCCCTCATATATATATATATATATATATATATATATATATATATATGTTATGAAAAACTTGAGAGCTCAATGTAAAAACAGAGCTAATAATTTAAAGAAAAACATACTACTTTAAGGTTCCATTATAATAATTTATTTCACCTGAGCCCTTTTAAAGGACGTTGGATCATCAGATAATACTTAGAAAAAAACATTTTTTTTTGATACTCTTTATACGTTATATTTATAGATATAATTTATTAATATAAATGCTTTGTTTTTTAATTAAAAAGTACAAATTACATTTACCGGCGTGAATGTTCGCGAAATTTCGTAGACGATATGCGATCTGTGAAAGAAATCGAACCGTCATATAACCACAGACAGTCGTCTGGTTAGTAAAGTCCGAATAACTTTTTATGAATACATTCCTTAGATGATTTTGTTCGATGGCTCATTTCTGCTCACGAAAAATATCTTAACGTAAGCATATGAAATGGATTAGGTCCGACAATTATTTAATATATTTTCTGTTTATGCGTTATTTTTATAGATATAGTTTAAGTTAATACTCTGTCGTTTAATTCCTGATATATATATATATATATATATATATATATATATATATATATATATATATATATATATATATATCAGAGAGTCATATATGGAGAAAGAGGAGAAAGAAAATCTGCAATTTTTACTTTTGTGTTCTTTGATTTTCATTGGTCAATCATGTTTCGCGTACAATTGACTTGTTAAACCAATTATAGTATATACCTATATAAATACACTCGTTTAGCGTCACCCTCCAAAGTGCATGAAAATTAATGTTCCTTGCCTTTTTCAATAATAATTTCCTACCTCACTTCAAGTCACGGGGCTTTTATTCTTGAAAAGTTTTTCTCTTATCATATATCGATAATATTGATATTAGGTTGGCGCAAAAATAATGACGTAATAATGTCGTTTTTTGACGTTAAAAATACGTCAAAAAACGACATTATTACGTCATTATTTTGCACCAACTTAATAATAACGAAATTAACCCATTTCTGCATGTAACGTACTTGAAATTTTAGTTCTTATGCCCAATTGAACTTGCTGTCTAATGGGAATCTTGCAGGCTGATTTCAAATTTTAGGCAACCCCTCTAGTAATAATTGAACTCCATCAGATACACATTTCTGATTTCACATACACTGCTTTACCCAAATTACTTTTATCGCGCATGCAACAGTAACACTCTATCTCGAGTGCCTCTTGACAATTTATATAATTGTCAAGAGGCTTGGAAAGCTTATTAAAATATTCTTGTGTCTATCATTATATAAATTATGAGGCATGATCTCACACGCTCACCCCCCATATGTATGTATATATATATATATATATATATATATATATATATGTATATATATATATATATATATAATATATATATATATATATATATATATATATATATATATATATATATATATATATATATATATATATATATATATATAAAGGCTCAAATACTAATATTCCATGGTTATAAATTATTACATTGGAATCGTAATCACGATCCAATTCATCACACCTACAAATTCAAAAATCGGAATTCTGATTTTTTTTTTATTTTCTAGGTCTGATGAATTGGATCATGATTACGATACCAATGTAATAAATTATAACCATGGAATATTAGTGTTTGACCCTTTTATCAGGTCATCCCATAAGTTCTGTCCGAATTTTCAATAAAGAAAACAAGTGACCAAATATTACATGTAATTACAGATTCAATCAACAATGTATTTTCCCTGATTATATATGACTTACTTCCATCTATTAACAAGCTTACTAATTCTATTAGTGTAAAATTCTTTTGGCTTTGATTCGAAGAACTCACAATTGTCAGTTTTAACCTCTTCCTGTGTTACAAAAGCTGTTTCTTGCACATGATTCTGTAAGCTACGAAACAAATGGTAGTCTGAAGGAGCAAGATCGGGAGAATAAGGTGGATGAGGAATTTTCTCCCAACCAAGTTCTTCGATCTTTTGTGACGTGATTCTTGCTGTGTGGGGTCACGCATTGTTCTGATGAAACATCACCCTCAAGTCTTTTTTCCCACAAAGCTTGGTTCAAACGCTCTAATTGCTGACAGTATATTTGAGCATTAATTGTTGCATTAAGTGGTAAGAATTCAAAGTGGATTATTCCTTGGCGATCCCACCAGACAGAAAGAAGAACCTTTTGCCCATGAAGTTCCCTTCTCGGCTGTGGCTGGAGTCCTTCCCCTTTACCAAGCCACTGTCTACGATGCTTAACATTTCGATAAAAGATCCATTTTTCGTCGCCAGTCACAAGTCTATCCAAAAAAGGTGAAACAAGTTGGCGAGAATGGAGAGAAGAGCAGATGTCAACTCGGGATTTGATGTTGTTTTCAGACAATTCATGAGACACACATTTTCCAAGTTTAGGAACTTTTCGAAGTTGTTGAAGATGACGATGAACAGTTGTATGGTTTGAACTGAGAACGACTGCCAATTCCTCAACTGATAAAGCAGTATTTTCTTCAAGGGCTGCTTTAAGAAGCTATTCATCAAACTAAACTGGACGTCCGGTTCGATCTTCATCTTCAAGGGTGAAATTTCCACCTCTGAATTTTGCAAACCATCTTCTGCAAGTTCTTTCATTCACTCATCCCTCTCCATAAACTGAGTGAATGTTTCTAGACGCTTCGGCTGCTGAGTTTCCTTTCTTGAACTCATAAAGCATTATGTGCCTCAAATGATTCTTGGGTACTTCCATGGTAGCAGGGTTTTAATCAAGCAAAATTTAATTTTATTGTTCTCTGAACTAAAATTTGATCAGTTTAAATGCATCTAAATATAAAAATAATGTTCAGCTCCATTAGACATAAAATACTCTTTAAATTTCGTTCGTTTTAAAAAGTTAAAATTCGGACAGTACTTATGGGATGACCTGATATATTATATTCTTGCTCTGTCCTGAACATTGATCTTTGTTAGGATTCTTGGAAATATATATATATTGACCACTAATATCTATCTATCTATCTATCTATTAGGTTGGTGCAACAATAATGACGTAATAATGTCGTTTTTTGACGTTAGAAATACGTCAAAAAACGACATTATTACGTCATTATTTTTGCACCAACATAATATCTATCTATCTATACATACATACATACATACATACATATATATATATATATATATATATATATATATATATATATATATATATATGTATATGTATTTATATATGAGAGTAAGTCAAACATTATGCGCAGTTAACGGCCACTTTATCACTGTAATACCAACAAGAAAACTGGCGCAATCTTTGCCGTTATGTACGTAAATAATTTTGACGCGTACTATACTTGTATACTTATGCTAGTATGTGAATATTAAACCATCTATGGTAATTTTATGTAATTATAAGTACAGATATTGAACGAATTAAATTTACAATTATTATATTTGCGCAGATTATTATTTTGCATCGATTATTATTTGACTAATTTTTTACATCATTTTTTGCATTTATATAACACTTGAGGAAATTAGTAAAAAATAATAATGAAAATATCTCAGTAATATCTAATTATTATTAAAGCGAATTATAATTCTGTTGTTCATTTTATCATCAACACATTATATTACATAATTCATTTCAAGTTAGAAATGTCGCACGATTACGGAGTGCAGAAAATACATACCTCAGTTTATTTATCCCAAAGTTACCACGGTAAAATTGTTTCATGAATTAAATATGACGTTTGATTTTGTTATTGGAACATTTTTGTTGTTGTTTTATTATATATATTTTTAGCAAAGTATTTTAATAAATTATGTGAAATAATTATTGTTTATTTTATTATCAGAGAATAAAATTTTGTCTTATTTCTTTTGACTGTTTGGTACAAAATCGTTTTATTTTTTTTTTCATTATAAACACGCTATGACATGCTTTCTCTTTCTCCTTGTCCCATGTTTTTTTCAAAATGAGTGCCATCATGGCTCCCTACAGTTCTCTGTATTCAGCAATTCTTGAACGACCTTTATTTCTTTCTGGTAAATGGTTTCCAAACGCAATATGCATTTCGATAGTTGAGGAAGTTCAGATATAAGATATTTAATGAAATTTTAAAGGTCCTTTCAATTTTAATATACTGAAAAATCAGCAAAAGTCGCCATTAAGCTCCATATCAAGTCACTTGCTATTTAAACAAACTTTGTCATGACGAGTTCACTGTGCAGAATATTCTCAACTCTCTCATTGAATATAGAAATAGCATTGGCTATTTGATTTATAGCCGATACCCTGTTATCCATCACCATGAGCTGAACACAATTAATATTTTGCTCGGTGGTGGCAGTTGTAGGGCATTCAGACCATGGGTCATTCTCAAGACTTTCTCTTTTCTTCCTAAATTCTGCTGCCACTTTTTGCGCTGCTGATAGACCTGACGCGTCATCCTCTAATGTAGCAACGATGTCAGCATGAATATCGTTGGGGGCTAAACCCTTTTTTTCTGATGCTAAAATCTATCCTTTTCTAGTTACTTTAGATGTTTTCTTTGAACAACCAGATGTCAGATTATCTGGAAATAAACAATAAAACTATTTAAAATGAAAGTTGCAATTAATGCATGCAAGATTTCACAGCTTTAAAATCCTTCTTTGATAGTCAGGCTATGAACTTTTCAGTCCAGCCTCATAGAATTTATTTGATAAATATTTGGAAATATTGCTGAATTCGCCGCTTTTAAGAGACCGTGTATCTGCATTGCTTGGGCAGGATATTTTAGTGGGGGACTGACTGCTGCCGATGCAGTACAATTTGTCCACGGTACAACCAAAAAAACGATATTGCTTGGCACTTTTGCCGCCATAGCAATTGCTGGTGCGAGATTCGATACAATGTTGAAATGTCTTTTGGAAAACGGCTCCGATGGTTTGAATTGCCATAATTTTAATTCCCCTAGAATGGTTACCATACAAGCCAAGAGAGGCCAGTCTACCCTGCTATTTAACTCGTTACTGCAAGAATATGAATTCATCCGTTTCTAACCATGTGCAATGTGAACAAAACAATCTCGGTGAGAGTTTGAACTCGGCACGACAACTTCACTTTCCGTGGCAAGACGATTCCACCTTCGGCGCTTAGGCGATTCCACTTTCCGCGGTACTTAAGATTCCACTTTCCGCGGCACGGCGATTCCACTTTCCGCGGCACGGCGATTATACTTTCCGCGGTTCGGCGATTCCACTTTCCGCGGCACGGCGATTCCACTTTCCGCGGCACGGATATTCCACTTTCCGCGGTTCGGCGATTCCACTTTCCGCGGCACGGCGATTATACTTTCCGCGGTTCGGCGATTCCACTTTCCGCAGCACGGCGATTCCACTTTCCGCGGCACGGCGATTATACTTTCCGCGGTTCGGCGATTCCACTTTCCGCGGTTCGGCGATTCCACTTTCCGCGGCACGGCGATTCCACTTTCCGCGGCACGGCGATTCCACTTTCCGCGGTTCGGCGATTCCACTTTCCGCGGCACGGCGATTATACTTTCCGCGCTTCGGCGATTCCACTTTCCGCGGTTCGGCGATTCCACTTTCCGCGGTTCGGCGATTCCACTTTCCGCGGCACGGCGATTCCACTTTCCGCAGTTCGGCGATTCCACTTTCCGCGGCACGGCGATTCCACTTTCCGCGGCACGGCGATTCCACTTTCCGCAGCAGAGCGATTCCACTTTCCGCGGTCGACGATTCCACTTTCCGCGGCACGGCGATTCCACTTTCCGCGGTACTTACGATTCCACTTTCCGCGGTATTCTACTTTTTACTGTTAGAATACCCGCATTTCCATTGATAAACGAAGATTTGTAAGCGTTTTCCACTTTTTGCTGTAACCTCTAAAGTGCTTGGTGTGGGCCATGCTTTTCAGTAATGAATGCATCAGCCAGGTTTAAAATTAATCTCTTTTTTAGTAAAATACAATTCAAATTTCTTTTATAATAAAATCTGGAAATAGAAGAGGAAAATAAAAATGAATCAAAACTTTTAATGATTTTTGTATACAATAATGATCGAGGCCAATGTACTGATAATGTACTATGCTGATGACATAGGTAGTCATAGTTGGGATAAGTAGGACTGACTGTGAACAAGAAAATATAATATAATATAATATATATGATAAACTACATCCGCGTCCAGGGTAAGACGATAAACTACGTCCAACAACAAGGCCTCTGATCAGGAGGTTTTGAGGAGCGTGGAACCACGTCTTAATTGCTGATGTTCCCAGGTCCACTCTGACCCGGAGTGGTAGCACCTGTTAGGGTCCTAGATATGGGCAAATAGTTAACCTCTAAACTGGGGTCAAAACATTATGAAAGTGTAAAAATAGGTTTTAATACGAGAAATACTTTGTAAAAAAATTATTACTAGCAATACATTATTATCAGCAATACATTTTTGAAAAAAAAAAAAATTACTAGCAAATATATTTTTTTTAAAATATTACCAGCAATACATTATTACCAGCAATACACTTTTGAAGGAAAAAAATATTACCAGCAATACATTATTACCAGCAATACACTTTTGAAGGAAAAAAATATTACCAGCAATACATTATTACCAGCAATACACTTTTGAAGGAAAAAAATATTACCAGCAATAAAAATGTTGTCGACATTAAATAACCCATTGAGGTTGATATGCTGTAAAACAAACCAAACCAAACAACATAAACTATTATTATTATGAATAAAATGGAAAAAAGATCTTAGATTTTGCTGACGCGTTTCGTCTTCCGACTTTTTCAAGGCAAAAATGAAATCGAAATGTTTCGAAAAAGTTTCCTTCTGAACATCTATCCCCTATCCTAAACTTACAACTTATCAATTACTGGAAAGTCTGTAAAAGTGAAACTGGACTTTTCAGTCACTTAGATACTCATATTCGCTTTGATGAGATGGCCTTCTTCTACTAAGAAGAGACAAACACTATCTGTACACCCCCATATATATATATATATATATATATATATATATATATATATATTGAAGAAATTGTTAGAATTGAAGTGGTGGTTGCATCTAGCCAGTCCAACAATAAAAAGGTGAGACCTAGTTGCCAATCTAGTAGCACACTTAAGTTCTTGTAGTCGAGGCGGCAAGGAAAAAAAAGCTCATCAGAACGGTTGCCATGAAAACATTTGTAGAAAAGATAGAGTCAAGTCACCCTATGTCGGTGAGAAATTGACTGAGGTCGAGATACCTGGTTAGGGTCGATTATACTACAGACCCTTCTTTGAATTTTGCCAAGAATCTCGAGATATACAGCAGGAACACCAGACCAGTTATAGCAGCAGCATTCAATGCACGGACAAACGGCAGATTTTCTAGCCCGACAAACTGAACCAATTTTTCTAATAGAAGTCATAGCACTTGATTCAGTGTTGTCGCTCCATTTCTTGTCAGTGGAAATCTTGAGACCAAGATGGCATATAGTGATACTGGCTTTGACTTCAGACGGAAAAAGTTCTCTCTGGTGATCAAAATGAAAGCCGTTTTGTTTTTAAAATTTACAAGCCATTTCTTGCCCCAGTTAACCATTGATTGGAGATCCTTTTCGAGAGCAGTAGCTAGGTTTAGTTTGTCGGTTCTGTCGGACTTAATACAAAGACAGGAGTAAATCGTTGTCTCATCTGCATGACCTAGTTGAGAACTGATGACAACAGGGAGGTCATTGATGAAACAGCTTCACCAGAGTTCTTAAAAACAGGAGGGGGACTTACAACATGCTGGAGTGCTACAACCATCTCAAACATGGCCGCATCTCAAGGGAAAGCAAGGCATCCACAAGCCTAAACGAGGAGCCGATTGAGAAGGTATGGCTAATAGTCATGGAAGACTGTCGTGTCACAACCCAGGAAATTGCTCACGAAGTGGGAATATGCACAGGATCAGTACCATTCCATTTTAAAAGGAGAGTGTCGGCAAAATTCGCCCACTCATTCGACTTTCCCGGTTAAGAAAAAACAAACAACTTGTTCGACAGGCTCCCTAATGACCCGACGTGGCACGATGTGACTTCTGGCACTTCCCCTATCTGAAAACCACGCTGAAAGGGAAGCGATTTGAGTCGCAAGAGGAAATGATGAGAAAAGCGATGGTGGGATTCCATAGCATTCCATAGAAAGCGTTTCAAAAGTATTACCACTAGTGGCAGGACTGCTGGTAGAAGTGCATGCACTCACAAGGGTAATATTTTCAAGATGATTGAATAAAGATTGTGAAATGTACAAAATTGATATTTTTCATGTTCAAAGGTCGGATATCTTTTGAACGCAACTTCGTAGTTTAGTGTACGGTGGAAGCCGGATAATGTTTAATAAGTTGATATTTGGATTGCCACTGACATTTCAGCAACCTGTTGTATATATATATATATATATATATATATATATATATATATATATATATATATATATATAGAGAGAGAGAGAGAGAGAGAGAGAGAGAGAGAGAGAGAGAGTTAAATTATGAAAAACTTGGTAATCCGTATGGGTAATCCCAAGGAGGCTGAAATCCTGAGAGCTCAATATAAATCCAGAGCTAATAATTTAAAGAAAAACAAACCACTTTAAAGTTCCATTATAATAATTTTTTTGAGGGGGGAAGTGTTATCCGATGATCCAGCGTCCCTTAAAAATTATTATAATGGAACCTTAAAGTGGTCTGTTTTTCTTTATATATATATATATATATATATATATATATATATATATATATATATATATATATATTAAGGTTATGAATTTCCGAATTTTTGTAAAATAATTTCCTCTATCATAAGTCGATAAACTTTTATTCAAAATATAATGAGCAATGGTTTAATTCAGTTTGTTTTTTTAAAATGTTAGAACCAACACGAAATTTCTAAAATCGTATATATGCATAGTAGAACTATGACTTTCTAGAGCATTTTAGAACTTAATGGAACTTTCTAGAATTTGTTTGTGCTTATTTGTAAGTTTGTATGTTATGCTATAGCTATAAACTGTTAAATACGTTAAAATACATAAGTACTATCCAGTTACATCATTAACAAATTGAAAAATAAAACTTTTGAAATATTTTGATATTACCCTTATTGCAAATATGGTAAAACCGAATTTTCGGTTTGGGAGACCTTTTGCAAGAACTAAAGCAAATTAAAGCCTTTTCCATTACTTTTGAACAAAAGTTCATCGATCTATGACACAGGGATATAGGCTTATGAAAAAGCCATATAATCCTTCTTTTTTTATATGTTATTTTTATGGATACAACTTTTGAGTAAATGCCATGTTTTACTTAAACAGTATTAATTACCGGCTTGAATGTTCGAGAAATTTCCTAAAAATATGCGTTTTCCGACAGGTATCGAACCTATATACCATATTGGGCCCGACGTACTGTTAACTATTCAGCCACAGAGAACTTTCCGCTTAGCAAAGTCCAAATTACTGCTTATGAACAAGCATCTTCGATTATCTTTCTCGATAATTCATTTGTGCTCCGAAACTTAACCTAACGTAAACAATGACAATATATTAGATGAAATGGATTAAATCTGACAAATATTCTAATATATTTACTGTTTTTATACGTTATTTTTATTGATACAGCTTACTTGAGTAAATGGTCTGTTTTAATTAAACAGTATTAATTACATTTACCGGCCTGAATGTTCGAGAAATTTCCTAGAAAATATGCGTTCTCTTGCATTCCATACGAAATCCATGATCTAGCCTGACGTGTCATTTAACTATTCATCCACAGAGAACTTTCGGGTTAGCAAAGTCCAAATTACTGCTTATAACCGAGAAGTTCCTATGGATATATGTTTGATTACTGGTCTAGGATGGTTGGATCTAATCTTCATATAGAACAACTTACTATTGGATTTCATATAAGGGGAGACGCTTTCATTTGTCAAATTTGATTCACTATCTAGGTATGGGACCAGTTTTAAATTCATCTCCATCGATAACGAATCATATTTCTTTGAAGAGCTTAAATAACTCTTTCCTTATCCAACGCCATCATCAGTCCGTCATAGAACGAGAGAAAAAATTGTTAGCATAGAACTTATGTTTGTATCTAGCCATTGTAAAATGGTGAGAACTCGCTGAAAATCTAGTACATTTTTTATTATTTATTTATTTTTTGATAATGTTCGCCCAATACAAGGCCCAAGAACCACTCAAGGTAGAGAGTTATTGTGTGGAGTTGCGTAAAATTAGCGTAAGAAAGGACATGCGTTAGGAGGATAGAATTGAAATAGACTTTAGAAGGAACCGGAAACCCAAACCTAAACAATAATTAAGGGATAAACCTCCTGTTCAAAAAACTGGGTAGGAGTGTGAACCTACCGGTACTGTGCTTAAATTCCTCAGATCAATTGCCGTAAAAATATCTGTTGAAAAGATACAGGGAATATACGTTACATCGTTAGGAAAGCGACTAAATCTAATATGCTAAGTCAGAACCAATAACATTCTTTGTATGTAATCACGGATCTCTAAATATACAGCAGAAGCACCGGACCAGTTGTGGCAGTAATATTCAATGAATGAACGAACAACACACTTATAAAGGTGTAAAACAAATTATCTTGAACGACACAGTGAACCAACGGCCTAGAAATTGATTCACTATAATCTTTTCGCATCTTGTCAGTGGATAATTTTAAATAGAGAAGGCGAAACGAAACTCTCTCCTGGAGGTGAGCATCAGCCATACCAGTGAAAGGCACATTTCAAAGCAAATTTTACTGCTTTTGAATCTTGCCTTGACTATTATTGTTGTTTTAGACAAAAGTCACTCTATTATGTTAAAGATTTTAAATAGATATATGTGCGAAAAGGATACAAACATACAAACGGAAAATATGAACAACTTATAGCTGAAATATAAGGAGATTCATTTCTGATGAAAAGGAGTCTAAGGGAAGCAACTCAACTAGAGTTGTTTCCCTTTGATGCATTTTCATCAAACGAAATTTAATTTTTCATTATTGCATTATTCAAAAATTTTAACACATCAGCAGATAGCTATTAATGTCAACAACTGAGGGTAAATATTTACTAATTAAACAAATTATTAATTAATGTATATTATCCATAACTACATGTACAAGAATGTCGTTTTTGATTAAAGTTAAAAAAATAACCATAAATACGTAAAAAAATTCGGATATTGTCGAAAATTCCTTTTTCCACAATATCGCTATTTGTGCTATATTATAATGCTTATTACCTAAACAATAATAATACTGAATATTTTTTTTTAAAACACTAAGGTATATTTAATCACATCTCCCTAATAGCTGTTGTGATCTATAAACAAAAATAAAAATAATAGAAGAAAAGCCGAATGGAAAGTTAAAAACAGGTCATCAAAATTTAGAACAAATAGGAAAGTAATTATATAAGATGCTTCTTGCAGTCATTTGCAGAAATAATAAGAATCGAAAATCGAAAGATTGAGCTATAATGTTGTCATTCTATAAGGCTTTTGAGCATTTAAATGCGATTAGTTTGGAGTCTATTACAAGCGTTTTCTATGCATTTAAATATGATACAAAACAATGAATTCAATAGATTTACTATTTACTTGAATCTGACTAGCGGTGTAGCTGCGATCTTCCAATCGGTCACAAGATATTTTAACTTTTCATTTTTTCACTATATATATATATATATATATATATATATATATATATATATATTAATAAAAAGAAAGAACAGTAAGATATATAATCCGGTGTTCTTATAGATATTTTTATTTTTACAAAATAGTGCTCAGTGTAAATTTACAGAGCATTAATATTATAAATTAATTGATTTAAAATATGTTTTTTTTCGCTACACAGTTCTAACCATGTTTCAAAAATGGAAGCTAAAAGCTACGAATTTAATTTTGTAATTAAATTAAATTTACTTGAAAATTCGCTTGAGGATGAAATGGAACTAATATCTTTAATTTAATTACAAAATTAAATTCGGGGCTTTTAGCTTCCATTTTTGAAACATGGTTAGAACTGTGTAGCGAAAAAAACACATTTTAAATCAATTAATTTATAATATATATATATATATATATATATATATATATGCGCGCTATTTAGTGGAATGTGCTCAATATCCTTGATAGACCTAACGTGTGCGGTTGCATGGATAGTAGTTTTTGACCCTCAGGTTTCACGCTTTCGCGATCTTCAGATAAACTCCTCGTTTGTCTGAAGATCGCGAATGTCAAGCAGTAGAGCATGCCGTCGCCAAATTTATGGCGGGTGAATTGCGTCATGGTGTTCTTTTACCCACTAACCAAATGACCCTACTATACTGTGCAGTTGACAAAATCAAAAACAAACAACGCGCATGCGTGAAATTAAATATATAAAATAGAAACGATTTACCCATCGCAACCTGTATATGTTCGTGTTTTTTTTACAGTTGTAATATCTTTACTTGAAGGATCTTTCTATCAAAGCAATTTAACATTGGTCTCAGGAGCCTTCAAATTTCTCCGTTGCCATATATACCATTCTCTCAAGCATATACTGTTGAAGGGACACACATCTGGCTTCCTCCAATTCGTTGCACGTTTCCTTCTATATTTTATTATTAAACTCCTCTCACTCTCTCTCTCTCTCTCTCTCTCTCTATATATATATATATATATATATATATATATGATAGAACGATATATAATTTTGTATAATTTTATATATAAACAAATTGGAAATTGGAAAGAATTTTTGTGGCGCGTTTCATCCGTTTGGGCTTTGTTGATGCTACCACGTCTACACATGCGCACGAAACTAGAGACGCTGGCAGTTTCCAAATTTTTGAAAGAATATTTTTGAAGAATATTTTTGAAGAATATTTTTGAAGAATATTTATGAAAGACAATTTTTTTTTAAAGAATATTTTTTCAGTCTAGCCAAATTCATCTGTATTTTTTTCTTTTTCTCTCCATCACCTTTGTCCCTGACTATCCTCACATCGTGACAACAGAAAATCTACGAAGAATGGTGACATATTCTAAGAGCCCGGACTCAAATTTACCGTGGCTGAACTAGCAATCAAGCCTAGTAAATAAACGGCGTAAAGGGAACCAAACTTTTTCAAATGGAAACTGTTGTCTGGTAAGCGAACACATGAGTGACTGTCCGCATCAAACAAAAAAAAAAAAAGTCTCGATGCATGAAATATTAGAACATTAAACCAAAGTGACCAGTCAGAAAATATAACTCAGGAAATGAGCAGGTTAAATTAATCTGTTTTCCTCTTCTCAATACTGCAATATATTAGACGCTATTGCTGACGGTAGAGAAAAGACACTTTCTTCAGTGACTTTAATCCTCACCACAATACGTGGTTGAAACATTCTAAACGAAATAATATAGACAAACATTAAATTTTTCCATTGCCCAAATTAATCGTGGACTTCCCTACTCGTTTCCATAGCCAAACAGAGTAACAGGCTATTCTACTGGATGTATTTCTTACCCCCTCTCTTCGCTCTTCCCAAGCTTCACAATACTGCTCTCTACGTAACTCAGACCACTCTGCATTCTTAAACAGTAATCTCCAATCTATAAAAACCGCTTTTCGTTATCAGCTTGTTAACTGGGACACATTTCGGGATTTTCTCCGTGACGCCCTTGGACTGATATTACAGAACTATATGTTGTTCATTAATATAAGTATTTATACAAAGTTGTGCGTTGTTATCCGTTACTGTAATTTTTTTCATTATGCTTTTAAATGCAAAATATATATATATATATAGGTAGCCATAGAAGTCAACACCCAGAGGCGACAATTAGTTTCATGGCCTGACGATTGAGTTTCAATGCCCACTTTTATATTTACGCTGTATCTCTTATACTGAGCACTTAACCCATAACTATAGCATAACACACACACACACACTCTCTCTCTCATGCACACACACACACATATATATATATATATATATATATATATATATATATACACACACACACACGCACACATATATATATATATATATATATATATATATATATATATATATACATATATACGTGTGTGTGTGTGTAAATATTCTTAGATTTAGTGTATCTGTAGAAGAGAAAAAAAATGAATAGAGACAATAGGAAGACGAAACCCGTCAAGTATAGTTTTCTCCTTGCCTCTTTATATATATATATATATATATATATATATATATTATAATACTAAGGAACCCCGGATTATGCACCCAACGTGTTCTTTTCTATTTTCTGCATACCTGCACAAGGATATATATATATATATATATATATATATATATATATATATATATATATATATATATATATATATATATACGAATACGATTTAATCGGAATAATCAATCAAATTAGATATAGGAAAATAATTAATAACAGTATAGAGCAACAGATAAGTAAAGACATGAAAGGAATTAAGAACAATAAAAATATTTATTCTAAAGCAGATAAATCCAGATTTTTATATAAAATGAGCCCTAAAATATATAACGAAATGTTGCACAAAAAAAAGCCCCCCGGATAATATTGAAACTAAATTAAATAAAGAGGCTTTTTAGCTAATAAATTTTATTTAGGTAATCGTGTTGAAAAAATGAGCATAAAAAATTGCTTTATTACTCTAAAGGATCACAAGAGTAATTTCTTAAGCAACCCGGAATGTCGATTAATAAACCCCACCAAAACGCAATTAGGTAAAGTCAGTAAAGTTATCTTATAGGATATATGTGATTCTTTCAGGACTTTTCTTAATATAAACCAGTGGAGTTCTTCCCATGATTGTATTAAGTGGTATAAAAACTATAATAAAGACATTAGATGTTCGTTTATTCGATATGATATTAAAGAACATTATTCGTCGATTACGGAAAAAACGTTCGAAGAAGCTATTCAATTAGCTAAAGAGTTTATACATATATCAAATGATAAAATAGACTTAATCAGACACTGTCGCAAGACGTTATTGTTCCATAATAATGAATTATGGATAAAGAAAGACGATCTTAATAATTTTGACAATACCATGGAAGCATATTATGAAGCATAGGTTTGCGAATTAGTAGGATGCCTTTTGCTTAAGAATCTAAACAATTACGTAGATTTTAATAACCATGGTTTATACCGTGATGATGGATTAATTATAGTCGATAGAAGTAACCCCAGAAAATGTGACACAATCCGGAAAAAGCTGCATTGGCTCTTCAAAAAATTCGGATTCAACCTAGAAGTTGAAACTAACCTTAAAGTCACTAATTACCTAGATATAACCTTAGATTTACGGGATGGTACTGTTACCCCGTATAAAAAAGATAACCAGGACCAACTATATTTAAATATAAGATCCAACCACCCGGCGCATATTTTAAAACATATTTCTAAAGGCATTGGTTATAGATTTTCTACCAATTCATCGAATAAAAACATCTTCGATGCTAATTTATTAGCATCGAAGATGTTTTTATTAGACTTTACCTAATTGCGTTTTGGTGGGGTTTATTAATCGACATTCCGGGTTGCTTTACGAGCAAGCTCTCGCCAAAAGTGGACACAAAGATAAGGTAGAATATATTAAAATAAATGATGACAACGATACCCAGAATAAACATAAGAATAGACATAGAAATATATTATGTTTTAATCCTCCATTTAATCTATCTGTAAAAACTAAAATCGGTAAAATCTTCTTCAATCTACTGGAACAACATTTCCCAAAGACTAGCAATCTACACAAAATATTTAATAAAAACAGCGTAAAAATAAAGTACAGTTGTATGCCAAATGTAGCGAATCTAATTAACGGATATAATAAGAAAAAAACTAGGGATAATCCACGCATTATTTCTTCTAGATATAATTGTAGAAACAAAAAAGACTGCCCCCTCCAGGGAAAATGTCAACAGGATTGTGTGGTGTACCAGGTTAAAATATATAAGGATATAAATGACTATAACAATGATATAAACCCTAAAGTATACATAGGAGCTAGCAAAAATGTGTTTAAAAAACGTTATTATGATCATATAAGTAGCTTTAATAATGAAAAAACTAAACATAGCACTACATTATCCACCTACATATGGAAAAACAAGACAGGATATTAACAAAGATCCGATCCTGAAATGGGAAATATTAAAAAAGATGTTTTAAATATAGAGCAGGTTATAAATTCTGTAAATTATGTCTTGAGGAGAAATTAGCCATAGTTCTATATAAGGAACCTAATCAGTTATTAAATTCAAAAACCGAAATTTTAAACAAATGTAGACATAAAAAAAACTTTGGTTATTAGACTAGGTCTCCTCTCACCAGTATTAATTTAAAAAAAAAAAAAAAATTATTTTATTTTTTATTTTATTTTAATTTTTTAAATTATTTAATATATTCTTTAATATTTATTTATTTTTTTGATTGAATAAATAGTTCCCCCCTCCCTGTTGATCCATGTTTTTCTTTTTTAACCCTCCTCCCTCTTTCGTCAATTTTCAATAAATGGTATTCCCCGACCCTCTTGTTTTTTTTGTTTGGTAGCGTGGTTATAGTTTTGTTTATTCATTATATATTCCATTCTCTTTTTTACCTTGTTAGCCGGCCTTCCTTGACGATCCGTTTAGGTGAAATCTTGGTAGGTTTGTCTGGGTCTCTAGGTTTAACTATATATATACATACATACATATATATATATATATATATATATATATATATATAACTATTCATTTAAAAAATTATAACATAAATATGTTGTAAAATCACTACAAAAATAGCCATTTTGTTTCAAAATCTCCGGCTCTACTTTGTATTGAGCACTCTTTTAAGAATAGTAATTGTTGGTTATTGGAATTCATTCCGTATACACCAACTATATACTTGGATATATATATATATATATATATATATATATATTACTCACCACTGATGTGATGAATATTGCGAAACCACCTCGCAAAACATTTCCCTATGTTCGTCCATAACTGCGTGCCCCCGATAAAAAGTAATTAAGAAATATTTATTTTACAACATGATCTCTGTCCTTGTCAATAATCTTTATTTAGTCGTGAATATTTGCAACAGAGATTGGGTATCATACAGTGAAAATTTCCGATCAAAATTAAACTAATTACTGCGTATATTTATTGATCCACTCTTTCATTTTGTAAGTCTGCTTTCTAAGTAATTCAACGCACTGTTCTGCATTGATTAATCTTCATCTTAGTTATTTTCTCTTTTAATAGAATATTGAGAAGATCATATATTCGGCGTAAATCGTTTATGCATGGCCATTCATTACCTGTACCAACGAGATGAATTATGTCAAATTTAGAAAGAGTCTTTGACATTGCAGAATGGATACTTGTACTTTCTACGAGGAACGGTCAACAGTTTTATTTAATTTTAAAATTATTACAATTGCTGTAAGTTATATAATATTTATTAAACAGGAGGAAACGATTGGTGATATAGCTTTTATCTATAATCATCTTTCAAAATGGCTACTCCTATGAGTGCACTTTAAAAACAAAGAACTGTCATAGACATTCTACGATGTGTGAGGTGAAAAGTTATGCCGTCACAGAAGTTTAGTCTCAATAAAAACCTGCACTCGACATAAGGTGAAGTTGATGATGATATACAGTTAATGTTGTTCTTAGAGTGAAAATAAGAACCTAATGTTAGGGACAAGTCCCGAAATAGCAAACCTTCTGCTTCTGTGACTGAAGATAAGACTAAAAAAGGCTATTGTCTGTATTCTGCAGCAACATAGTTTATTCTCTGCTGTTCTATATCTAACGATGCAAAGACTATTGCATTTGTTGATATTTTCACACGAGCCATGGGAGTTACTTCAGTTTTACTACAGTCTGTTAATTATAAAAACGAATGTATATTACTGTCAGAGACCGACGTAGCTGTTGTTCAGAAGTTCTTTGATATCATTTTAGTCCATAGTATAATCACAGATGTAAACTGGATCGAACGCAGTGAACCCGAAAGCGATAAATAGTGTAGAATGAACCAGAAAGGGGTTTAAGGCAATATAATTAAGAAAAGTTATACCTAATTTATTTTGAGATCTGAAAATTCTAGAAACTTAAATTCTGCAATAGCTCTTTTAGAGTTTAGGTACAATGCTATCATTATTGATTTTTTATTTTAATTCATATTCTGAAATCTCAAATCTAGACTTCTTCGAGCCCGGTCACATTTGAAGATGAGTGATGCTTGTTTGTAATTTCGCAGTGCAAGGTCTAACAGCAGCATAATGACCTGACAAGCAATCACAGCGTATCAACCTTGTCTCATTCACTAACATACTCTACCTGACATTTTCCGACTTTTATCTACTTGGGAGCAACAAGGAGGTTCTCAAATGACAGCGATACACTAATGATTAATGGTTTGAAAGCGAAAACTTGCAAATGTTTAAGCAGCAAACAGGTTTCTCCGAGGCGGGTACAATTTCAAAGATAGAATACTATGATTTAAAAAGGAAACTGTTTTTGTGACTAGATTTAAAAAATCCCGAGGCATATGCTTTTGTTTTGCAAAAGCTATTATAATTAAAGAACAGGTACTACATTTCACTGAACTTCTTTTAAAATCTTTCTGAAACGTTCCCCTTTTCTTTCTTCCTTCCTTCATTATTCGCTACTGCATCGACTCTAATTTTCCAATGTATTTATAGCGCTATTTTCCATTAAAACCTTTCATTATATTTTATCCTGGAGTTCAGTTATATTTGCCGATCAATTCTTTCCCTCAGGCATGATTAACGTTGCACATTTTAATACCCCAATGTCATTTATCCTTCCTCGTTACCTTTCGACTAATGTTCTTTTATTGATTTATTTATGCATTTTAAACGGATATTAACCGTAACCTGCGATTTGGCTTCTAAGAAATAATGATAAAAGAAAGTAATTTTGAAAACTCCAAGGAATGAACAGTTTTTAACAGGGATAATCTTATTTAACAGGGATAATCTTGTTAGAAACAAAGAAAAGAATACTAAACAGTTAAGCAATAGCAATTCTCTTATATGACAGCTAATCCTGAAAATCTTACTAACATGAGCACACAAACATATCTGTGAGGTCTTAATCTTATATATTTATAAATCTACCATTCGTCCTTGCTTTGAATACTGCCGCCACATCTGGTCTGGTGCTCCTGGTATAGATTTAGAGATTCTTGATAAAATTCAAAGGAGAATCTGCTATGTCATTGATCCTAACCTGGCATCTCGCCTTCAGTCATTTTCGTACATTCTTGTGTCTTTTCTGTAAATACTTTCTTGGTTATTGTTCTGATGAAATTTCTTCTATAGTACCTAGACTTTATGCATTTAAGCGCAGTACTGGATTGGCGGCAAGGTCTCATCCTTTTATAGTTGAAATGGATAGATATAACCGTAAATTATATACTAACAGTTTCCACTATTATACTTCTCGCTTGTGGAGATCTCTTCCGATGTTTTGCTTCCGAGTCAACTTTGATCTTCAAAAATTTAAATGCAATATAAATCGTTATATTCTATCTTTTTAATTCTTGTTCTTTTACTTGTTCTCTCGCCTTAATAGTATTTTTTTCTCATATTATCCAACAGCCATTAAACCCTTGTTTCTTAGTGGCTCTATTGCCTTTTTAAATGATGTTTGGGGAGAGGGTTTACAATTGACGACAAGCATCTTCATGTAATTCTACATCTATGTGAATATTTGTTTCTTTATTCGCGTATCTATGAAGACACATATTACATAGCAGTTCAGTACTCTAACGAAATTTTCCAGTTTCTTAATATTTTCCTTAGCTTTCAAAAGGCATCTTTCGCTATCCCAATGCATCTTCAGATGTCGATGATGAATTTCCGTCCTCTTAAACCTCTTCGTAGATTTTAAAATTTTTGTACTTGCTTGATATTGGTGCCTCCGGTTTGTAATTTGTACGTCGGGCCCATCCTTTTGCTGACAACTGTACATACTGTTTTCTTACAATTGATTATTAGTCCTTTCTTCTCGCTCTCCTTTGCTATCTTCAACGGGAGTTGCTGCAGTCTACTTTCTGTGTCTGCTATCAACACCGTGTCATCTACATATCTAATATTAAGATTGTGGCCGCCTATAAAGGATCCTGGTAGGACTTCTAATTCTCTCTGTATTGCTTCACTGTAAAGGGTAAATATAAAAGCTGGAGAAAGATCTCTTGAATAAGGTGAGTGGTCTATGTATTCAAAGTCAAAATTCTTCAGGACATCCAAATTTTTGCCATTACTATGATAAAATAAATTGTTATGTAGAACGAGAACAGTAATCCCTTTCTTTTTATGTGCCGTGTCCTTTCAGGACGTAGGCGATCATGACCCTTCACTTCCCCCTATCCCTTGTGGCTCTCAACATGTTTTGTGGTTCTTCCAACTCTCCCAGACCACTCTCCGGCATCCACCTGCCCAAGCCCGTCATGCGCTGCTTTCCCCTGTCTCTTTTTGCTTCTATTCGTCCCGTGAGTTTCAGATTCTCCAGGCCCTACTTTCTCATCACGTGTCTCAGAAATTTCATCTGCCTCTTCCTTATGTTAAGTATAAGCTTCCTCCTTGTTTGCATCCTCTCTAAGACCTCACCGTTGTTCACATACTCGGTCCATTATATCCTCAGCATTCTTCTGTAGAACCACGTCTCCGCCGCCTCGAATCTCTACTTCATCCTTGAGGATACCGTCCAACATTCGCTGCCGTATAGGAGGACAGATGTCACGTAGCAGCCCAGTACTCTTTTCTTTGTCACCATAGAAATCTTCCTGTTTCTCAGTACTCTGCCCGGCTTCTGGAATGAATCCATGGCCATCCAACTCCGTCTCAGCAAAGTATCTTCACCGTTTTTCATTCAACCCCTCATTTAAACGGCATAGCAACTTAGCATTTTCTATTAACGGTTATCAAATTAATTTGCTTAATCATAAGAAGTTATGGAATTGTCATTTTTTGTTATGAATCTTCCACTGCATAGACAATTTTTAGCCCACGGATCATCGTATGTATAAATATGTTTGATCAACAGACATAAGTCGTTCTAAAAAAAATAATCACCACATCGCCACAAAATCAATGTCCGTTCGATAGCATTTTTGGCCGGCATTCAAATATTTTAACACTCGCTTAGCTGACGCCTTCTGCATATCCAACTGCTCTAGAATTATAAACCATACGTTTTCTATGGATTATCTCTAGCGTTTCAGCAATTCTTTTGTCCAAAATTACATTATAAATATGATCAACAATTTCAAACGTTTAAGACACCCACTTTAACTACGAAATAACTTGGATCTCAAAATCCCCACAAGCAGTTGACACGCCCTTTCTTCATTCGCCTCAATCAATCATGGAGTCGATTGATTGAGTGATTCGTTTTCTACGGTTTATCAAACCATTGCAAGTTATTTCAATCCAGAAAATACTTTTAGATTGTAAGAAAAAATTTTTTTGGGCGGAGGGAGATAATAATGGTTTTAATGATACAAGTCTCTTACTAATTAACCCATATCTCCGTGCAGAAGAGGTGGATTCAAACCGCATATGTAAATATAACGAATCCAATGGAAATTCTAACTTGATTCTCTGATTAGCAAGTCCGAGCCATCAGCCATTAGCCACTACATCACCTACACATCCAAGCTTAAAGCACTGGGTATTCCCAAACGGTCACCGATCTAAGCACTGACCAGGATCAAACTTGCTTGAATTCGGTGGTCGTACGAGAATCTGTATTTCAACGTGAGCTTGTCGTAAGCCTCTTAGACTCAAATATTTCTTCTAGAGTTTGCTTCTATAGGAATAGTAACTTCATGAGGCTTGGGAGTTCAAAACTTAAAAGTTCTTTTTATAACAGTCTAGTCAACGATCTAAAATCTATTTAAAAAAAAGACACAATTGTCCTGAAAATAGACAGCTTACAAAATAAAAGAATCATCATCCCAGCTATAGTCAAAGTAACTTATATTTTAGGAAATAAATCGGGTCAAGAATTATAAAGCGAACGTTTTCCTTGGACATCACTTAAGTATGAGCAATACTTTTCGGCAAGATGCATTGATCAGCCTATATACCAGTTCTGGCGAGCGGTCTACTCTCAATCGTACTCCTTACCTCGAACCACTGTTGGGATTAAAACTCACTCAAGATCTCATTTGAGACTCGTAAAGCCGTACCATTGCTGAAGATGACCGTAGAATAGTCGTCTCCAGAAACTAACTGACGCCTACTGATATGCTCTATTTTAAGAGTCAGAACCAAAAAAACAAATAAATAAATAAATAAAAATGGCGTATTGCTGCCATGCCTGGGCTGGTGTTGTCCTGTTCTCACTGTCCAGACTTGACAGAGTTCAAAAGCGATTGCGAACGGAATTATTTTCCATCATGCAACCCCTTTTCAACAGACGAAACTTTGCTAGCCTCTTGCTACTCTATCGCTATTGACAAGGCAAATATTCAAACGAGTTATATTCTTTAGTTCCGCCAACTCAGACCATCAGGGCTTGGAGCCGACATGCCACGTAGAGGGTATCAGCTCACGCTAATTCACTTCGTATTCCTTTAGTATAGAGGAAGTTTTACAGAGAGCTTCTTTGCTAGAACTGTAACTTTATGGAACAGACTCCGAAGTGGATACTTCCCCGATCACTAGTCTAGGGTCTACATTTATTAACCCTACGTACCTTCATAATATGCCCTTATTACCTCCTTTTACATATTTACGTCGAGTTTAACTCTCTACCTTAAGTCCTTATTGGACTTTGTACTGGGTGCAGAATATTATAAAACAAAGCATGGGAGTCTTACTGGAGTGTTTCGAGAGATATATTTTACATCGTAATTTTAGGATACATTTAATAAAATTTTTTTAAAGAATATTTGCGTGTAAGCCAATAATATAAGCGCCAAATTAAAATTGTACTTGAAAAGTAGAAAATCCGCCCGCAATCTGTACTTGGAAATCATTTGCGGCCATATCTAATCATCATCCATGACAGAAAGAGAATATGTGAGATACGCTCGTTCCAGCAAAAATAAAACATAGTAAAAAGGTCGATAGGTATCGGGATCCCTCCAATGTACAAAATATAGAATATGAAAATAAAGATTCCATTTCAAATTATCGGGACACTTTAAATGAGCTAGTTGACTTTAAAAGAACTGACTGGAAGAAAAGGCACCCCGGGAAAAAAAATGGAAACTTGCCTGGTAATGAGATTTTTTTTAAATCTCCAAGAATGCTGATCTTAAAAATAAAATAAAATATTCTGATATTTTCAGATACAAATCGGCCATCCGAACAAAGCAAGAAGTCTGGACCTGGTTGTTTTGAATAATACGAGTGGAATTTTGAATAGAGTTGACTCTATTTTCATTATTTTTCGTAATAGCAATGGCACCGCTTTAATTCATTTTGCGTCATTGTAAAGGCGGAGAAGGATTCGGTCGTGTAATGCGTTTTGAATATCTAAAACTGTTCCACAACAAATAAAATTGATTGGAGACGAGTACAAACACTTCAGTTAGAAGGTTGAAAAAAAAAAGGGTCGATTTCAATTACTCAAAAATGAAATCATCGGAACACTGAAGATAAAATAAAATTATAATACAACTCAAATACTGGAAGCAGATTCGTTTAACCCCTTATCCACCCCCGGCGTCAGTTTAAACTGACGCTTACTATTTTTTCCATATGTTGTAGCAATTTTGTTTACAGTTTGTATTTTCAGATAAAAACTTGGAACAGTTTCAGCATATTTTAGTGAAAAGTTCACTTTCCAAAATAATAATTTATACTTTAGATATATGAAAAGATGGCGTCAGTTTCAAATGGAGGATACTGTGTTAACAAACTGAAAATAAAGAAAAATATGGAAAAAACAGAGAAAATTTTTCGGAACTAGATTCAGCAGCAGAAACAAATTAAAAAAAAACAGACAGTTGGTCAGAACACAGAGTAAGATATCCGTGACTTTTACTTAACTCTTCATCTTCATCAGTCCCATGACTGGATGGAATAATTCTAAAGATAATATTAGTCGTTTCGCCAAAAGAAAATGTTTGGCATTCATTGACCGAGCAGCCAGTATTGTTTTCGGTTGAAATTCATCAAATATTTCTCTTAAAACAATTATTCAGGAAAATAGATTGTAGCTGTTATCTTTCTTTTCTGTATTGATGGGGGTTTCCTTCCTAACCTTTTATTTGAAGTAGTGACGAATAACAACATCTTGGTTATGTCAGTATTTTCTCATCGAGTTACATGTTTTGTCCGTTTTAGTTTTCGCTACTCTCTGTAGTCCTAAAGTGATGTAGTTTCTGTTATTTGTTATAGTTCTTTGTGATTTGGTAACGCCAGGCCACGGTGATCTTTGCCAAGACACTCAGATTTCACTCGCTCAAAGCCATTTTACACATTTATTAGGGTGATGCAAAAATAATGACGTAATAATGTCGTTTTTTGACGTATTTTTTAACGTCAAAAAACGACATTATTACGTCATTATTTTTGCACCAACCTAATATCTTAGAAAGCGGTTGTATACAGACGACAATTTAGATATTTCAGAACGAGCTAGGCGTCAGGCATGACGCCCATATGAAAGTCTCGATCTAATGAGGCTATTTAACTGACTCGAGTTTTCAGGCTGATGTTTTGGTTTTGATTGAGTGATTCGTTTTCTATGACTTAAGTTATTTAGCAGATTATTTAAAGCCAGAAAATACTTTGATATAGTAACAATTTTTTTTTTGTTGATAATAATGATTTAGCGATGCGCGTCTTATTACTTACCACATGAGAAGACGTGGATTCATAACACCCCAAGGGTATTTACGCATAAGAGAATATAACAAATCGAACTGGAAATGAAACGCGGCTCTCCGATTACCATTTGTAAGCGCTTATCCATTACACCACCCGCACATCGAAGCTTACAGCACATGGAATTCCCAAGTCATCCATCTAGGCATTGACCAGTATCGACATTGGATTTGTAGCAATTTGCGAAACTACCTCTGGTGCAACCGTTTCTATGTTCAATTTTATTTCCTCCTATACTAAATTTGTTATAACGGATCCATAGTAGGTAATAAGGTCACTACACAGCTGATCATCTGATCAGTTTTCGAAGACCTGGCGGGGTCCATCTCTCTCTCTCTTGGTCAAACCACAACCGATATCCTTCAGATTGAAGGCTTGCCATTGATTTCGTTGAAAGAACCATACAACACGGCCTTTGACTTCAGTATAGTAACCCCTCCGCCCTGCAATGCCGTGTCATCAACGCACTTGCTATATATACAACCAGTCTACTCTATTGTGATAGATGCTCGTTGACCCTACAAGGACGTTCACCCGCTCTTTGATTAGCATTTTATTTTAGCCCTGATGGGTGCCAGCTACCTTTCTTACCCCAAAAGACTGGTAAGGAAACCGGTTTAGTCGCCGAGGACCCGATAGGTATTATGAGGTTGCATGACACCGGTACCACTCGTAGAGTAAGCTGACATAATTCTTTAACAGGATATTACAAAAGATCTGTCTGAAA
This sequence comes from Acanthosepion lycidas, assembly GCA_963932145.1. Taxonomy (NCBI): domain Eukaryota; kingdom Metazoa; phylum Mollusca; class Cephalopoda; order Sepiida; family Sepiidae; genus Acanthosepion; species Acanthosepion lycidas. Next base: position 87,140,155 of record OZ010577.1, on the reverse strand, counting down.
AGCAAGGAGACTTATCCGTTCTTCGACGTGAGAGTCAGCGTGCTCAGTGAGTTCTTGCCACAGATCCAGACAAAATCTGAAAGTCTACAAAGAGTTCATGTGGCGTTTACTTTGCTCAATGCACGAGGAGAGGCGAGAGTTGTGACAGGACACATCGTGGTTGTTTCATCATAACAATACATTTGCTCACAACGCCCTGATCAGTTTCAGCAGATCCTGGCCGAGAAGAACATCGCCTTACCGGAACAACCTCCCCATTCACCTGATCTTGCTCCGTGTGACTTTTTTCTATTCGCAAAACTAAAGGGGATCATCAATGGGCAGCATGTTGAAGGTGTGGGGAGCGGTTATGCAGAGGGCCGTAACGACGGAAAGGACGGTATTCAAGAGGAATCCTTCCAGTAGTACATAGATGCGTGGCAGAGATGGATGGAAAAGATCATTAGACTCAAAGGAGATTACTTTGAAGGGGAAACCATGTGGTGTGTTGTTTTAGAATTCAAATAAATTGTTATTGTTATCAGTCTCGATACTCTTCAGGCAGATCTCGTAAATACAAAATCTGGGGAGGAAGAAATGTATTTAAAAATTAGTATTGTGTCAACTTGGCTATCAAAAGACTTGAAGATTACACAGCACATTGTAATGAAAGATCGACTGCGGCAGAAGAACAAACAAAAGTATAAAAAGTGTGATAAAAAAGCCCAAAGCAAGAAACCAAAAATTGGAATAGGAGCACCTCCGCGTTCATTTCAGGAAACAAATACAAAACATTGCAGCTAAGATGAATGGACAGTTGTAGTATGTAATTCAAACCAACAAATGCCAGCTGGTCTCAAAAGAACTTAATGCCCGTCAGGTAACTTGATCTATGAAAAGTTGATCTGTAGTAAGTTCAATATATACTAGATGCATCCTAAAAGATACCAAGAGCAAAATTGGACCTCAGTGCAGCTCCGTGGCAGCACCAACTTACATATGGAAGTGAACGTAGCTAAACCAAGGCGACACACACACACGTAACCGGATAACAGGAGGGTATACAAATGTCAGACTTATGAGTTGAGTAACAGAATCCTCGCAAGAAGAAGATCGAATGTTCGAAGAAAGACACGAAACCACATACCCACAGGTTCACTCCAAACCTCATGTGGAACTCATATATACGATCCATCGCTAAAAATACTGGAAAATGCTCGGTTCATTGCAACTCTCCAGAAAAAAAAAAACTGACTCTTTATAACAAAATTTATCTTTACAAGAGCTGAATCAGACTAAAAATGCATTATTGCTGAAAGTAATCATCCTCATTTCTTTCCTTTCGTATTCTACTAGTAAGAAGGAAGTTAAATTTGGACAGCTTATTCTCGAGAGCTGCTGTTTAGTAGAACAGATTCCGGAGAGGTCGCTTCCTCGATCACTAAAATCTTAACTCCTTCAAATTTAGGGCCAATCGTTGTCTTTCCTACCTTACTCATGATTGCTTTTCTTACCTTAATCGCTTATGTTCATATAACAACTTCAATCAGAAATCCTCTACATTGAGTGGCACCTGGGCCTTGTATTGGGGGAACAATGAATAAAAAAGAATGTGTTCAACAAAGTAACATTCCTTGGGGAAAAAGAAATCTGTGTGAACCGCACTTCTTTCTTAGCGATAGAATACAAAAGTAACAAGGATGATTCGAATCTGTGTACGCGGCATAATCAACCGTAGATGTAAATGTCTGAACTGGTGGTCCTAATGAATATAGCTCATCTGAACATTTGCCATGGAAATAGAAATAAATAGGGGTGAAGATTATTTGCGTAGCTGATAATTTTAAAAAAATAACCTGTCTCTACACTCCACTGCTCTCTATTTCTTTCCTCTCTGTAGATTTTTTGTATGCCTCTGCAAACAAAGTCTGTCTCGATAATATTCCACCATTTATTATTAACGTTAAAACAGCCCATCTAAGTCCTTTCAAATGACTCCAGTCGGTATCTCAAAGGAAGTAAGAAGCAGGAAGAGCATACTATGAGGATATGAAGGATATATATGGAATGAACCTTGAAGAGGTTCAGGTTGGTTGGTTGGTTGGTTGGGTTTTATGGCATATCAACCACTATGAGTCATTTAATGCAAAATTAAGGTATATATATATATATATATATATATATATATATATATATATATACATACAAACACACACACACACACACACACACACACACATATATATATATATATATATATATATATATATATATATATATATATATATATACATACACATATACCTATACATATATTAAATATACAGTACTATTAAACATAGCTGGCAACATTATTTTTTCAAAAACGCATAGCTGGCAACATTGTTTCAAAAACACGTAGCTGGCAACATTATTTTTTCAAAAGCGTATAGCTGGCAACATTATTCTTTACAAAAAACGTATAGCTGGCAACATTATTGTTTCAAAAACGTATAGCTGGCAACATTATTTTTGGACGTAGTTTATCGTCATACCCAGAACGCGGATGTAGTTTATCGTCATACCCAGGACGTTAAAGAGGTTCAGATTGTAGTCATGGAAGCATCATCTAGGGTGTCTGCTCTATAAAGTAACAGTTCCGACGAAGAAACAGTTTGAGTGGATGTCTGAGTTGGTGGATCTAAGGAATTTAACTCTTCAGGACTTTTGCCATAGTAATAACGATAGAGTAGTTAAAGAGTAGCAACATTTTATCTGTGGGATAAGGGTTTCAGGGTAGAAAATAATTAATCACCCACAAGGCATTGTAAACATTTTTGAACACTGTCAAGAATGGATATTGAGGTTTGAGTAGCACCAGCCCAAATATAACTGCAAAACTCCATCTTGATCCGATCTGACTCTAGTAAAGAAAAATCATAACAGCACGGGTTATGTATTACCGATACAAGGAACCAACCATTCTTCCAGCATCTTTTCTCATGGCACGATTATTCGATTTCCATTTGAGGTCTTGAATGGACTCAAATAGGCGCTCGAGGAAAGGGGCCACATTGATGGTAGGACCGCTTTGCAAATTTGTCTTTCGAGATGGCTGCCATTTGCCTTGGCATGATCTCTTTAGGACTTGAAGTTTTCCACCGGCTTAAATCTCCACTCTTTCATCATTAAAATTACCTTTAAAGAATGAAGGAAATCCGACAAAGACATAATCGGATTAGAATTGGTGCTGGCAGGCCTTTGTGATACGCTGTTTTGCCAAATGTTTTGCCAAAGATTGCTTCAAGAGAAGGTCATTGTGAATGTCACACAATAACCAAAATGAACCGATGGAGTCTCACTGCTGAGTAACTCGAAGTCTGTTTACGCATGCACAATGATTGCCACTTTGAATTTCAAATTATATTAAGCCGTGCAGTCCGTTCTCAAGATTTTCAAAATAGCTGGATGCTTTTCGGTCAGACCCTGTCGAAATTAAAATTAAAAAAAAAAATCTTCAGTTAATCATCTAAACGTGAAAAACGTGATTGCATTTTGAGACCTCCAACGTTTATAAATAGCTTGTATTTGCTTTTTAAGAAGCGGTTTTTACATTGTTTATTAACTGTCCACTAGAAAATTTCTCAAAGACTCCTGTGCGCGCGTGCATGTGTGTGTATGTGTGTGTGTCTGAATACGATAACAAAAAAAAAAAATAAAGAAAACTGGACAGAATCTGCTGAAATTTGATTCCAGAGGCAAGAAAGCTGTTTGGAATCTTTCTATAAAGTTAATGAAATGAAAAGAAAATGCTTGTGGTGTCGGTGCCAGATGGTTAGAACGTTAGCGTTTCAACTAGAATTGGTTCGAATATCACCATGGTCTATTTGTCAGGTGAATCGTATCGGCTAGTGGAGATGGTCCCAGCCTAACTCATCGTTAGGAAGTACCCGAAAAGCATATAACAATTGACTTCTACTTCTTTATGTGCCGTATCCATTCAGGACTTAGGCGATCATGGCACTCCACAACTTCCTGTCATTTGTATCTCCTAAGCCCTTTACCGCCATCTATTTACTCAAGCTCATTAAATATTTTATAGTTAGTTTTCATCTGTCTCTCTTGCCTTGTAACTGTCCCGTGAATATTAAATTTTCCAAGCCTTCCTCCCTCATTATATACCACAGAAACCTCAAATGTCTCTTCCTGATGTTAAATATAAGTTTCCTTTTTGTTTCCATTTTCTCCAAAACTTCGTCGTTACTCGTTGTTCGGTCTACAATATACCCAGCAGCTTTCTGTAGAGTTGCTTGAAGGTTCCTCTTCATCTTTGAGGAGATCTTCCAATTAATTACTGCCATATAGGAGGGTATGTATCACATAGGAGTATGGTACCGTTTTCATTGTTTCTAGTGAAATTTTCCTATTTCTTAGTATTCTGCTTAGCTTTTGGAAAGCATCCTTGGTTGTCCCAATAGGCCTTAGGATATCAGTGGTCTTAGAATCAGAAAAAGACAGCTGTAATTTCTGGGATCAATAATGAGGAATGAAGTCTTGGAGAATCTGACACTCACAAGATATACTGGCAACAAGAGTGTCAAAGGGAAACACCGATCTAGGCAGACGTTACAAAGGACACAAGTTCAAATCCTTCCCGAGAGCATGTCTTGTTTATAAAATCTGTCGTTGGTAGACATAATTCATATTTAAAAATCAAAACAAAAACAAAGCGGGGTATCTACTCAAACATGGATATCCCAAAAATAACGTTTAGAGCAGTGGTGGGCAAACTTTTCAGTGCAAGCGCCAAATTAAAAATATTTATATGGCCGCATAGTATATTAATCCCAAAATGCACCAGTTTGCTAAAATTAGGCATCAAGTTGTTTGCGCTGTTCCTCAACACTATCAACACACAACACTGACAGCATCAACCATGCAATTTTTAATAAATTTTGCTTCTGAAAATGACTTGTTTGCTTTGCAATTTTTTTTTGTTAATACAAAACTTGCCTTTGTTGCGCTCCTTTGTAAAGATGAAGTTTTCTCAAACACAGTTTACTGTTGCTTCAAACTGTTTACCATTTTATAGTTCTTGCTTTGATAAACAGTGTCAAAAGTTGGCGTTTTTGGTTTGAAAATGTCGTTTCAAACTGTATTCCTTGAACACAGCAACTGTTTCAAGACAAATCTAACATACAGCTTTGACTACAACGTCAGTAAAAAAATACCTAAAAATAAAAAGTACCCGAAAAGCTTAAGCGATCATGGCTCTCCATAACTTCCTATCACTTAATCTCTTAATAAACGTTTTCTTTCTGTTATTTCGCCTAAGCACTGTACCGCTATCCATTTACTCAAGCTCATTAAATATGTCATATTTGGTTTTCCTCTGTCCCTCTTTCCCTGTATCGCCTAAATCCTGAGGAGACATGGCATATAAAGAAGGAGTCATCTTGTGATATGCTTTTTGGGTACTTTAGGGTTAAACACTCAGCATTCGTCTTCAGTTTTTCGTTTTTTATATGGCTTCGAATAAGTCATTTTGGGTAAAGTTTGTAAGATAATAAAAGCTAGGCTGAAATAAAACGCCCCACGTATTAACCCTTTGGTATCTGCCAGGACACTGAAATGATTTAAATGAAAGGCAATAAAATCATTGACACAGCAACAAAGTTGCCAGATTAGCCATTGTTACGAACTTAAGCTTGAGTTGGGAGCCACTTGGTCCTAATGAAGACCTTCGTTGTCTGTAAACCTTTGATGAACACTTTCCTACGCATACGTACACACCTGCAGGAAAAAAAAAAAAAAAAATTCTCACAATATTATTTTGGTGTTGCTTCGTAACTTTCTCTTTCAGATTTACTAACATTTGGCAGGCCGCAGGAACTCTTTTGGCGGGCCGCAGGAACTCTTTTGGCGGGCCGCAGGAATTCTTTTGGTGGGCCGTAGTTTACTCACCCCTGGATTAGAGTATCAGTAAATAATGGCTAATAAAAAAAAAATAAAAAAAATAATTTTTTAGAAATTACGTTTCTAATAAAAAAAAAATGAACTATATATATATATATATATATATATATATATATATATATATATATATATATATATATATATATATATATTTATATATGTATATATATATATATTAATTTTTTTAAAACTGAACGTATTAAAAGTGCTTAATACAACATCAGAAGCCCCGACTTGCAGAACTGTTTAACATTTAAAAAGGATAAAAGCTGATCAGGGCACAATACCGCGGTTTTGACCTCTACAGTCTCCTCAGGTGGTTTGTTCAGCAAATTAACTACACGTAGCTCAACACACACACACACATATATATATAGAGAGATAGATAGATAAATAAATAGGGTGGGCCATAAATTTCCATACATAGATTTACGTTGGACATTCGTTTTTTATTTATATAATGTGCTCTATATGATTACCATTGTTTTGAAAACACATATTAATACGTGTTTCCTACTGTTGATGAACACGCCTTAGCAAAGTTGAAGTTTTGCTTGTAATGGCATTGGTGATACGTTCCTTGGGATGATTTATGCCTCGTATCTTCACCTGACACACCATGGCCTTCAAGTGCCCCAAGGATAGAAATCAAGGAGAGATATCTGGCGATCTTAGAGGCCAGTCCACAGGACCACGCCGGCCAATCCATGCATCCGGGGACTGCTGATCTAAATACCGACACACTTGATGACCATAATGAAGTGGAGTTCCATCTTGCTGGAAGTAAACTGGGTAAGCACCTTTTTCGTTTAGCAGGGATGGGAGAATTTCCTCTTGCAACACGTTAAGATACCTTTCGGCATTAAGATTATTGAAAGATTGGTTCAATAATTCTGTCATCCAATATCCCGGCCCACACCATCAATTTACCAGCATCTTGCATCTTTGTCGGTCTCAGGCAGTTACGGTTCTCATTTCTCTAATATCGTAGGTTTTATTGAATTGAAGTAGACCACGTGACCATAGTGCAAAAGCATATATGGGTGGTAACCTGTATCTAATTGATCGCTATTTTTAGTCTATCTTCTATTACTATTCCGACCACTATTTCTACTCTATATACACTACTCTATCCTCTATCTATATAGTATAGTGAATAGGTTAGAGAATAGCAGACTATAAAGACTGCTATTCTCTAATCTATCCACTATACTATTTCTCTATTCAGATCGCTATACGGTGATTACTATTCGAGCGAGTATTATCGAGTAACTATTAGGTTGGTGCAAAAATAATGTCGTTTTCTCATATAGTAACATATGTGAGAAAACGACATTATTTTTGCACCAACCTAATATTTTTAGTGCAAGTGTTATTCGAAGGCGTCTGACACCAGTATTGTTCAACGGCGTTACTATTGTCGTATCTGCGATTACAAAGTTTCTACTACAACGAGTATTACGAAAGTGAAAATGAGTATTCGATGACATCACAGAAGTGCAACGAGTAGTCGTTGAGTCACAAAAGAACTATATTTATAAACCCGCAAAAAATGTTTCGGTTTCAAACAAACCCCAAATGGTTGATAAGTCGTAAAATGCAAATCAGTCTAAACCAGCATAAGAGTAGAAAATAACCTGAAGTCCAATAGTTAAAGTAAGAATTCTGGATGATGGCTGAAATATTAGGAGAAAATAATCATTAATTCAGCCCGTGTTTCTCACATACATTATCTAAAACCTGTTCCGAATGATGTCAATAATATCGTACTAATTTTTGGCAAGTCAAGTTTCAATGTTTTGGCTACTGTTTGAATAAAATGCCTAATGACCTTCCCAAAATATTTTCCAAGGGAATGGTATGTGAGGAGGTTTGTAAATAAAATATCTAGATTGATTGAAAACCGAAAGTATTATAATAATCTCTCGGCATTTCATGTCAGTTACAAAAGAGAAGCATTGATAACTTAAATATTACGCATGATTATATATAAATGCTAAAGAGACATGGTAGAACATTTACTAAGGCCATCAGCTGTATTATATATATATATATATATATATATATATATATATATATATATATATATATATATATATATATACATATACATACAGTGCTGGTCGATAAAAGTGACACCTGATTTTTTTACTAAAAATATTTTTCTCTATTGCTTTTGGGGTTAAAATAATTTTAATCTTACTAATATAAAGACCCCTTCCCGCCCACTTTGTCTATTTCATAATGTGTGACGTCATTTTCTTACATTTGAATACGCCATGAGCAGATATGAATGTACGTGAGAGAATCATAGAAGATTTTAGTTTAAAGACAGTAAAATCGACCTTGCTAACGGAATGCTCCTCTCTGGCCTAATCGGTTAAGGCACGTCAGGCTATATGACGGTCCCGTATAGGATACAGAGTTCGATTCCTGTCGGAGGACGAATATTTTCTATGAAAATTTCTCGGACATTCAGGCCGGTAAATGTTGTTTAATAGTGTTTATTATAAACAGAGCCTTTACTTAAATATTTGTATCTATAAAAAGAATGTGTAAACATAGAAATGTCTTAATACATATATATATATATATATATATATATATATATATATATATATATATATATATATATATATATATATATATATATATATATATGATAAGAAAACAGACTTCTTATAGACATTGTCGTATTTCTTTCTCGTAATCTTAATAGTAATATGGAAATCCGTCCAATATTTTCATTATATCATAATTTTCTCTACTAGTTACACATTTTATTTGTTATTGTTATTTGTTATTGTTGTTGTTATTGTTATTTATTATTGTTGTTGTACGTTTTCAAGTCCTGGGTTTTTTAATACTTGTTAATTGTTATCTTGTGAATAGCAAATCGGAGAATGAATTAAACAAGCGCAAAAATTTTAATATCTGGCAAAATGATTTAACAGAGGACAGACAGTATGACACTGAAATCCGAAGGCGTATTGATATTGCCAATGATGATTTCTAAAAGCTATGCAGAGCACTAAGAGTAAACTTCGCGAGAAACAAGGAAAAAATGTACTAAACTATGGCAGTGAATGCTGGTCAATCTCCTCAATGATGAAGAAAGAGACTTGAAGCAACAGAAATATGGTTCTACAGAAGCATGATGGGGATACCATGGATCTATCATGTGAGCAACAACGAAGTTTTAGAAAAAAATGGGAACAAAAAGGAAACTCATACTTAACATTAGGAATTGACAGTTTACGTTTCTACGGCATATAATTAGGAAAGAGGGCTTCGAAAATATGATTTTCACAAAAGAAAGAGGAAGTCAATCCATAAAATACTCGAGTTTGAGTATGGGCACTTCGACGTGGTGTAATGGTTAGCGAGCTTGCTTCGATAGATCTATTACAACTGAAAAGTGAGTTCGATCTCTACTGTGTGCTCCCCACTTTCAGCAGTGTGCCACATCTAAGCTACGCTTAGAAAATTGTTGGGCACTTGAACGTGGCGTAATGGTTAGCAAGCTTGTCTCGCTAGACCAATTACGACTGAGTAGTGATTTC
>OZ010577.1:87108958-87130458 GCA_963932145.1 Acanthosepion lycidas | reverse complement strand
GATTCTTATTGGGTGCCCCTCCCCTACTTTCGGCCTTGGGCCACATCTAAGCTACGTTTGGAAAATCACTACTCGAGGTTGAGTAAAATAGATGGCCGAGCAGGGTTTCGGAGAAATTAGAGAAAGACAAAATTTATTAACAACTACAAAGGACAGGAAATTGTGGAGAACCATGTTCGACTAAGTCTTGAGTGGATACCTCACATAAAAAAAAGAACAATGGTTATGCTGATATTAACTTTTTCCTTATAAGGAAGCATTCGGAATTTTTTAACCGAGCAGCCGTCGTAGATGCTCAGTCACATTTGATTTTGGATTTCTTCAGTATCAGAACATCCATCAACAAAGTGAAACTGCAGTTTATATTGCAACTAGGATGAGCAGACCTTAGTTACAGTTTGTAAGAGAGAACATATAATCTCGTGTGATCAGTAATTAAAGAAGGCCAGAACAATTAAACTCTCAGTCATAATGACTTTGTGCTAGTTCAACCAATGATGGCTTTCTCTGTACATTACAAATCATTTCATAAACCATAAGTTCTAGGCTAACAATTTCTTCTCTCACATTGAATACTGCTGCCACATCTGCTCTGGAGCTTCTTTTCTATATTAAGAGATTCCTGATAGAATCCAAAGAAAAATCTGCAATGTTATTGGTCCTGACCTGGCACCGGATTCATTCACTTTCCCACCCCGGAAACGTAGCTTCACTGTTTCTTTTCTATAAATACTTTCATGGGAATTGTTCGGATGAACTTTTTGCTATATTACATAGGCTTTATGAATTTAAGCACTCGTTTAGATTGGCAGCAAAGTATCATCATCTTCAAGGAGAAATGGTTAGATGTAATCGTAAGTCCTATGCTAACAGTTTCTTCTCTCACACTTCCCGTTTGTGGAGCTCTTTTCCGGCTTTTTGCTTTCCGGTCAACTTTGGTTTTCAAAAATTTAAATGAAATACCAATCGTTATCTTCTGTTTTCTTAATTCTTGTTCTTTTATTGTCCTCTCTCCTTAATAGTATTTTTCTCATATTCTCTAACAGTCAGTAAACCCTATTTCGAAATTCATAGCAAACGCCCGTTAGTGAAACATTTTTGGTAGTTATAATTTTAAAATTATTTACCTTTGCTCATATGGGAAAATTAAAAAGGGATTCAAGTCTAGTTCTGATCTTGTAAAGATCTTATATATTTCAATTCCATAAGTATTCCCGTTCTTTATGGCTGTTGAAAGAATGAAAGGTAAAGAATGATGAAAAGTAATTGAAATAATGATGAAAGATACACTATTCGATTATTAATGGTTGATAATGCTTCATTTAATAAAAATAAAATTAAGGAGATGATCTTTACTCGCATGGTATCCATATAAACGAAAATCGCTTTTTATTGTTCGGTCGAGCGAGCTCGGACATTTGTGAGTCTATCATGCCAAACATCACTGTCCCGCATCGAGGTCGCGAGGTCATTAGGGTGGCATTTTATGTCATAACATACTTGGTCAATATAGGTGGTTGCTACGCGACCATACGTCATCCTCCATGTCTAGGTGTCCAGAGCAGTAGATCAATTGCGGAGATGGGTCCATAGAGCTGTGTTATCTCACTGATCAGAGACATGAGCTGTTTTACGTTTAGATTTTGAAATCTCCCTTACATCTACGCTCATCCTTTCTCTGTTGTCGTCTGTATGTGACATTTGTTTCGAAGCATTGGCCCAAACTATCAAACTACATTCTTCAGGAATAATTCGTTTTAGAAAATTGGAGCGCAGGAGAACATTCCAAACATTTATTAAACTTAGTAAATATATGTGAGCAAACATATATTGGTTTAGTTTGATTTGTTTTACGGCATATCAGCCTCATTGGGTTATTTAATGCTGACAATTTTTATTGCTGGTGATAATTCTTTTACAGAGTATTTCTCGTTTTAAGATCTATTTTTACACTTTCATAATGTTTTGACCCCATTTTGTGGTTAACTATTTTCCCATAGATGGGACTCTACCAGATGGTACTACCCCAGGTCAGGATGGACCTGGAAACGCCAGCAATTAAGAGGTGGTTCCACGCTTCTCAAAGGCCTTGCTGTTGGACATAGTTTATCGTCTTACTCAGGACGCGGATTTAGTTTATCGTCATACCAAGAATTTAGTTCCTATTCCATGACGTAAATTACTTAAGGCTTGAATAATTTACTCTGATAGAAGAAACGGTTATTTGAATATTAAATTAACAACAGAATTATTTCTTATTAATTAGTGCGTAACATAACTTACACAAGTTATACTTGCCATGCGCGCCTGCATACACATATACGCGCGTACACACTCATAGATAGATAGATATTATTATATTTATTCGATCGAATTAAATCGAACATTCATGAGTCTATCACGACAATCATCAACGTCTTGCATCAAAGTCGGCAGATCATTAGAATGGCATTCTGTCACAGCATAGCTGGTCAATGTAGGTGGCTGCTGGGGGACTAGATCGTCTTGCGCCATGGCTAGATGTCCAGAGTATTAGATCACTAACGAGTTCTTGTGTCAACAGTGTCCTGCAAAAGTGCATTTTGCGTTCGCATAAGATTATACAGTGTAACCCGGATATAAGAGAAACCTGGATATAAGAGAGATTTTATCTGGTCCCAAATTAGAGCCATACTTTCCTAAACAAAATAGACCAAATCCGGATATAAGAGAAACCCGGATATAAGAGACTTCTTCTCCGGTTCCGACAACTCTGTTGTATACGGGTTACACTGTAGAAGTATCAAGATTGGTCCATAGAGTTGTGATTTAGTTCGATGTTGTCTTCAAGTGATGTTAAGTATAGTTCGCAGCATCCGAGTGTAAGCTCTAGCAAGCTTAAATGGCTGGTTGTTTGGTTGTTTGGGTTTTAAGGCATATCAACCACTGTGGATCATTTAATGCCAAATTAAGGCATATATATATATATATATATATATATATATATATATATATATATATATATATATATATATATATATATATATATTCATATAGCTGGCAACATTGTTGTTTCAAAAACGCATAGCTGGCAACATTGTTGTTCCGAAAACATTATCTGAAGCCTTGTTGTTGGACGTAGTTTATCGTCATACCCAGGACGTGGATGTAGTTTATCGTCTTACCCAGGACGCGGATGTAGTTTATCGTCATACCCAGGACGCAGCAAGCTTAGAGTCTAACGATTTAGTTAATGTCCAATCAGTTGCACCATACATTAAAAACCGCCTCTAAAGTGGCTCGAAAAAAAATCTCCGCTTGAGGTTGTCTGGTAGATCAGATTCTTAGATTGCATTCATTTTAATCACAGCAGCCCAGGCTTTAGCTATGCGAAGAGGTACCTTAATTTAGTGGTTGTAATTATATGGATTTAATGTGAAAGTTCTTATTTTCAATCAACAAGAGATGTTTCAAATTGATTCTAAAATACAAAATAACTTATTCGTAACATCTTTTATTTATAATTTGAATGGACGACAATTCTAATGTTACCTTTTAAAAATCTACTTTCGTCCAGAGTGGCATAAAAAATATCTGAATAAAGTTATAATTGATGGATTATAATTATAAACTCTTATAATACATCTTAAATTGCAGAATTCTAAACATAGCGTAACAATATGATATTTCTGTTACGACAGAGTCTTGAGATTTCAATTTATTTCAGTTAATAGGAACAGGAATAGTTACGAAGAGTGTAAAGAAGTGTGAGACATTGTATAAAGTTTCTTTAAAAGAAAGCATAGGGACAAATTTATTTCTTCGTTCTTGTGCAGACGTCTGCATCTTTATGAAATTTTAACAAGTAATTAACACTATATGTGGTTGTGAAATGCCCCAAAATGTCAAGGAGAATGAGATGTAGACATGAAACATTTGACGAATTATAAATTATTGATAAAAGGATGTGGGTAGTATTTCCATTGATAACAGATGAAGCGAATGATAGCCTCAGGCTCAAATCAAAACTCCTCTATCTCTGTCACCCCCAAAACATACACACAGAAACACGATGAATAAAGCACTTATTTGTCTCAGAAAATACCCATTTTTCAATATAATGTTCATATATGTTAATGCACGTAATCCAACTGTTTCGCTAATGACATTGATGGAACATTTACAATTAAAATTTCAGATCATACAGCAAATGAATGTCAGGCTAATTGAATGAAAAGTTTATATAAAAAAGAAAAATCGAGAAGTATATATATATATAAGTGGAAAAACTTTTATTTGTATTATATATATATCTCCACGGTTGATTTGTCCGGAAGGAGACTTTCTGATGTTATCTGCCTGGAGGGGGACAATCCTAGAGTGCGGTTCCTTTGGAAAGTGCCCGAAAACCATACCATGGGTTGACCCAAGTCTTGTGAGTGAAATTTGGTAGAGGGAACACTTCAGGGCCGTCGATAGCTGTGCTAGCACAAAGTCACATGTCATCGTGACTGATGGTTTGAGTGTGCTGGGCTTGTTCAGATAGTTGATCATGCTAATTTAACACGCTCTCTCCCAGAAACTGTAAGTAAAGTCTGCTCAGAATAGTTGTACTATAAACCACAGGGTGGCTCTGTGGCTGTTGAACAAACACAAATATGTTCTGAGCGAGCGTCTGCAATAGACGGGTATCATCGAATACGAGTAGCCAGCTATTATATATATATATATATATATATATATATATATGTATGTATATGCATTTGTGTGTGTGTGTGTAAAAATATATAGAAAATAGGAAAGAACTCGTTAGGTAAATAATCCAAAGTTCTTTAGTATTTTTGTTATTATTTTTAAAAAATAGTGCTCAATGCAAAAGTAGAGCATAAATATAATTATTTCTTTAAAAATATGATTCCATCGCTACATAAGAGTTCTCATGTTTCAAAACAAGAGCCGAAAACTTCAATATAATTATTTGAATTAAATTGAATTAAAGTACCAATTTAATTCAAATAATTATATTGAAGTTTTCGGCTCTTGTTTTGAAACATGAGAACTCTTATATAGCGATGGAATCATATTTTTAAATAAATAAATAATGGCTTAAGTAAGCCGAAAGTTTAGATTGTATTAAAAATATGGATCACTACTGGGAATTTCTTTCTTCTTTCAACAATATATATATATATATATATATATATATATATATATATATATTGTTGCTCATGGGGCATTTCCTGTGGTTGTCGCATACTTGGTTAAATGTTACCACCGGAAATAGGATTAGAAGCGCTACACTGTGTCTAGTTACTTCAGTTCTTCTTCGTCACTGAGGCCCGCTAGACCAATGCTATGACTGCTTGCATTCTATCGTAACGGACCGGGTTCAATTCTAGGTAATGAATGCGCACTGCTGAACAGTCGCTAAAATAGGACAAAACGGCTGGCCTGTGCTTTCCTGAATTCTATTGAGGTTTCTAGATCTAGACATGATGAATTATTATGAAAAATCTTTCAAATTCCCCAAATTACTATATATATATATATATATATATATATATATATATATATATATATATGTGTGTGTGTGTGTGTGTGTGTGTGTCTGTCAAACATACACGCAATGGATTTTGAAGAATCTTTCAAAATTGAAGGTTGTGTGCCTTATTCAAAACCAACTTTCTAGCTCTTGTTTTGATAGAGGGACTTTATCTTCTTGATTTTTTAAAAAATCATATACTACTACTACTAATAATAATAATAATGAAATTAACTCATAACTGCACAAGGTTTCTTTAGCTTTTTTCCCCGACCCAATATATCGCTCTTTAGTTATAAATTGAGCGACCTTGACTACTGGCGATTTTATACATCACGTACATAATGCGTTAAAAGATTCCCTTTGTCTGCCGTACGCCGATAGCTTAGGGGTAGAATCTCCTCTGAATTTCGATCCTAGCTTGAAGAAATCGGATGTCTAACCACACTGATGAGATGTGATACAGCGAAACAGGCTTCTATATTAATGCCTATAAGTATATATATATATATATATATATATATATATATATATATATATATATATATTTGTATATATATATATATATATATATATATATATATATATGTGTGTGTGTGTGTGGTCACATAGAGATAAAATAATTTTATACAGCGAAACAGGCTTCTATATTAATGACTATATATATATATATATATATATATATATATATATATACTTGTATATATATATGTGTGTGTGTGTATGTGTGTGTGGTCACATAGAGATAAAATAATTTTATTTTTTCTAAATTCTTCCAACATTTACGTACAAAGGACGTGAAGTTGAAGGCCCCCCCCCAAATCCAGTCAATATGGCAATAATGGACTGCATTTTATCGATGGAATCATGAATGTTGAAACTTACTGATAGCTATTGGATATTATTGGTGCTGACTTGGTGTCAGTCACTTCAGTCACTTTCCCACAGTTTATCACGCTTGTGCTTTTTCAATAAATACTTTCACGCTAATTACTCGGATGTATTCTTCGCTATGGTGCCTAGACTTTAGGAATTTTTAAGCACTGTGCAAGATTGGGAAGATTTAATTGATTTACAGTTGAAATGGCTAGAAGTAACCTTAAGTTCAATGCCAACAGTTTCTTTACTCGTACTTCTCGTTTGTGGATTTTCCTTCCATCGCCATGTTTCCCAGCCAACTTTGATTTTCAAAAATCAAATGCATTTTGAATTGTTATCTACTGTCTTCTTTTTCTATTCTTCTCGTTCTTTAATAATGTTTCTATTTTTTCTTTCT
The DNA here is from genome assembly GCA_963932145.1 of Acanthosepion lycidas. NCBI lineage: Eukaryota > Metazoa > Mollusca > Cephalopoda > Sepiida > Sepiidae > Acanthosepion > Acanthosepion lycidas. The sequence continues at coordinate 87,123,661 of OZ010577.1, read as the reverse complement.
TTCAGTAACACTTTGAATATTAGTGGCTTTTCTGCTATGCATGGGGTGAAATGTTTATATATATATATATATATATATATATATATATATCGACAGGAAGGGGCTCTCGATGACGCAATGTGTGTTTGAGATGTCGACGTACGATGGGCAGTAAACTTAGTTCCCAGCAAGCGACAGCAAGACAACCTGCACACATGATTTGACTTTAGTGGTGCAGGATTTTTGCAGAACCACACACACACACACACACACACACACACACACACACACACACACACACACACACATATATATATATATATATATATATATATATATATATATATATATTCTCTTTCCCTCTGTCGTGCGCTGATAGCTCAGGGGTAGAAAATCAGTCGGTTTTCAATCCCGGCTTGAACCAATCGGATGTTTAGTTGCACTGATGAGCTGTGACACAGCAAAACAGGCCTATATACATATATATATATATATATATATATATATATATATATATATATATATATATATATATATATATATATAGAGAGAGAGAGAGAGAGAGAGTGAGAGAGAGAGAGAGAAATAAAGACAATGCAATTTTAAAAATAGTTATAAAGTAATAGTTTTCAGTCGACAGACGTTTAGTTCAGCGAACTGACATGCGTTAATTTCACATGGGAAATAACTCTTTTCCGATCTGAGGGAACCTATTTATTTATTTGGATCAGCACAATGGCTACAAAAATAGTTATAAAATTGAAGTTGAGCTAAAAAATTTTCTCGGCAAAATTTCACCAAATCACGAGAAAAAAGCAATATTTTGGGACCATTTACTGTCGCTGGATTAAAAAAAAAAATCAACCGACTTGCGTGTAATAATATTCGATGAGTTTGGCGTCCGAACGACACAAAGAAAAATGTTTAAAATCAACAGTCAATCATGGCGGTGAAATGTCATTGTTTGCCTTTTTCATGGGATCCAATCAATATGGCAATAATGGACTGCATTTTATTGACGGAATCATGAATGTTGAAACTTACTGAAAGCTATTGAATATGTATATGCTATTTTATACTTCTTGCTAAGAAGTATTCTAGCGTCAATCATACATTGAATACAATTCTTAACTACATACTATCTGAAGTTATTATACAAATCAAATAAACTTCAATAACGCTAAAAGTTCTGAACCAATATTTATCAAATTTAAACTCATTCATTTCTGCCTGTAGGACAATATTTAAGTAAATTTTCTGCCATTTTTAATGGTCAGTTTTTGAGATATTTGAAATTTACGATATAGAAGTTAGTATGTAGATTAAACTACTGTTAGCTTAACACTCAGAAATTTAATAATCACTATTTTTTCTTTTTGTCCATTAGGTTGAAACATGGGTAGCATGTAAGTTATTTGTTGAAAAGGACTTTTTGAACGAACGCAAATGACGCTTTTTTCGACCTGTGATTTTGGTACGTTGGTCCCGTATTGTTTTATTGTTTGCATTGTTTTTAGTCTTTTTGTGTACGAGATTTGGCGTCGGGTCTATCCTCTCCAACATTATGGAGGAATCTCCTCAATTCCCAGATAATTCTCCCGGCATCTACGCCAACCAAATGAACTACGGAGAAAGTAAAGTAGGGTCCGGAATATTCCGAGGCCACTAAAAGAAAAATATAACGAATTTATTGTCGGAAATGAACTGCTGTCAATACCACATGTTCTGGAGGCGGTTGCGACTCGAACAATATCTCAGACGTCAATTCCTGGAAACTAATCGGCGTCTATTGGGAAATAAAGGAAGAGAGGCCTCAGTATAGCCCTAACAGTGCTGACCAAAAGGTCTAACGTCATGTGGGACATCCTGCTGGCAACAGAGGAAGAAGACAAAATCTCCCAGGAAGTATTGTCTCAACAAAATCGCTGAGGTTACAAACGGATCTGCATGACTAGAATTACGTTGCATGCTTGGACATATCTGGGGGCCTTTTTTGCGCAATAATGACAGGTTACCAAGGTTGCACCGATAAAGTCAAGACAGGGTTTTCCACTGGGAATGTTGTTACACAAGTGACACTAATAAGAAAAAGCTTTAATGACATCCCCGATATCGTTGCATGTGGTAGAAGAAGAATTTTAGTAGTTGTGCAGGGCCGTCGGCCCCACTGCTGGTCCTGAGGGGCCGCAGGGCATTTGTCAGAAGAATCTCCTGGTAAGAACCCGGTGCCACCAACTCAACCAAGAACAGCCCAACAATTACCAGTCCAGCAACAGACAGCAGTATAGGAAACAGTGTGCCTGCATCTCTATTGATGCCAGTGAGTGGCAGCAAGTAACGAGGAGGAAACACAAGGCGACAGCCCCCCAAGCAGGATGTCTTATAAGGGCGAAAACAAAAGAGCACTAAGCTGAACCTTTCTCAGCAGCGACTACAACATACACAATAACCACGGGAACAATAACTAGATCAAGAAGAACAACCCCACTATGAACAAGAGCAGCTACAACAACACCAGCTACTAGATATAGGTGCGGTGGTGATGTCACCACCTAGTCTTCTTTAAAAAGGGAGAGTGACGAGGAGGCAGACGGGAACAAAGTCTGTAAAAAAAGAAAAATCTCTGGCCCTCCCGATAACAGTCACCAAACACACCCTTTCAAAGATAAAAGAAAAAAAATGAAGAAATCTCTCCCTGAGAGGGAGGCTATCTGTCAGGTGGGCAGAAAGGCCATTGAAAGGGACCAGTCGTCACAAAGGAAAACCCTCCTTAGGCCTTTGTTTAAGTGCGCCTTCGTGGACGGTAAGTCAACGGTGGATCCCAGAAACTTCTCCAAGGTACCTGTCGTAATTACCCTAATCAGGAATATGGGGGAAACTTGAAAATGTGAGAACATTTGACTGAAGCCAGGGAAACATACCCCAAAATAAAAAGAGGCCAACTAGGGTCTTCTGAAATGAAAAAAATGTCTGAAATGTGCGCCGGGATCTAGGAGAAACACTTTGTTTGCGATGCTGATGTTCGCGTGCATTCTAGCGACTTAGTTGTCTACTCTGCATGGTGGACTAGCAGGCCAGAGATTCTGTTGGGACCCGAGCAGACTTGCGCTGTGAGGGGACGAACAATTCAGAGCAACCAGCACGTCTTCCGCACGATCATAGAGGGGGTAGAAGACGACGAAGTAGCCGCGCTGATCAATTTGCATCAATCCAAGGTGTTTGATGGGGTCGACCTAGGCACTCTTATTATTTTTGTGATTTGGTTGGGTCCTACTAACATGTTTAGTATGAACGCCTTGTTATACTTTAGTTTCGTTTTCAGGGTTTACTTCTACCCATCATTTCATGAGCATATATTTTTATTTAAAAATATGGGGAAAGAGACATTTGAACTATTTGTACATATTGAAATTTTATGTGATGTTTTTTTTTTCTTCTCTGTGAATTTGTGGTCGTTATATCCAGTATTTAATGGTGAGTGATGAGTTTTTGGGGCGAATGAGCAAATTGCAATAAATGAATGGGTCATGAATCAGATCAGCTAGGTCTAGAATATATTAGGTTGGTGCAAAAATATTGTCGTTTTTTGACGTATTTTTTAACGTGAAAATACGTCCTTATTTTTGCACCAATCTAATAAAGTGTCGACTAGCCTTTCCCTATTTCACGTATGTGCCGCAATTGTTTTAATTAAAACAATAAATATCTATGTTGAAACATGGGTAAAGGGAAGAATCTAACAATTACTGAAAAACAGAAAATAATACGGTTATTGAGTGAGGAATGTCCACATTATAGATATCAAAGGAAATTTGCAGAGATCATTGAATGACAAAGAAGGGTGTTAAAAATATAAGAAAGTTGAGAACTAGAAGTGAAGGAAATGGCTTTAAGAACTTGCTTCTCTGAGATGAACATAAACTAAAGTGAGTTCTAGCGAAACAACCACTTTTGACCAATGCTCAAATTTTTGAAAAGGCTAGAAGTGAATAGGTCAAGAAGGACAAAATGTTTAGAATATGGAATCTGTAAAATAATCTCCGTGACAAGCTTCTCTCCCTAAAGCAAATATTTTAAAGCGTCAAAATTGGGCCAAGAAATGCATGCAAATTGATTTTTCTGAAGTAGTTTTCACGGACAAATCTCGAGTGACATTTGATGGACCTGATGGGTGACCAAAAGGATGGATCTCATCCAATTCAGACATAACTGTAGCTAAATGAAGGCAACAAGGAGGTGGCAGTTTTATGATATGGGCTAGAATTATCGACCAAACCAATATTGGACCATTCAAGTGGAAGAAAGAGTTAAACAAAATACAGTGTAACCCAGATATAAGAGACCCGGATATAAGAGAAACCGGATATAAGAGATATTTTCTCTGTTCCCAAATTAGAGCCTATGTTAAGGTAAACAAAATAGACCAAACCCAGATATAAGAGGAACCCGGATATAAGAGACTTCTTCTCCGGTCCAGACAACTCTCTTATATCCGGGTTACACTGTAGTGCTAACTGTTTGCGATTTTATTAAGAAGATTTCTTTGCGTGGTACAAATCCCAGTCTTGCTGTTTCAAAGTAAAGTGGGTATTTATGCACGGCAATACTCCTTCTCATGTATCTAAGCGTATCCGTAAATTCTTTGAGCATAAAAGATTTACTGTAAAGAAGATAATGGAATGTACACCGCCGCCTGGTTAATTATCAAGATGAAATTATATGAAGGTGACAAAATCTAACAGCAAAGCAGGCCTATGGGAAGCAATTAAAACTACCATGTCGAAAATTGGACTTGGTGAAGAATAAAAAATTAACAAAATCAATGTATAATAGATTACTGGTTGTTATTGAGAAGAAAGGTTGTTATATTAAAATGTAAAGGATTTAAAGACTTTATGCATCTGTTATTTGTTCTAAATAAATGTTGATCAATTTTTGATGATTTTATTACCTTTTTGTTGAAGTAAAGTTTGATTATTTGGTTTCGCCTAATAACTTCAGAGGCAGGTTTCTTTCAGAATAAAGAAAATAATTTCAATAAAAAATAATACCTACAATTTTAACTTTGTTTTAGCTTTGTTTTGACGTCTAAATTAAGTTTGTTTAAAATTACTTTGTTTTGACGTCTAAATTAAGATTGTTTAAAATTTGACAATTTTTTCAAAACAAATTTGAATTATTTAAGTTTATTTTATTTTTGTTTGTTTTGTTTTACGGCATATCAACCTCAGCGGGATATTTAATTCCACAAGATATTTATTGTTGGTAATATTTTTTTTCAAAAATTCTTGCAGGTGATATATTTTCTTCAAAAATGTATTGCTGGTCATACTTTTTCCTCAAAAAACGTATTGCTGATATTAAAACCTATTTTTTACACTTTCATTTTTTTTACCCCAGTTTTTGGGTCAACTATTTGCCCATAGTTGGGACCCTGACAGGTGCTACCACCCCGGGTCAGGGTGGATCTGGGAACACCGGCAATTAAGAGGTGGTTCCACGCTCCCCCAAACTTCCTGATTAGAGGGCTTGCAGTTCGTCCTAGTTCATCATCTTACTCAGGAAGGGATGTAGTCTATCATCATACCCAGGAACGGTTGAAGTTTATATGATTTGCTTTATAACTTCAGACAGAGTGTACGTTAAACCCTATTTGGTTATATTCTCAGTTATTAATTAATCTAGGTTGTTACAGTGGAAATGGAAGTAGTAAATAAGAAAAAGAAGATCTGTTTTAGCGAAGGCTAAAGAAAGATACAACAAGTCAAAAAGTCAACAAAACTAAAAGGACCTTACGCGAGAGCTAATTAAATGTTGGAACAGGCAAATGAAAATTGTGTTTATAATTGGTGGCACATTTGAAGCTCTTCCAAAATTATTAAGCATTAAAGAAAGGATTGAAAATATCAAAACCACGGTAGTACTGAGGTCTGCAATGATACTGAGAAAGTTGCTGGAGATTTGAAGAGACTAGATCTCACTCAATGTCCAGCAATAACTACTCGACAAAAGATGTCTTCGCCATATCGAATTGAAACACCGGTCCCCATAAGATTACCGAAGTTAAGCAACGTCAAGCCTGGTCAGTACTTAGATGGGTGACCGTTTGGTAATACCAGGTGCTTAGCTTAGATGTGCGGTTGGTGAAATGGATAATGGCTCGTCAATGTTAATCGGAGAGCCGAGTTCGAATTCCAGATGGGTTTGTTATATTTACTTACGTACAAATACAATTGGGTAAGGTATGGATCCACCTTTTCTTTCCTCCCCGACTATGGGTTAATTAGTAAAACTTGTAGGACTAAAAGCATTATCTTTAATAAAATAAAATAAGATTGCTTACGAAATATTTAGATTTCGGCATTACGTTTTTGTTTGTTTGATTATGTTTAGCGGCATATCAACATCTGTATGGGTTATTTAATGTCGAAATCTAAATATTTTAAACAATTTTATAACTTCAACTACAGATAAAATGTATTGCTAGACATTTTACTATGAAAATCTATTTTTATATTTTCATAGTGTTTTGTTTGGGGATTAACGATTTACCATAACTGGGACTCTAACAGATGCTACCACGCCGGGTTAGGGTAAACCTGGGAACAACAGCAATTAATAGGGGATTCTACGCTCCTCAGAATCTCAGAGAACTTGCTTCCGTGTCTAGTTTATCGTCATACCCAGGACTTCGGTATTAAATAACCCATAGAGGGGGATATACTGCTAAACAAAATCAACCAACAATCGACAACAGATGTGAAGAAAATACAATATTAAACTCATACATTCACTAATACAAAAATCCTCATAGTACAGATATGATAGTAAATTATTTAACGAAACCAAGTCTGGCACATGGACGCAAAGCAGGAGCTTTTAATGAAGATTGACATTAATCTTACTAATTTTCAAAATCTAAGCGTGAACTGCAGTATTGTGAAATGTATTCTTTGCAAATGGGTAATATAACAACATTGGCACCTTTGAGAATTACACAGCTGAACTTTTAATAACTTACCACTGAGGGATAGCTTAAATATTTACGCAAGAGAATATGATAAAAGTTATTGGAAGCAGAGACTTTGAAATAATATTCTTCGTTTTTTTTCCATAAAAGTTCACACCGTTTCTCTCTAATTTTCAAAAGAGGATTTAAAGAAAAATATAGAGGGGGGTTGCCCGTTAGCTTATGTAACAAACAGTGAAACATCAGATGAAAAGTAAATTCTAGAAATCAATAAAGTGGAAAGAGGCTGCAGAGAAAAAAATGATGTTTTAGTTTCACGTTAACTTTGATACGAGACTATTTTTCTGGAAAAAAAAACGCAGAGAAAAATAAATCGTTTTCTACGTAAACAAGAACAGCAAGGTACCGAAGTTAAACAGCGAGAAGCCTGGTCAGTATCTAGATGGGTGACTGCTTGGGAATAACAAGTGCTCTAAGCTTGGGTATGCGTGTGATGCAATGAGTACTGCTCTGAATTTGAAATATTAGGTTGGTGCAAAAATAATGACGTAATAATGTCGTTTTTTGACGTATTTTTTAACGTAAAAAAATGACATTATTACGTCATTATTTTTGCCCCAACCTAATAGAAGAGATATCAGTCGGATTTCATATATAGGCGTTTCCATAACTTGGACCCCGATTTTAAATGCGAATTAAGTTTAAGCGTCAAATGAATTTTTTTTTTTCTTTCAGATTTAACAACTTATGTCTTTGGCAATTTCAGCCATGGAAAGATTAACAATCAAAGTGTTAAAGTTATCGATGTCTATTAGGAAAATGGACGTTCAAAAAGAAATACATTTCGTGCACTTCGTGATTTTTTGGTCAACATAATCGACCATCCAAGAGTGAAATTGGAAAAATTGTTCGTAAATTCAAACAAACTGGATCGGAGGCAGATGTGAAAACGCCATTTCATGCTCGTTTACGCCGTTTAGCTGAAAATATTGCTGCATTGCACGAGAATGTGGCCGAAAATCTAGACCCCTCTATTCGTCATCGTGCGCAAGAATTGAACATTTCTACAACAACGTTACATCGAATTCTGAGTAAAAGATTTGTTTCTGCACGCTTACAAAATTCAATTGACACAAGAACACAATCCTGCTAACCATTTGGAGCGTCATATACACTTGTCAATTGGATGCACGAGCAAAGACAAGCCGGTGAAGATTTTTGGCAAAAAAAAATCCTCTTTAGTGATGAAGTCCATTTGCATCTTGGCGGATTCGTTAGTAAGCAGAATTGTCGCATTTGGGCTGATAAAAATCCAAGGGAGATTGTTAAAAAGTCACTGCATCCACAAAAAGTCACTGTTTGGTGCGCATTTCTTTTTGCTGGCGGAATCATTGTGCCGTATATTTATAAATTTGAACGTCAATTTTCGTAATAGGCTTCGATAACGTTAACACTTGGAAACGATGTAACGTTGTTGTGGAGTGGTTCAATTCCTGCGCGCGATGACGAATAGAGGTGTCTGGATTTTCGGCCAAATTCTCGTTCACTGCAGCAACATTTTCATCTGAACGGCGTAAACGAGCACGCAATAGCGTTTTCACATCTGCCACCGACTCAGTTTGTTTGAATTTACGAACAATTTTTCAAACTGCACTCTTAAAACTTTAACACGTTGTTTGATTTTGAATCTTTCCATGGTTTAAATTGTCAAAGACTTAAGGTGTTAAATCTGAAAGAAAAAGAAAAGAAAATCATTAGACACTTAAACTTAATTCACATTTAACATTGGTCCAAGTTACTGGAACACCCTATATAACCATCTCCCCCAGTTTTGGCTTAAGTAGTTATTTATCAGTTAATCATTATTAATTCGTATTCCGTGAGTCGAGTTCCAACTCCAGTTGGATTCGTTATATTCGCTTACGCTCAAATACCTTGGAATAGGTATGAATCCAATTATACTCCCCACAACCCATGGGTTAATTAGAGAGACGTGCATCACTAAAACCATTACTTTCCTAAAAGATATTTAGATTTAGTTTTCGGGATTAAATAACTCATAGAGGTCTTGATATGCCTCTAAATAAAACCAACCAAACCAAAGAATCGCAACTTCACAAACGATTTACAATAAGCACTCGCGAAAAATATTAAATAACCAAAAGTTAAAATATAAGTTTCACAGAACAAATACTTGGAAACGAAAGCTACTAATATTTATTTCCTATGAATAAATTCCTGAGTTTATGCATATGAATATTTCTTCTTTTATCCGATGAGTAGAAACAAAGAAAAGAGTTCTGTTATGTAATATCTGTCCTCCTATATGACAGTGAATGCTGGACAATCTCTTCACAGATAAAGAAAAGGCTTGAAACAATAGAAATAACGGAATTTTAGAGAGAATGGAATTAAAAAGAACACTTATACATCACACCAGTAGGAGACAACAGAAATAATGAGAAAAAACTGCTTGGATAAATTGACACCCAAAGGACATACTGAAGGCAAAAAAAAAGAACAGAGGAAATTAATGTAAATTGTTTATTGAATCCATATTTATTGTATCTATCGAACGAACTTGCGTAAATGGACGGGGTTTAGGAGAGATAGAAAAAAGATAAAATCTGATGAGAGATACAGAGAACAATAAATTGTGAAGTGCCATGATCGGCAACGTCCTGAAGGTATGCGACACCTGTTAGACATTTTCATGACGGTCGTCTTCGAGTATAGAATCCAGAGGTTGGCAGTGAATAATTCGGATATAGTAGGAAAGCGTAGTTCAGGTCTACGGTGGATATCCTTAGCAGAGCGTAGTTCTTCCTTGTATCATCTTCGCCTGTTCTCACTGATGGTAGCAGAGCGTAGTTGTTCCTTCTATCATCTTCGCCTGTTCGCACTGGTCCTTCCGGTAGGCTGAACAAAGATGGCCGCCTTCATACACGACGAATACAATGTTCTGCGGCTTCTGGTTGGTCAACCTTCTATTGGTAGACTATAAAGGAAGTTGAGTCATCTGGATTGGCTCACTAGTCATATGTATATATCCAAAAAACCGTAACAACACACACAATAATCGAACATCAAATGAAATATCGTTCTAGCCGAGCGATTTAAACGTTTCACCAATGTAGGTTTCATGGTGTTTATTAACCGAAATTTCTTTGGATAAATTTTACAATTGTGTAGCAGCTGTAGAATATCGAAGTCATTATAAAATAATATTCACTATCCATTACTTCATTATGAGAAACACTTTTTCATCTTTTGATAAAGATAAAGACTGAACTTTCCTTTACGTAATTGTTTCTCGTATTTTCCCAATTCAATTCAGATATTTAACACACAGGCGCATCATGTCGATTCGTCTTCAATTCCTTCATATTCTAAATTTAAGGAGACAGTTCCACACAGTTTTTCCCCAAGAATTCCTACTTTGGAGAAAAGACTCTCACCTTATTCCATGGACACTGGAATCTTAAACTCTTCAAGTCAATCGTCTCCTATCGTCCTTAACTGCATAGACTTTCAACTCCTCTATCAAATTTTCAAGAAGTGGGACTCATAATAAACCTTTTCAGAGCAGAAAATATGATATGAAATTAGAATGGAAACAGTGATGGCGGCATCATAAAAAATCAGCGTCCTATGTATGATGATAAACTACATCCGGCAGCAAGGCCTCTGATCGGGAGGCTTTGAGGAGGATGGAATCTCCTGTTAATTGCTGTTGTTCTCAGGTCCACCATGACTCAGGATGGTAGCACCTGTTACGGTCCCAGCTATGGGTAAATAGTTAAACCTCGATCTGGGGGTCAAAACATTATGAAAGTACAAAAATAGATTTACACAGATGTCCTTAAGAACATATGGCACATTGGATAATGGCGTTGGTTAAGTCCAGTGACAAGACCCAAAAAGTTGAGCATTCAGTAGTTTAAGGCAGTGGAGAACTTGGACAGGGGAATTAACAGGAGATAAGTGACACCCATTAGACATGGCACGTGGAACTAGAACAGTTTACCCCAGCGAGCGAAATAAAGGGTTCAGTTAGACATGCCAACCACCTAAAGAAGGCCGGAGGGTACAACGGTCGAAACGTTGTAATAAATATGGCAACAAAGGTGAGAACGATGGTCCGAATAATGTAGATTATGTACATAATATCTCATCTCAGAAATATAGACGGATACTGAAAAATAGATTTTTATAGAAAAAAGACAAGCAATACATTTTCGAAATGAAATATCTTACCGGCAAGACACTTTTGAAAAAGAGAGGAAAAGAAAAGTGAATACATTCATATGAATCTATCCTAAAAAAATTTGTCGACATTAAATATGCCACTGATGTTGATAAAACAAAATAAACCAAACCAAACTAAAAATTCAGTATGTTGAATTAGTAATTTCTAAACACTTCAGATACCTCGGCGTATTGATAAGCTCTAGCAATTTAAGCATAGGCGTAAGAGAAATTGAATATAGAATAAACTTGGTCAGGGGTAATTTCACCGAACATTGCAAGTTGCTATGAGCTCATCACCCTGAAAACTCGAGTCATGATCTTAAATAGCCTCATCAGGGTGTCATGGATGGTGAAAAACCCGCTCAGAAATATTTAATCTATTATCTGTATAGAATCGCTTGCTAAGATGGTAAAAATGTGTTTGAGCGAATACAGCCTGAGGATCTTGGCAATGCTCTTTCTTCGTTGAACATTGTGGACTAGCGATGCAGAATCCGAAACAAAGAACTCTAGCAAATAACAGAAAGCACGTCACTTTAAGACTACCAACAGCAGCAACAACTAAAATGGATAGCACATGTAGCTGAAAGAAAAAAATAATGACATAATCAAGATGTTAACATTCCACGACACTTCAAATAGAATATTAGGAAAGGAACCTCCATCAATAATGGAAAGAGCGATAGCAGATACTAGAATTGAGAAACATATTTTTCTGCAAAACTGTTTTACGAGAAATATTTTTATAAATTTCAACCAGCAGAAATACTGACTACTCGGTCAATGAATGCCAAATGTTTCTTGTAGGGAAAAGGCTAATATTATCATTACAATTACCTAGCAATTCCTGTTGCCGCTATATCACACATCATTCATCCTAAACATTTTAACAGTAACCCTCTATCTTGAGTTGCTCTCCAGCCTTGTATTGGGCGAAATTTTGCATAGAAAACATTGATTATGTATTTGTTTCTGGTCTCGATAATTCGACTAGAGTTTAACTGCTATTATCGGTCGTGAGGTGATCATCTCGTCTTTAACGACTATTTCCGAAATAAACAGGTATTTTCTCTTTTTTTTTCATTGGTGTTGTTATAGTCACCATCGGTGTTAATAATCTCCGGGCGGTTCTATTTTGAGCGGTCAGTTTCATATCAGTCAATACTCTGTGTTTGGCAATCGATTAAAAAAGGGAAAAAGGAGACACTTGCGTGCATTAACACAACGACTAACATCTAAATACAGAGGCCTTTCGTGGTTAGATTGCGATTAACACATTTGCTATGTGCGTTAAATTGAAAACCTTCAAAATAATCTTCATTAATTCATTGTCTGAATCGGCAGGAAAGTCGATTACATTTTATTGACAAAATTCTATGCATATATTATTTAAAATTTGTATTCCCTTTATGCCAAAATGCTTAGAAAGACTATATTAATTGCCAGTGCCGCATCGGCAATTGAAATGCGTCACGTTTTGTTTTTTAATCTATAATGTATCTTTCTAGTTCAAACGTATCCTTGTTAATATCAGAGGTAGGATAAAAGAATGCAAAAAGTCAGAAAAAATAAGAGGACCTCACACGGGAGCAGACTAAATAGTGGAACAAATTGATGAGGTTTGTGTGTACAATTAGTGACCCTTTTGAAACGCTACAATAAATTGCAACTATCTAAAAACCGATGCTGAGTATTGCAAAGATACTGAAAATGCCAGTGCCAATGCTAATGATAATGTTAGTCGTTTCCTTATAAGGAAACTTTTGTATCGTCGAGGTTAATGATACACAGAGAAGAATGTGTGCTTAATACATTTATTCAGCACCAGTATCCGCTACTAACGGATACATATAAAAAACAAAACGAAAAACAAAACAGAAAAACAACAACAGTACAATAAGTTACAATTAACAAGACAACTTACAAGGAATAGAAGAGGGTCAAATGCTGTGTAGCCAAACGAAGTAAGATCAGACTGAATATTAATCAGCTTAGCATGAACTTATTAATCAGCTGTTGAAGTCCTTAATCGTAGACTATTTAAGGCTATGAGCTAGGCCATCTGGTAGAAAAAATTAGTAAACTTATTAGTAAATAGTACAGCCTAGGCTATATTTATGAGCTATTATTTTGATAAAACAATCCGTGATTAGAAATAAACGAAAAATAATAGGAAAAAAACACGAGCCTATAAAACTTTATTATATCCAAAGATAAAAAAACAAAATAAAAATCAAGCAATTATTACAATTGAGCAAAACAGTAGAGTTACCATTACAATTTTTATTCATCTTCAAATCCATAAAATTCGTTGTCTTCGTTTTCAAAACTCTGATACTTATTTTCAATATTACTTTCATCGTCGTTAAATAATGTGTCATCTAATTTCGGCCAATTATCGCGAATTTTAACTCTACATATGGCACATAACACGCACGGGAGTTTTAAAAGGTATTTTTAGTAAAAAAAAAAAGTGCGCCTTATATGCCGTCAAATACGGTAATATTCTCAATCGATATTGTACAGAGCTGATAGTAAACTATTTGACTTGGCCAAGATTTGCCCAAGGACGAACTGCTGTCAATAATTTTTTTCCTGTTATTCGCACTGTTTTCAAAGCTCAGTCAAAAGGCAGCTAGAAAGCATATTGCATTTGGTGTGGTCATTGGTTTCAATTATTCAGAGCCCAACTCTACATTGCATATTGCATCAACGAAGTTAAATATCTCGCTTTATTTTATGAGAGACAGTAGTGGTAGCATCGTTTCCAGGGGGAAGTGATAGGGACAGGGAGATAATCGAAAAAATGCAAGTGAAGTAATTGGTCAAAATCTCATCCCTTGTGCTGGGTTGCGTGCGACAGTTATCTTGGCCCTTCTAATTCTTGCAGCCTTTGCAGTGTTTCCGCATCTTTTTCGTCATATAACCATAAAGAAAGACAATCCATCACTGTCAGAACTCAAAACCCACTGAATTCAAACCAACTCCAACCCAGACTTCTGATCAGTAATTTGATATTTTGGGCTAGCCTACGCATTATGTAATAAACATTCAGACATCTCAGAATTCTACTAACGGCATTGACAATTAAAATTGAAGAAACGATTACAAATTACGCTCTATAACAACAAGGGAAATGGCCATATTGTGTTTCGCATAAAAGCAACGTAGGGACGAACAGAACTCTCGTAATCACAATCAGAAAGCTCCAGTTAATAATGGAAGACTTGGAAAATCAAACACTCACAATCGTATATTGAAGACAAGAAGGAGAGAAAGAGTAACCCACTGAAAAGTGTTTGTATAGTAGATAGAAGAGCGGAGAGTAGGAGGGATGGTAAGTGGACAGTCGTTGCTTAGATTTACATAGGAAGTTGTGGAGAGACATGATCGACCATGTTCTGAAGGAACACAGTGAATAAAACGAAGAATTAATAATAACGCTTGTTGATCTTTACTGGGTGACGAATCCAATTAATTTGAGATTAATTGATCCCACAAGG
>OZ010577.1:87036458-87103958 GCA_963932145.1 Acanthosepion lycidas | reverse complement strand
GACCATAACCACATCAGCATATAACATGTACTTGCTTGGCCACATGTTTGGCATCACGCATTTATTGGGACACGCAAATTTTATTATATATATATATATATATATATATATATATATATATATATATATATATATATATTATATTTTAAAAATATGATTCCTTCGCTACATAAGAGTTCTCATAAGAACTGTTATTTAGCGAACGAATCATATTTTTAAAAAATAATTACAATTTAGGGTCTATTTATGTATAGACTGATTTTAAAAATAAAAACAAAAATACTAAAGAACTTCGGATTATTTACCTAACGTGTTCTTTCCTATTATTCTATATATTTACACACACACTCACTCACACACATACACACACATACAAACATATATATATATATATATATATATATATATATATATATATATATATATTGTGTGTGTGTGTGTGTGTGTGTGCGTAATGTTTTTAAAATAGGATACAGAATCGTGACAAAGTTTTTAAGAAATTTGACAAATTGAAAATGTTTCATAGAAAATAGAGTTTATTTTGGGATCTGATAAAGCCTTGAATAGCGAAAGGCATAATCAAATCTATTTTCAATGAAACGTTTTCTACTTGTCAATTTTTTTTAAATATATATATATATATATATATATATATATATATATATATATAATGGATAGGTAACTGCTCAGCATTTAATCCTTTACCTTTCTTTTACACTTAATTAAGTCATTATTTATCTCCAGGTAAAAGAGGTTCATACTAAAATATGCGAATGTTGGATTTTCAATGAGGAGTTGGTGCTCGATTAGCAGGAACATCTTTGACCAAAATGTTTGAATTATTGAATGTGTCACGAGGCTGTAGTGTCCACGATTATGACAGATTACGCAAGACAAAATATAATCAGCGAAGAGAAATAGTGGACGGAAATCAAAGTTGACTCAAAATGACCGGCGAGCTTTAAAACGAATTGTGGCAAAAGAATTCTAAAACTGCTGCAGCCAAATGACATCAGGACTCATTACTCCCCTAACCAATACAGTTTCTACACACACAGTACGTCGGGACCGCCACAAAGCTGGTATCCACAGAAGGAATGCGATTCCTAAACCTCTGATCACAAAGTCGAACACCAAGTTGCGAAAATAAACGGTGCGGTGATCACAAAAAAATGGACACACGAGGAATGAAAAAATGTTATTTCGTCTGATGAGTTTTCTTTCACATTATTTCCAAAAAAATGGGTCGTGTTTATGTCTGGAGAACATCGCTGCTTGAAGCCTATGACCCAGATTGTGTCGACCCGACAGTTAAACATAGTGGGTGGGGTGCTCAGTAATGATTTGGGCGGAAATTTCCTGGTATTCTTCTGGTCCTGTCATTGCTCTTAATGGTAGAATTAATGCAAATAATTATCTCGACATTCTCAATGACAATGTCCTTACAATGGGTACCATACTGTTGCCAGAAAGTGCCATGTTCCAAGATGAGAATACACCTATACACACTGCAAAAAATAAAGTGAAGTCATGATTTGATGAGCATCATAACGTAATTAAACATCTTCCATGTCAGGCACAATCACCTGATCTGAAGATAATTGAAACATTATTGAGAATTCTAGAGCAAAGAGTGAGAAACAGATTTCCTTCCCCATCGTCGATGAAAACGATATTATAAAATACCATACTCCTGGGTATGACGATAGATTACATCTGACAGCAAGGCCTCTAATCGCGAGATGGGAGGTTTTGAGGTGCGTGGAAGCACTTCTTAATTGCTTTTGTTCATCCTGACCTAGTGTGGTAGCAACTGTTAGGGTCCCAACTATGGGCAAATACTGAACCCCCAAAGAAAACAAAAAAACTACGAAAATATAAAAATACATTTTTATAATGAAAAGATTAACAATATATTTTTAAATCAAAATCACCAGCAATACATTTTATAGTAGAATTACCGACAATGTATTTTATCTGTAGTTGAAGGCATACAGTTGCGTCCAAAATATATTTAGTTGAAGCCATAAAATTGTTTCCAAAATATTTAGAATTCGGCATCAAATAACACAAAGAAGTTGATATATCGTGAAACGAAATCAAGCATCCAAAACGAAAGAATTCTTTCGTGATAGTAACACATACAATATCCTACAATTTCTTAAAGCAGTCAAACTGCATTCCAAAATATAGCTATAAATATCATTGCCTCTAGTAATTATGTCCACACAAGCATGCATATGCACAAAAGCTGAGTATCATCTACCATGTATTCAATTGTGAAAGCAGAATAACATATATTTTTTATTACTTCAAAGCTCACAAGAAAATTCAATTTCGGCATTAAATGCCGCATAAGGCGTTGATATGCCATTAAACAAACAACTGAATCAATCAATAAAATGTCAATTATTTTAACAAGTAGCAATCAATCTGCAATATGGTTATAGGTAGACAGATCACGGCAATCCTATATATTAAGGCAGACGGATATTCGTACAACAATTTAAAAAAAAATCTTTATGCAGAAATTTTCATTCAGGTGATCGTATATATATATATATATATATATATATGTGTGTGTGTGTGTGTGTGTGTGTGTGTTATATACATATGTGTGTGTGTGAGCGAGTGTTAATACTCATTTACTGCAAGTACTTTAGACAGAGATCATAATAGATGCAGAAAGAGGAGCAAATGCTAGAGATTGACTAAGGTTTCGTTAAATAATGACAACCGTAACGCAATCATCTGATATAAATCACCTAAGCTGGTGTGGAGTCTTTCTGCTTAACATGATCGAGACATAGTATTTCGTGCCCATTATAACCAAAATTGCCTTTGTCAAGGAACATTGTCTGTGCGGGGATATCTTTATGCGTAAGTATATGAAAGGAAAAGCAAATCTTTATATAAAGTAGATATCAAAGACATATATATGTATATACGTATATCTATATATATATATATATATATATATATATATATATATATATATATATATATATATATATTGATGTATATACACACACAATTGTGGACAGAATTATTCGCCCCGTTTCCATAATTACAAATAAAGCTGTAATGCCTCAAATTTTCATGGAAACTTCATTTCATGCGCATTTTTTCACAAATAAAATAATGGATTTGAAAGAATGTGCAGCTATGCACACAAAGCATTTATTTTAACATCAAACAATAATACAAAAAACAACAAAAAACATTTAACGTTGGACAAAATTGTTGGCTCTCTTGCCCCACAAATCAATTGTTCAATCTTTCTTGATTATTGCCCTTAATCATTTTTGATAGTATCCTACGAGATCATTACACACACTAAGAGTTATTTTGATCCATTCTTCCTTACCAATAATTTCTAGTTCCTCCAAATTTGACAAAATTCTTTCTCGTACGTTTTTCTCCAAATATGCCCACAGATTTTCAACATTATCCTTACATATTCAGGGATTTGTGCAGGTTACGCCAATACATTAATTTTGATGCCATCTAAGTATTTTGCAACAATTCATGCCATTTGTGTATATTTTTGACATGTGGGTATGTTAATTATTTACCTTATTTAAATTGTTCAGATAGTTGTTCTCACCTTTATTGTCAAGTTCATGACGTTTCGGCCGTTGTGCGCTCCGGGCTTCTTCAGGTGATTGGGATTTTGAACTGAAACCTTTACTTCATCTACCGAGGGTAGATTTTTCTAGTTCCACGTGTCATGCCCCTTCCATATATCTCAGTTATCTCCCTTTAACTCAACTGGCCCATGTGTCCTGGATCTAGCGACTTGACCCAAAGGGTTTTGAGTTCAATACCTGGATAGACCATTGGTGAACAAAATATTGGCGAGTTGAGTTAAAGGCTGATACCTGAGACATCAGGAAGAGGCATGGAACATGGCATATATTATTTAAACATACCCCAATATACATGCACACATTTCATTTTTTCGTTTTCAGATTTGATGAAGCCTTAAACAGCAAAATACATTATCGAATAAATACCTCCCATTTATCAAAAATGATATATATTAAAGACATTTTTTATGTTTAACGTTCTTTTTTATAGATACAAGTATTTAAGTAAATGCTCTGTTTATAATAAACAGAAATCGGTTAGGCACGCCGGTATAAATGACGGTTTCGTATAGGATGCAGGTTCGAATCCTGTCAAAGAACGAATATTTTCTATGAAAATGTCTCGGACATTCAGGCCGGTAAATGTTATTTAATACTGTTTATTATAAACATAGCATTTACTTAAATACTTGTATCTATAAAAAGAACGTTAAACATAAAAAATGTCTTTAATAAATGAATTGTCGGACTTTGTCCATTTCTTAATGTATGACGTCTTTTGTTTACATTTGATACGCCATGAGCAGTTATGAATGTACGAGATTCATGGAAGATTGAAGTTTATAAGCAGTAAATTCGACCTTGCCAACCGAACGCCGAATTGGTTAGGCACGCTGGTCTAAATGGCGGTTCCGTATAGGATGCAGGTTCGAATCCTGTCAAAGGACGAATATTTTCTATGAAAATTTCTCGGACATCCAGGCCAGTAAATGTTATTTAATACTGTTTATTATAAACAGAGCATTTACTTAAATACTTGTATCTATAAAAAGAACGTTAAACATAAAAAATGTCTTTAATAAATAAATTGTCGGACTTTGTCCATTTCTTAATATATATATATATATATATATATATATCGTCGAAACAAAAGTTCATAGAATTTTCCAATATATGTCGTATGATATTGTTTGATGAAATTTATGCATATGATGATTTGGTTTGGTTTGCTTTACGGTATATCAACCTCAATGGTTATTTAATGCCGACAAAATTTTATTGCTGGTAATATTTGTTTTAAAAAATGTATTGCTGGTAATATTTTTTCCTTTAAAAACGTATTGATAGTAATAATTTTTTTGTCAAGTATTTCTCTTATTAAAAGCTATTTTACACTTTCATAGTGTTTTGACCCCAATTTGGGGATTAATATTTGCCCATAGCTGGGACCCTAACAAGTGCTACCACCCCGATTCAGGGTGGATCTGGGAACACCAGCAATTAAGAAGTGGTTCCACGCTCCTCAAAACCACCTGATCAGATGCCTTGCTGTTGGACGTAGTTCATCGTCTTACCCAAGATGCGGATGTTGTTTATCGTCATACCCAAGGCGGGTAAATGTTGAAAGATGCCTGTGGATTGTGAATTTCAAATGTTTGTACATTAAAAGAGAAAATGGACGAAAATGAGTAAAAATTTAAAAGAAGTTTATTTCCGAAACAAGTTTACATATTCTCTATCTTGTGGTATTGGAATGGCATTGTGTATTATGAGTTCTTTCTGCAAAATCAGACGATGAATTAATACAGGTAAAATTCCTAATTTGACCAATTAAAGGTAGCATTCAGTGAAATGCGTCCTAAGCTGGCCAATCGAACGGTTGCCGTCTTTCATTAGGGCAACGCCAAACCACATATCTCTTGGCACAACCTGTAGAAATGTGTATTTATTGTCTGGGATTTCCAACTGCACTCGATGTAACTGACCTTTTAACATCCGAATTATCACTTATTTCAATCAATAAAAATGATGTGAATTCAATCCTGATGACATTTTGATAACAGCAAAATTAGAAAAATAATACATAGAGAATTTAAAAGCCTAAATTAAAAAAAATATTGTTAATACAAAATTAAAAAAATAATGATAAACTTCCTCGATATAACATTAGATTTATTGAACAATATATACTTACCTTATGAAAACCTAAAATTTATCCTTTATATATACATCCCAAGTCAAATCATCATCCATCTATAATAAAGCACATACCTTTATCTATTGAAAAAGAATAAGCATAAATTCTGCTAATGAACAAAATATTCTATGAACACAGTCATTTTTACAATAAAGCTCTAAAGAATAGTGGCTATAAATGTCCTAACATGAATTATATAAAAAATGAGAATAAAAACCAGAGAAATAATAGGAATAGAAGGATCACTTGGTACACACTTCCGTTCAACCAAATGGTTGAATGGTAAGTTAGGACAAAAATTTCTGGCTTTAATTGAAAAACATTTTCCTAGAAATAGTATTAGGTTGGTGCAAAAATAATGTCGGTTTTTGACGTATTTTTTAACGTCAAAAACCGACATTATTTTTGCACCAACCTAATAAAATTAGCAAAATTCTTAATAAAAGTACACTAAAATTAAGTTACAGCTGTACTGAAAATTTAGAATGTATTATAAAAATAATAATAAAATCTTCAATAAATACTTATGCCAGAATGAAAGAAATAGAGATCATGGAATAAGAATAAATAATAATAAAGAAAAATTATGTAACTGTAGAAATACTGAAAATTGTCGTTTGAATAATGAATCCAGCTCAGAATCCGTAGATTACCAACGCACAATCTCATCCAATGAGAATCCTAATGTTGTGAAAATCTATATTGGATGTACAAAAAATGAATTTAATTTAAGATGGTGACAACATCTGACTTCCTTCAATAATAAGTATCGTAACCAAACATCCTCATCCAAATATTTTTGGCAAGTAAGAGAAAAAAATAAAACACTGGAAACTAATAAAAAAACAAAACAAAACAAGAACTTGTAGATCTTTGGATGATCCATGTCCTTTATGCCGACATGAAAAGTTATATATTATTAAGTTTCTGAAAAATAAAAATTTATGAAATCAAAGAAATGTGATAGCAATTTTTTATAGACATTGTCTTATATACTCCTTAAAAATAATTAATTATTAAAAATAATTCACATATTTATATCTATTATTTGATCATAAATTAAATAATTTATAAATGCGTAATTAAATTCTAATATATTAATTTTACAGTAGCATATATAGTTTATTAGTAAATTAAATAAATATAGTATTTTAGATATGAATAAATAAAAATATAAAAATGATGACTTTATCATATTTGAATACCTCATTAAGAAAATCTCTATGCAGTTTTAAAAAAAGAAAATAATTAAAAAGTGCCAAATATATTGTAACGTAAATCTTAATAAGATAAAATAAACCAGACAGCTTGAAAGAAAGTCTGTGTAGCTAGACAAAAATCATAAACTCCCACTTAACCTAAACCGACTTAAATTTGCCACACAGTAATACATTTGTTTTCTTCATTCGTAAAAAAGCCAACACCCTCTTAATAAAAGAAATGAGAATTCTCTTCACACCACCAACTTAAATGAAAAAGAGAGTAAAACTAATTTTTTCGTAAGTTATTCTTAGCATCACTTGAGAATGGAACCGAGCTTCAAATTTTAATTTTAAATTTTAAAGTTAAATTTTAAGATTTAAGTTTCGGTTTCGAAATATAGTAATTTCTATGTCGCAATGGAGACATATATTTTTAAAATAATTATAATATTATGCTCTACTTTGTATCGAGCACTACAGATTTCAAAATAAAAATAAATGCTAAAGAACACCGGATCTGACTGCTATTTCGTAATACTTGAATATATATATATATATATATATATATATATATATATATATATATATATATATATTAGGAAAATTAGGAAAGGGATTAAATCCGCCATTTTTTCATTTTTAAGGAGGAAGAATATTTCTCGAATATTCAGGCCGGTAGATGTAGTTGAATAAAAAATACTGTTTAATTATACACACACACACACGGATGTATATATATATATATATATATATATATATATATATATATATGTGTGTGTGTGTGTGTGTCTATATATATATATATATATATATGTGTGTGTGTGTGTATTGGGTGTATTGGGTGTATTTTGGTTTATGCAAGATTAATTAAAAAGACACTCTCAGTTACGTTTTTGTTATTTTATTATTGATCTTTTCAACATTTCTAATAAAAATAAATGAAATTCAAAGAAACGCGACGTTTACAAATTTAACTGATGATATTGTAACGACAATGTTTTTTTTTTAAATGGCTGGTAGTGTTATTTGAAAGTATTTAGAGGACATTTGAAATTTCATATTCCAGGACAAACCGGAAATGAGAAAAAAAGGCTGAAAAAATCAATATAAAAATAATAAAAACGGAATTTTAGCTGATTTTTTTTTAAGCGTTTCACCCCAAGCAAGGCGGGAAGCCACTAGGACGCAAGGGGTTACAGAAGATTTGGAGCAAAATCAGATAGGAGTGATAGAGGAAAGGATGAGAAGGATAGTGGATAGATCAAGGCAACTGGAGAATGAAACTTGCATGAAAATACATACATACAAACATATATATATATATATATATATATATATATATATATATATATATATATATATATATGTGTGTGTGTGTGAATTATACTAGTCACCTTCAAAATAATCGTCTTCCTACCTCACATATATGTTGGTCCCACTTTTCAAAGAGTCGGTGTAGAAATCTTTCCAAATTGTTATCACGTGTTTTGTGTTCTGCTCTAGAAGGAGAGAAGAAAACAACGCATAGCCTCCTTAGTGAGCCTGAGTAAATGGGTGGAGTAACAATGTTTAGGAGAGATAGCAAAAAGGGAAAATTTATTAAGACCTACGATTGATCGATTGAAATGTTTAACCGCATATCAACTCCTCATGGATCATTTAATGCCGAAATTTAATCTTCTTGGGATCTTTGAAGCAATAAAAATATGTTATTCTGTTTTCAAAATTGAAAACATAGTAGATGATACTCTGCTTTTGCGTATATAGCGGGTTTAACAGTAAAATTTCGCAAATCTTGTTACAGCATAACTGTGCAGCCCACAAAATATTTAATATTAAAAAAAAACACTAAACTAATTGTGTTTCTATTTTCCAATTTTTCAAATAAGAGGTTTACGCAAGTTGGCACCATTTGTCACAAGAATCTCTGAAAAATTCTTTCAGTTATTCAACTAGAAAGAGAACAGTGTCATCCCTCTTGTCTTTTCAACTGAGCAATGGTGAGAGGAAAAAATCATTCAGGCTTTCAGGAATGATACCAACATTCATAGTCTGGTTTCCATCTTCAACGTCCAAGAAATTGAATCAGAAGGTCACAATAGGAAGAGGGATGATCATTTTTGAGTTAAAGTTATCAATTAGAACAGATCCAACTCAATCCATAAAACGTTTGGCACGCGAGAGAGGAGTTTCAGCTATGACATTCCAAAGAACAGTGAAAAGAGACGTGAAAAGAAAATCGTACGTGAAACATGTGAGACACCCTGTTTCTCGAGGACAATAAGTTATATTAGAGATGGCAAAGATCATCATGAACAAGTTGGAAAATGTTCCTGGAATAATATATATATATATATATATATATATATATATATATATATATATATATATATATATATATATATATTTGAGCTTTATTTCAATCCTCCATGAGCTTCCGATACTTAGCTATGATTAATTAATGAGTAACATGCCATTTTCGTTTATGATCGATTCATCACGATTCTTCTGTTAAGCTTGTAGAGTAATTATACTTTCTTATTGCTCAAAGTTGAGTTGAGTAGTGTTATAAAAACCTCGGAGAATTCCAGTAAGATATCTTTAATCATTTCTAAGATACAACGATTCAAAACTTAATCTAACAAGTGGACAATTTTGATGTTATATCCAATACATGTTTATTTGGACATGATTCATAGAGGAAGTGATATCTGTATTTTATGCTGTAATTTTTTTAAGTTAGATTTTGGAATAGTTTGATTTTTTAATGTCAAAATCTAAATATTTTGTAGATAATTTTATGCTTTCAACTATAGATATTTTTTACATAATTGATACTTTCAAAATAAAGGTTGGCTTTTTACGTATATATTCTGTAGATCATGAAATGTATTGCTGCTAATTTTACTATAAGAATATACAGTTGATTTATATTGTGGAGTTCACTATTTGCCCATCGCTGGGATCCTAACAAGTGCTAACACTCCAGGTCAAGGCGGACCTGGGACCAATAGCAATAAATTGGTGGTTCCTTGCTTCTCATAACCTTCCCTCTCCAGATTAGAGGCCTTACTACCGGATGCAGTTTATCGTCATAACCAAGACGAAAATAACTTCGAAGGACAGGAAATTGTGGAGAGCCATAAACGCCTACGCACTGAAGAGCCACGGCACATAGAAGAAAAACGAGATTTTTTCCTGGATTTCTCTCTGGATTAAGCTTGATAAACGACCTTTTATACTATTTGTAATTCTACCGCTTCGAAAATGTGGCATCTTTAACATTGGATCAGCCAGTGAATGTCAGTTTGCACACGATGCAATTTCCCAATAGGCAACGCGGACAGATGGTCGTCTTCAGTGAAAAGACAACGACAAAATCAGAACTGATTTGATGGTATTCCTCAAATAAAAATACGAATAAATACAGGATAGAAGAGAAAGAATTTCAGTTTTCTTCGGAAGGGATGAAAGACTTTTGAGTATAGCCCATAAATAATATGGCTGACCCGAATCATCCAGTTTAGGTATCAAACAGAGACTAGCGTCAGGTGTTAGATTCTATCCCTAGAGAGAATATATTTGTTTTCACCGAGTTGAAGGCATGCCGTATAAACTCTTTTTAAAATGAGCATTTTGAAAAAAATTCTACTGCTTTTTGGTAGGAATTAAAGACCATCTGCAAATGTGCTAATATTTCCCTCTTATTGTAATGGGGGAAGATATTCTCATGGGAACGGATCCCCAGTGCACATCGCATCATGTTATCCTAACTAAAAAAACAAAACAAAATCATATAGATATTTTAGGAGTAAAGAGTAGTTTATATCTATAAAACTAAAGATGTCTGCGTGCGTATGTCTGCGTGCGTATGTCTGCGTTTGTCTGTCTCTGTCTCTGTGTGTGTGTATGCTATTTATGCACATCCACATTTCTTGACCAATTTTGATAAAATTGTACACACATATTGCAAATTTATTAAACCAGGACAAGACCAACTTTTCAATCATCAGATCCACCCCCACCCCTACCCACGGGTTTGGCTTAACGTTCCATAAAACTGAAGGTGGGTAGGACTTTTTGCAAATACCAAGGCAAAGTTACACGCGAGCAAAATTCTTACTGGATAAGCTGATTTTCTTCGCACTTAATGCAAAACACAGCGCATGTTACGCGGTTACGAGGTTTATGTAGAGAGTTTAATATTTATCCTGCAAAATTGAAAAAAAAAAAACTGCGAAAAAATCGGGTTTTTCGTACTACTTAAAATAAAAACTTGAACAACTTCTCTGATTTTCTTCAAACATGTCGCCAAAAATTTGCCATCATGCAGGAATTAAGATACAGTGTATAACGAAAAACTGTTCAAAAAGCCCGTCTTTCGGCCATAACTCCCTGGTATTTCATCCGATTCTTTCCAAATTTGAATATAAATTACATATGACACACAAATTGTCGTGCGTGAATGTTTGGTTTAAATTATTTCAGATAAGAGGAAGAAATCTACGTCAAACAAAATTGGCTTTTTCCATTTAGCCAATAGTTTCTTCATATGATTCCATCCAAAACTGGTATTCAAACAACCGTTGATTTAAAGATTGTTTAAGAAGCATTATTGAAGCGTTAAGTGGGAAAATTTCCCGAAGAACTTCTTATTAATATCAGCTTAACAGTAAACGGGCGAAGTAGGAGGGGGACTCTCATGCGTTTTCACTTGCAGTTGAATCAAACTCTTCATCCCTGTTTTTGTTTGATTTTTAGATTTGTAAACAATACCACACTATTTGAAGTTATTACGGCCATAGGAAATTTACTGAATATCTAAAATATTGAAACAATTTAACCCCGAGCAACGACCATATAAGACAGTTTTATAGAATTCCTTTATTAAGAACAATGAAACACCTGGGAAGAACATGCCGTAAAAAAGATTAGGGGTGAGTAGCTTAATATACCAACGTATGATGCATGAAAGTGGGGACGCAAGCAGATATTTCTAGAACAGGGATGTGGTATACAGAGGGGTGCGAATACACAATTGCAGCCATGTGCACCCGGGCAAAGCCGGATGCCTCGACTAATATATTTATTGTCATATATGAAGAATAAGAGCAACTGCCTATACCGAGGTTCGAGCGTGATACTCTGGACGTATGAATATATGTTTTCCGCCAGGTGTTTAAATAGTGTCAGGCTACTGACTGAGATGACTACTGAATGATTATTGAGTAACTATTGAATGGAACTATCCAGTCGAATTAATGTGAATTATTGTACTTCAATGTTTTGTGTTTTGATTTGGGATTTACCGGACGTTAAGCCGAACCGCGCTACTAACAAGGTATTCACTGAAATGGTTAATTATCTTTGGCTGACTTTTACTTCTTTGTTCTTGTTAAGTATTCATTTGCGGCTGTAATTAAATACTGTTTTATTTTAACATTGATGTCTTGAGTTATACTTAATTATTAACGGTCACCGTAGGTCAAAAAATTTATAAAATTTTATGTTTGATATGTAGGAAAGCAAGAACATATGTAAAAATCAATTTTATCTTTCTGTGTATATGTACGGCTGTTAAGCTTTATTTTTAAAGCTAAGGTCAAAGTTTAATATCTCCCCTTTCCATAGCACTTGTAACCTGGAATCAGAAAAGGTCTCTGATCGAGAAACCAGCTTAACCTTAAACTGAAGAGAAATGTGTTATATACCGTACCTATGAACACTAATGGGTATGTCCCAATTCTCATAAATACGTTGGACACAATTGTAAGTGGGCGTAATATGCTATCTAAATAGTTCACCACTAGCAGTGGTTTACCTACTTCACGCCGCTGGCGAGTATTGTATTTTGTTGATGTTATAAAGATTACCATTTCATTTCCAACCTCCGTTTTGGTTATTCCTCATTCAGTAACCATTTCTAGGTTACAACAAAATGTCAAAAGTGTTAAGTGAAAAGAAAACGGGCGAATAAATGTAGGAGCATAGAAAGCGTCCGATGATTTTAAACATAAAACATCAGTTCTCGTACGATGGTCGAAGTTAAGCAGCATCGATCTTTCTCAGTACCTAGATAGGTAACCGCTTGGTAATAGCAGGTGTTGTAAGTTTGGACGCGCGGCTGATGTAATGCATAATAGTTATGAATTTGAAATAGGGGAATAGAAATCAGTTGTATTCGTTATATACCGTTGGGTAATGTATGAATCCACCTCTTCTCCCCCAGCTAGGAGTTAATTAGTACAGCTTGTGTCAGCTAATCATTATTATATGTAAAAATCCTTATATTTTCTTGCTTTAAAGAATCTTCAAAAGTTTGATAAGTGGTAAAAAATAAAAATAAATTAATATTCTTTTTTTAGCATTTAATTTTAACGATGAAGATATCTCTTCTCTGTTGTTCTGGAGCATCACTCTAAATTATCCGTTTAATCTCTGTAGTAAATTTTCCTTCTTTATTAAGATTGTCCCCACTTTTAATGTTAAGGATATATTCCTTGTTTCATCTACACCAGGCTTCTTTGTTCAATATGTCTAAGTTTGTTTCTCAACATGACGGTGCCCTATAAATATCACGGACTATTAAGATTGGCTGTACAGTTAATGTTTTGATATCAAATTTCTCAGAAATCTGTGCATCTCCATCGGAAGTTGCGTCATAAGAACATCAAGATGAAACCTAAAATTGATTATTGCTTCCATATGTCAGCTAGAGATGCCCAATCCCAACTTAGATTTCGTGACAGCTATAAGAGTTTTCCAAAACTGCGGATTTGCGAACACTACTTGTTGAAGGGCAAATACTTGTCTGGGAAGGTAGATTACCCCAACACAATTATTACGGGGTCCGAGGACAATTTTTTCCCGAGCGTACGCGCTCGAAAAGGCTAACGTAAAACCGGCCTTGTGCCACTTTACGCTCTGTGGGGAGCTAGGGTAAATACAGTGACAGTTATAAAGCGTGTTACGCGAACTTTTGAGCGACTAATTTTAAAATCTACAACCTTTTCCCATTGCTGAAATGTCGCAAGATATCTCGCTACTCAATCACTATTTCCACTGAAAATGTTCTGGTCCCCTAGATTCATTAGTTCCATTAGCTTATGGCCACATCACGTTTAAACACCGGTTCCCGTACGATCCCCGAAATTAAGAAAATTAAAACCCGATCAGTACCTAGATGGGTGACCGCTTGGGAATACCAGGTGTCGGAAGCTTGGATGTGCGAGTGGTGTAATGGATAATGACTCGGATTGTTAATCGGAGAACCGAGTTTCAATTCTAGTAGGGTTCGTTATATTCACTTACGCGCAAATCCCCTTGCGAAAGGTATGAATCCACTTGTTCGCCAATGCCCTTGAGAAAGGTATGAATGCACATCTTGACCCCAGCTATGGGTTAATTAGTAAGACTTGCATCTTTAAAATTATTATTATCTCTAAAAAATATTAAAATTGAAAACTATTTTCTGGCTTTAAATTACCTGTAATGGGCTGATAAACCGAAGAAAAACGAATCAATAAATTAATCAAAAAACCTAGGAGCTGCCATACCACGTGATTAGTGTCAAATCATCCCCATTTCACTCTGTATTCCGTTGGTAGAAAGGAAATGTCACTCAGACAATTATTTCCCGATAACTGCTACATTACGGAACATATTCCCGATAGGATGATTTCCTAATCACCACACTCTTGACCCTAGTTTTGAAGAGTTTTCTTCAAAACTAGAGTCAAACGTATCTGTCTAGAACTAGAACAGTCTACCCCAGTGAGCGAAATAAATGGTTCAGTTCGTTATTCCAACCACCTGAAGAAGGCCGGAGCTTACAACGGCCGAAACGTTGTAATAAATATGGCAACAAAGATGAGGACAATAGTCCGAATAATGTATCATAAATAGTTTAGGGTCAACCGTTATCTATCCTACGTATCCTTATAATCAACTCTTACTTCCTCATCTTACAGTAATACAACAACCTCATTCAGTAATCGTCAACCTTGGGCCTTGTATTCGATGACTATTTAGTAACGAAAAGAGAAATGGTTCGTGCCATTGATTTTTTTTTTTTTTTTTTTAAATTGAAGTTGAAATTGTCCTTGTCTGTCGCTAGTGACAAAAATGCCGACGCACTCATCACAGTAAAAATGTTCTAGGAGACAAGGCAGTAAAAGGGAAAATTTATCAGAAAGTAAATGATTTTTGTAATTGATGAATTTAATGAAGATGCGAATAAAACATTTTAAACGCCCATTCTTTGAATTGCTGATGAATTTACACTTTTTAATCATGAAAAAAAAAAAAAGCACTAAAGCTATCCATTTGTCAAATTGGGCGTATGTAGGATAGCCTCGTTGTTCAGAAATATGACACCTTTATGCTATCATCACAGTCATCCTTCAGGTTGTCTGCGTGGAATATCTGATCATGTAGTGTGTGGGCCCACGAGAAGCACACATTTGCCATCACTTTCTTTTTCTAAATGCGAAACTTTCGGTTCTATAAATTCGGTGACAATGGATACTTTCAGGTCATGGAATCAACCTTTGTTTTTCGTGTGTCGTGTCCATAAAAAATAAATAAGAATTATAACGTCAAAAAGAATTAAAATAAAATGTTTATAACAATTATAATCATCATTAATTATAAACCAATAAGAATCGATACCACCTTTCTACTCTACACACAAAAACACGTGACATTCTCACTATCAAACAAACAGTTCACACGGACACATGAGTCAACGAAAATTTCGTAACCGTTTCCTTTTTCAGGCCATAATAGTATCATTTATATTTTAGCATTCAAAAGTCGAGTTAAGAAAACTGCAGACACTTGTATTTTCCAACTAAATTATCTGGATACATTACATACACCCATAAAAACTTACAAGAAAGACTTTATATTTTACTTATTCTTAATTTTATGCTTTTGTCAGATTCCGATACATATTTGGTCTGCATTTGAACCCAAACTCATAATTCTATCTAGCGTAACTGTCTCACGTGTTCGCAACACCACATAACATCCAGATAGTAAATAATACTTATTTTGTTGTCTTCACGTCTTGCTGTTTCTCAATTTTTACTAGTATTTTTGTAGATATAAATGTTAGGGGCTTTACAATTATTTACTTAGAATTATAAATCCCCTTCACGTGTAAGATAATGCACTCCGGCCTTATCCCCAATGATCACGTGATACAAAAAATCCCCATCGACTCCCCTATATCGTTCCAAATGTAGAAAATTCGCTGAAACCTGTGTCCTTCAGTCAATTATTTTGAGGTCTAAAGTTGGATTTTTGCCCTTGGCAAGCAAAGTTCTCATTATACCTTGCATTTCTATGTTTGCCCAAGGTTCTGTAGAGGCAGCCATATTGTTCAGACGTTTCGTCCGCATGCACTTAATATTAAGTCTTGTCTCGCTGTTACAATAAATGTGGAAAACCAACGTTTCTTTGTACTTACAGCATTCTAGTATTAATGCGAGTCGATTTATATCAATTTGTACCTTACTTCTTGGACAGTAGTAGCCTTGCATATTATCAATAAAATGAACTTCTGAACATCTGGATATTCGGGTGGTGACATGGATAAGGAGCTAAAAAGAGAAATAGGACAGACGAGTTCGCTTTCCAGTCGACTATCGTTAAATTTACTTTCGCTCATAGCTATAGGTTACACCGTAGAGCAGAACGGACTCTTCGGCTATGTTAGGGACAACCAGTCTAGGAGACGTATAACTCTGAATTCTCAACCATATGCAGCCCTTGAAAAGCACATAGCATGCAGCTAATGGAACTATCATTTTGGAAAGTAAAAATTTCAGTAAAAAATGTCTCATCAGAAATTAATAGCACCTTAAGCAAAAAAAAAAAGAAGGCGTGAATTTACGCTATTTACATTGTTCGGACTATTGTCCTCACCTTTATTGTTATATTCACGACGTTTCGGTCGATTCCAGCTTTCTTCAGGTGATATACGTCGGAATTTCGAACCAAACCCTATATTTCGTTCATCGGGATTGATTCTTCTAGTTTCATCCAGAAGCTGGCATGGCACGTTGAACAAGAACCCTTTCGAAATTCGGACGTATATCACCTGAAGAAGGCCGGGGCTTACAAGGGTCGAAACGTCGTGAATATGACAATAAAGATGAGGACAATAGTTCGAACAATGTAGATAATGTAGTTACAATACCTCATCTCAGAAATATAGACAAATAAAGAAGGCCTCAGTCTCAACTGGTTCCGGGAGGATGTAAGTTAAGCTCAAGCTTGTCCCAAATAGTATCACTACTGTAGTGAGTTCGGTCCTCACTGTGATCCCCAAACGTAGATATTTTTTTTTATCAGACATTTCTAAGTTTGCTAATTTACTCTATTTTAAATTCTGAATAAATTTTGGTTTTTAGAGATTCTTTAATTTCTGGTGATCAAATTTGGACAGTTTTATGAATAAACTCAAAAATTCGTAAAAAAACCTCCCCAAAACCCAAAGAAACAAACTTTTCTCACATTTGTTTGCCTACTGTACTTGATCGTTTATCCGAAAACCTTCGGACAAGAATTTAAGAAGATGTTCAGATAATTAAAATTCCGGATAATTGAATGCCTTATTTAAGGCATTCAGTTATCCGGAATTTTAATTATTTTAATTGAGAATAAATATAAAAAGTTGTTTTCTGAAATAAATTCAAAATTTATACAATCAAATTGTGTTTTGAAATGCTTTATACCTTACGACGGAAATTGCCAAAATATCATAATACGGCAACTTTTAGAAAACCAACACTGAATAACGGAGACAGCAATAAATGGTTTGCGACTATCGGGGTAAAGAAGATTGAAATTTTAATTGCTGATGTTCCCAGGTCCACCATGACCCGGGGCGATAGCACCTGTTAGGGTCCCAGCTATGGGAAAATAGTTAACCCCCCAGACTGGGGTTAAAACAACATGAAAGTCTAAGTATAAGTTTTAGTACCAGAATTACTTTATAAAAATTATTACCGGCAATAAATTTTTCAAGAAAAAATATTACCAGCAATACATTTTTGAAAAAAAAATATGACTTGCTATACATTTTTGAAAAAAAAAATATTACCAGCAATAAAAAATCTTGTCGGCATTAAATAACCCATTGAGATTGATATACAGTGTAACCTGGATATGAGAAACCCGGATATAAGAGAGATTTTCTCTGGTCCCAAATTAGAGCCATACTTACCTCAACAAAATAGACCAAACTCGGATATAAGAGAAACCCGGATATAAGATACCTCTTCTCCGGTCCCGACAACTCTCTTATATCCGGGTTACACTGTAAAACTAACCAAACCAAACCTAGTTTGTCGAACTTTCCACTTGTCATGTATTGTTTGAACATTTCCAACACGCACTTCGTTCATTTCAAATTTTTCAAACTTACCAGACTTTTCAAAATATCGCAGACTGTGTATTTATCTATATTATATTTAACCATTATCTGGGTTTTCGGAATTCCCTTCCGCGCCATGACACAAGCATTTAATTTCCTCTCAGCAGACGGTTTTTTTTTGTTTTGTCTTATCATTGCAATTCAAATTTCAAAACGTAAGGCTAGTGTTGAAAACTATACCAAAACGAGGCTAGTGTTGAAAAGTCAAAGCACAGAGTAAGCTAACTCGTCAGTCAGAAAACGTTACCATCAATGTTTATTTCAAGATCCGAAAATCGAGGTACGGATAATCAAGAAAGTACTCAATTTTGTTATTAATTTTAGCTTTATAGCTACCCTCTAAAGAAATCAAATTTAGGAACGATTGTGGCTGTATCCAACAGTAGATATCAGGCTATTATTCAATCGACACTGTATTGTTTATCTATGACTATCAGACAAGGTATTAAACTTTCTTGATCAAAATAACCAATTCATGTGACTTTTCTACTAACCTCTGTCGATTTTCATTCGATTGTCATAGTTTGAGGTGTAAGTAATTGCCGTTTAGGAGAAACATTTGTAATGAATATATCCTCTGAACTACTAATGGCAGTTAAGAATCAATCTGAAGTATACTAACAACGAACAATATTCAAAGCAAAAGACAATGGATTGAGAAGGCTAAATAAGGAATAATAATTGCCAAAATTTGAACTCCGTGAAAGAAAGGTATTTTAAGAAGGTGTACATGTGTCTTTGGGGGACTTTGGTTTCATCAGAGATGTTCAAGTTGCGCCAGATTCACCGTACGTAGTAGGAGGTAAACTTCAGTTCCTGTCCATCAAGAAGAGGTATATAAATATGCAAGCCGGTCACGAGAATTGTGTTGAATTATGGATAAGAAGAAAGATTAGATTCAGTTTCATAAAGGTTATTTGTGTTATGGTCAGCTACCTATATCAGAACCTGTCGGAGATTTCAAGTTTTCTTGTAGGTATACTAATATTCAGGTGTGGTCGAAAGATGAAAAAAGTCATCAAGAAAACATTGAGAAATCTCAAGAGCAACTTAGAAATGTAAAGAGAAATAAGAGAAGAAGGAAAAAAAAATAATAGCCTGATATCTACTGTTGGATACAGCCACAATCGTTCCTAAATTTGATTTCTTTAGAGGGTAGCTATAAAGCTAAAATTAATAACAAAATTGAGTACTTTCTTGAAATAAGAGAAGAAGGAAAAAAAAGGACACACGGAATTTTAGTAACTATCGGATGAAACATAATGAAGAACATAACAGCGTTAACGCTACTAAAAACAACAAAATGATGATACTAGTGTGAAAACTGTTTGGTATAAGAATACTACTTTATCTGCTGGCGACTACAATTAGTGAGAAGAAAGATTCAGTGTCCATTGCCGAAGAAGCAAGAATGAAGTCAGTCACAAAGATACTCATTGAAAATCTACAGATAAGAATTACCTTGTGGATAACCAGCACGGATCTTCATTGAGCAAATGATTAAAGACACTAACTTATTAAAGGAACAATTGCAAATCACAGTGAAAACATTGATATAGAGAAAAGACTGTCCATAGATGCCCGATCGTGGCCTATTTGATAATGAGATTGTACATGTGAGAATATTCCCTTTTGTCGCTGGAATCATAGATGTCTGAATTGGAAAAGCTTCGACAGCACTGCAAAGGATGGCAACGGTATGGAAATCAAGTCTAGCATCTGAAATCAAAGTTGAATTCTTCAGAGCAGCAGTAAAAATAGTCTTTTGTTTTACAACTCCAGAGCATTGACTATAACAAAGTCATTGAGCAAAAAATGATGGGACTTAAACCAAGATGCTAACAGTCGGGAAATATATCAGTTGACTGCAGCATATGACTAAGCAAATGTTCTGTGGTACTTTGTCAAAGCGGACGACAAGAGTTGAGGAGAGTAAGGTTCAGAGGACATTGCTGGAGAAGCAAGAATGTAAACATTTCTAAATTTATTTTGGGGGAACTACATAAAGAAATAATTTTGTGGAAGACCACCTTCATTGACCAAGTGATTGAAGACACTAACTTATTAATAAGGCAACTGTAAAGCGCAATGTAAGACTGCAATGCCTGGAGAAGACTTGTCATGGATGAGGGAATGCGCTCAATTTGATGTTGAGGATGATATTGATGTATTATGGGAACTTACCCATAATAATAATGGACTATTCCTGACATTATAAATACTGCGCCTCTCAAGAGGTATATGGATATTTGTAAGACGAGGGAGAGATAATTGAGAGCATATTGTAAGGACATTGGAATCGTGATAGTTGTCGAGATAACATAGTTCACTCTAACCAAATCTGATAGTCATTACTAATACTTCTACTTCTTTGTATTATATTTCTGTTGTAATATATCTTTGTATTCCATACCTGTGTTCGTGTTATCCTTTCATTGGTGCTATCCTTGGACCATCACCGTGGTACAAGGAACTTGGACCATAACAGTGATGATATCTCACTATTCAACATTAATGGAGTTCAAAAGCGTTTACACGGCCTTGTGTTTGATGGATTGTTTCCCACCTTACAACCACTTTCCCACGGACGAAACGTCGCAAACCTATCATTAAAGAATCTCTAAAGACCAAATTTATTCCGAATTTAAAATAGAGTAAACCTATCACTGCTCATCTGCCTATATTTCTGAGATTAGGTTTTGTAACTATTTAGACTATTTACATTGTTCAATCACATGGTTCAGTGGATAAAAGCATTGGTCTGAGTAATCCAGTGACTTAACACAAACAGTTGTGAGTTCAATATCTGGCCGCAGTAGAGGTGAACGAAAACTTAGAGAGTTGAGTTACTAAAGGGAAATAACTGAAACTTAGACAAGGCGTGGCATGTGGAACTAGAAAATCTATTCCAGTCGACTAAATAAAGAGTTCTCTTCGAAATTCTAACATATATCACCTGAAGAAGGCTGGAGCGTATAGCGGTGGAAACATCTTGAATATGACATTAATGATGAGGACAATAGTCCGAGACAATGTAGATAGTGTAAATACTATTACTGCTTTATTGTTATTTTCATAGCAGATATTCAGACGAGCTACATTCTTTAGTTTCACTAGTAAACGTCATGCCACGTACACAGAGTTGACTCATCGACATTCCCTGCGGATCTCCATTGATAAGAAGGACGTTACACTCAAAATAGCTTATTCCCGATAACCCATACTTTGTGAAACAGACTCCCGAGATGATTCCTCCCTGTCTTAAGATTTTCGAGTCTAAGCTCAGTTGTTATCTGTCTTACATATCGTCATAATATGAACTTCTTATTTCCCCCTCTTACGCATTTACACCAACCCCACTTCAGTAACTGTCTTGAGTGACTCTTGGGCATTGGCTTTGATGAATACTAGTATAATTTTTTTCCCAAAATATTAATATTCATTTGCCGCATTTCAAAGTAATAAGTAATGCATTAATGTACAGAGTTTGTTCTTACTTTCATAGGATGAAAAGTAACGAAATCGAACTCTCTCGCCATTTTAAGTCGAGCTACGTTGAAACTTTCATTGAGTTATTGAAAAAAGATTAAGCTGAACAAACTAATACGAAGTCCAAACCAAAATAAACTCGGGACAATATTATACAGCGGAATATACTTGATCCGAAATCGAAGTAAACTTTGGTATAAATGATTATATCTTAGAGACAAGCGTTTCACGTTACAAGACAGTGTCGACCGTGCGCAGAGAAAGTGACCAGTAATATTATATAATTAGGGTGCTGCTTCAGAAATTTTCGGGACATGTATAAAAAAAATGATATGAAGAAAATGAATAGGCCAAAATGATGTGTTTTTTTTTAAAAAAAAAAGAAAAGAAAAGAAAAATGAAGCAAAAGCAAAATTTATAAAATATCTGTTCTACACAGACATTAACCATTTTCGTAGCACAAAACATCATATGAATGTTGTTCAGAATAATTCAGAACAGACAAATAGTAGTTGACTTTGGCGCCAGTCAAGGGTTTTTCTTGGCCAATGATCATCAATACTGACAAGCGGGTATCGATTTGGATAAAAAAAAAAGTTCTCTTTTCATTAATTATGATTTCCACAACTTAAGAATATAAGTGAAAAGGCAACATATATATATATATATATATATATATATATATATATATATATATATATATATATATATATATATATATATATACACACACACACACACACACATATATATATATATATTCAGGCTTCAGCGTCTGGGATTTTTTCTAAATTTGAAAACAACAAACCAGAGCAAACATTGTCACCGTAATTGCCAGCTTGATGCATTTAAAACTATTATATCAGCGAAACGTAATTTTTGCTTAATATAGCAAGTGGAAGTCGCGATATTTTGTCCTTCATCAGAGAACGTTATTAAGCCAAAAATGCGTCGTTGCTGAGATGTGATTGCTTAAGCACCAAACACTCCAAATTGGCATTATCAAAGACGAATAATGTCACGATTATCTTCCCTTTATCCCACGAGTCATTTTTAGACATTAATCTCTCACAGAAGAGTAAAAGTTATTATTAACTTCAATTTATTCTTAAATTCATTCTGTATCAAGATGGCTTATCCATGTTACATTGAAAAATCGGTTATCGTACCATCACGTCGAACCTAATCAGTACCTAGATGGGTGACCGCTTGGGAATATCAGGCGCTGTAAGCTTGGATGTGCGGCTGGTCTAATGTATAACGACTCGCAATTAGAAATCGGAGAGATGAGTTCAAATTTCAGTTGGGTTCGTTATATTCACTTATACACAAATATTCTTCTTCCCCACTAGCTGTGGGTTAATTAGTAGAATCAATTAAAACCATTACTAATTCCAAAGAATTATTAAAATCTAAAAATATTTTCTGTCTTTAGATAACACGCAGACGGTTGACAATCCGTGACAAAATAAATCAATCAATAAAAACATCTATTGACGCTCTTAGAATGAAAAAAAAAATCGAAAATTCCGATTAAAACACGCACATGCATATATTTTCCTTGGATATTTTTAAAAACACTGGCATAACAAAGTATGAAGTTGTTTAGCGGCACATCAACATCTTATGGGTCATTTAATGCCGAAATTTAATTTTCTTGAGAGCATTAGTAACATGTTTGACAAAGACGTATTGCTGGAAATATTTTTTCCTTACAGAATGTATTACTTGTAATCATTTTAGTATTAAAATGTATTGCCTGTATTTTTTTACTATAAACATTTTAATACTTTCATAGTGTTCGGACCCCAGTTTGGGGGTTAACTATTTTCCCATAGCTGGGACCCTAACAGATGCTACAACCCCGAGTCAGGGTAGACCTGGGAACAACAGCAATTAAGAAATGGTTCCATGGTCCTCAAAACATCCAATCTCCAGATCAGAGGCTTTTCTACTGGATGTAGTTTATCGTCATAACCATTAGTAAAAAATTTAGTATGTTTCATAGAATACGTAAAACTACATTTTATAAGGTATGACAAAAAAAAAAAAAAAAGAACTTTTTCGGATAAAATGATTTTTTCCGGAAAAAATATTTTCTCGGAATAAACCACCAGTACACGGAGAGAAAATGAACTGAACCATTACGCGAATAAAGAAAGTGTCGAAAGGCAAGTATGCATGTCTTCTCGCCGAATTTATTTAACCTTTACAGCGAGTCGCTTCTATGAGAACTACAAGTCTAACAGTATTTATTCCTGGCTGATAATCTTAACCTGAGATACGTAAATAACATTGGGTATTTACTCTGTCTCCCCAACCGAGACAAGTTGTGACACAAGATCTTTTTTAAGGTGGGGACCCGAACGCGGGACAAAAATTGCCCACAGCCCCCGTCAACCGTCGGTTGCGCTGGCCTCGATGCGAGCACCGATCCCTCTCTCTGGTGCAATGAGAGGGCGCGGCCTTGAGCAGCTGGTTCCCAGGGATGGACACCTCTCAGTATAATTTTCCTCGATTGCGACTTTGTCGTTTGACGGAGTCGCCCCTGAGTGCACTCTGCCCAAAGACAGAGACGCAGCTGGGAGATGATAGATTTGTAACGAACCCCTCAGAAGATGGGTTTAAAAACTTACGTAAATAACACTATGTTGATGGGAGACAGAGAAAGGAATCTACGGGAATTCTGAAACAAGAGCATAAAAGATAGCGAGAAAGAAAGAACTAAACATCATTTGTCAGAAGGCAGAATATACAGTTGTTAGCAAAAGAAAACAGTTCAAGATGCGAGCTATGAATCAGAGAAAAGTTAATTAAAATATCCGAGAAGTGTTTTAACAGAAAACGGAAAATGTGAGCAAAATCTCTGAAGATGCATTGGAATAGAGAAAGATACCTTACCAAAGCTAAACAAAGTATTATAAAACAGGAAAATGTTATCAGAACCCCTCACAAACACACATACACAGAAAAGAAAGATATGAAAGAATGATGGACTGGTCTTTAACTTCCTCCTCTTATGTGGCAATGAATACTCGGCAATTTCCTCATATACGAGGAAGAGACAATAAAA
The DNA here is from genome assembly GCA_963932145.1 of Acanthosepion lycidas. Lineage (NCBI taxonomy): Eukaryota > Metazoa > Mollusca > Cephalopoda > Sepiida > Sepiidae > Acanthosepion > Acanthosepion lycidas. The sequence goes on along the minus strand of OZ010577.1, from coordinate 87,078,964 downwards.
ATGTGGTTCTACTTGAACGGAAGATGCGATCAACATAGGAATCTTTTAAGAAAATAGGAACAAAAAAGACATTTACAATCAGAAAGAGACTCTTCAATGGTAATTATCAATGAGGATAGCCATTACACCATTACAAGTTGCAAATTCTGAAATTTCCCTTGACTGAACAAGAGATTTCCACCTCTGTGCGTTAAAACCATGCTTCTGGTAATAAGATACCCCACACCTTCAAAACAACTCGCTAGAAGTGTATACAAGATGGAGGGGGAACTTATACGTTCGTCATCCAGTACAAGGCCCAAGTGCCACTCAATGTTATTAATGAGTTTTTTTGGAGGTAAGCGAGGGAAGTAAGAAGTGCATTTCAGGAGGATAGTTAAGATAAATAACGTGTGACACTAGACTTGTAGAGGTTAAGATTGTGGTGATCGAGGAAGTACCGTCTCAGGAGTCTGTTCCATAAAAGCTGCAGTTTTGGGGAAGAAGCTGCCCGAATGAAACTTTATTCTTACCAGTGGAATATGAGGGTAATGAGGAATGGTTCGTTAATGTGTATATGGCATGGTTGGTCTTATAGGTAAAGGCATGAACTGTTGGTACTAACGAATATAGCTTGTCAGTTATATAATCTAGACTGAATAATTTGTAGAATAATAAATAAATATTTATCGAAAACCATTAGACTGTCATTCTTAAAAGTATTTGTCCTGAAGTCATTTTTTTTTCATGTTGCGTCTGGTTGAAATACGGACTGATGAGAAATCAATTTTGAATGCGTATTGCCTTTAGGTGTCTGTAAATTTAGAAGATTGTGTATTAATACGATTATAATGATATTTATGTCAGGACATTCTAAGAGTGCTACTGATCTCAGGTAACACATTACTACCTGCTATATCGACGACTAAACCTGTGCCCTCTCCAGGCTTTTCTGGTGAAGAAGGTGGCTAGATACCCAACAACGTGTCTAGATACACAGCAAGATTTAAAAAAAAAAACGTCAAACCTTTTTGTAAAGAATCTATCTAGTAAAATGTGGTCGACTGGGTCCCTATAACTATGTATTAAGCCCTTGCACTGTTGACACGGCAGGTGGAGGGCTTCCTACATATAGATCTACGGCCAGAGGGTTACCCTTATGGAATCAACGGCTATGTGTCCGTGGCCGTGACCAATTCGATTGTTCAAGTTAGACGACTGTGGTTTGATATAAAAATAGATTGGCTTCGCCAGATCTATTTTCCTACGACTCTCTATGTATGAATGAATAACTTTCTGGTTTTGAATGCAGATATGTAAAAGTGACGCATCGTCCCCATGATCACAACTCGTCATGAGACAGATGAGGATGGGTATTGGAACATCTCGAAAGCGGTTGACAGGGTTTGGCATACTGGTCTTCTTCACAATTATAACAAGTTATGGTCTGCCCGGAACAATTTTTAAACTGATTCAGTCTTTCTTATCAAATCGTGAAATGAAAGTTATCCTAAACGGCTACTCTTCTAGATCCTTCTCTGCTAAAGCAGATGTTCTCCAGGGCTCTATCCTTGGTACCACTTTGTTTTCAATTTTCATTAACGACCAACCTGATGACATCAGCATCAAAAAATTGGTATCTATGCTGATGACACAACCACGTACTCATGTCTCGATATTAAGTTTGATCAGTTCGATAAGGTCAAATTAGCGGCTGATGTAGAAAACAATCTGCTACTGATCGTTAACTGGGGCAAAGAATGGCTTGTTATTTTTTGAACGCCCTCTAAACTGCTCTATTAGTCATCTGAGAGACCCCTTTCTGTCTTCTATCAACATGATTGATGCTAACCGTCAAGAGAGTAACTCCTTGCACTTTCTCAGGTTAACATTTTCGGCGGGCATGAAGTGGAAATACTACATTGAATCCATTGCTAGGACTGCTGCTATGTTTATCATTCGCCGATGCCTAGAATATTGCTACCACATATGTTCCGGTGCTCCAGCTATTTTGTTATGGTCCGGTTCCTTGTACCACGGTGATAGTCCAAGGTAGAACCGATAAAGAAAACTCGAAGGCGGATATGGAATAACACGGATATATTACAAACAGGAATATATACAGAGAGGTAGAAAAGTGTTAGTACGAACAATCAGGTTTAGTAGTAATTGTCTGAACGTGACTCTGTTTCGGACTGCCTCTGACTTGATTGACTGACAGACTCCTGGCAGACTTCACTCCAGACTCCAGACTGAACTCCAGACTTCAGACGGAACGGTATTTAGTCACCCCCTCACGAGGGCATCATGTGGCACAAGGCCGGTTTAACGTGGGAACTCCGGGCCCGTGGGATCTCCGGGCCCTTGGGCTCGGCCAAAAATATGCCCTTTGAACCCATATAAATGGGTTCAGGGTCGGTCTACCACCCCGAAAGAGACTCCGCCGTTCGGCGTAGCCTCCTTCGGGTTCCTCCCCGCCCGTAGGCAGAGAGTTCAACCTATCAGCCGATCAGCCGGTCGCCCGACTTCGGACTGAACGGTATTTAGTCACCCCCACCATGAGGGCATCATGTGGCACAAGGCCGGTTTAACGTGATGTTTCCGAGCCCGTGGGCTTGGGTAAAAATTTGCCCTTTGAACCCGTATAAACGGGTTTTAGGGTCGGTCTACCACCCCGAAAGAGACTCCGCCCTTCGAGTAGCCTCCTTCGGGTTCCTCCCCGCCCGAAGGCAGAGAGTTCAACCGATAAGCCGGTCGCACGACTTCGGACTGAACTTCCTGCTTCCTCTTGAGGTGCAGTACTTATTACGTATGGAATAGTCCATTATGTTATTATGGGTAAGGTCCCATAACATATTTATATAGAGGCTCTTGATAAAATCTGAAGGAGAATCAGAAATGTTACTGATCCTGTCCCGATGCCTCGCCTTCTGTTACTTTCTCACCATTATAAAGTTGCTTTCCTGTGCCTTTTTCAATAAATAATTTCATGTTAATTGTTCGGTTGAGAACTTCGCTATGATACCTTAACTTTATGAATTTAAATGCAGTACTACATTGGCAACAAGATCGGCGTCTCGGCTTCAGTCACTTTCTCACCGCCGTAATGTAGCCTTCCATTAATGGTAATTCATGGTAATTGTTTTGACGAATTCTTCGCTGTGGTACCTAGACTTTAGGAATTTAATCACAGTATTACAATGGAGACGAGGTCTTATCCATTTACAATTCAGTTGACTAGATGTAATTGTAAGTTCTATGAGAGCAGTTTCTTCTTGTCACTTCTCGCTTGTGGGACGCTCTTCCGACTCCATACTTTCCGACCAATTTCGAACTTCAAAAATTTAAATGCAATGTCAATCGTTACCTGCTATCTTCTTGATTACTTTTCTATTTTTCTCGATCCTTCAGACTATTTTCTTTTTTCTAATTTTTTACACCCAGTAACCTCTTGTGTCTTAGTGGATTCACTACCTTACTTGGGGTTAATTCGCTTAAATAATATTCTTGAATGCGTAGGTCAATAGTCGTAATACACACTATTTAAAATAAAACTAAATCGTCAATTTCAAAAACGAGTGTCCATTATAATAGCGTCTGAAGTATGTCAGATTAAAAATAAAATCCATTAATTCTTTAAAAAAATAAATAAATCCATTAATTCTTTAAAAATTGCTTTGTTTACGTTTACGAAATCAAGCAGATATGGGCTCTCGAAAAAATAATCAGAGGTGAGACTTGCTTGAATATGACGTACCAAAGGGAAATGTAGGTTTGATATCTGCCGGAGAACACGTTTTTCTTTAAGGCCAACAGACGTAATACACACAAAATGGATCGTTCTATGACTGCGTCTACTATAATACCATTTGAAGTAATATATATATATATATATATATATATATATATATATATATATATATAGAGAGAGAGAGAGAGAGAGAGAGAGAGAGATGGCTAAATTGTTGTATAAATTATGTAAAAATGAACATTACACTGACATCTCATTTCAACAGATATTTTTACCAACATTACACAAAAATATCTGTTGAAATACAAAAGAGTAAACTTAATCAATAAAATCGTCATTGGCTTCAGCCACGGTCTCCAGACTACTTCGGAATCTCCTGCAGCTCTTCTAAACGGTTTTCTTCTTTAAGTTGGTGAATGCTGCCATAATCCTTGTCCTCAGTCCATCTTTGGTGTTACAAAGGGTATTGTTGGTCTCCCGCTCAACTGCGCCCCACACATAATAATCAAAGGGGTTGCAGTCTGGAGAGTTAGGTGGCCAGATGTAAGGGGTGATGTGGTCGCTAAATTGTTTGACAGTCATGACTAGGTTCTCCTACTTGTGTGGCAAGGTGTAGAGTCCTGTTGTCAGGCATAGGGTCTTCCAGCAGCCACCCTCTTGATCCAGAGCAGCATTATCTCCTCGAGGCATTTGATGTAGGTCTCCTTGTTGAGTCTGAGGCCCCCACCAACCAATCTAGGAGTTCTTTTCCGAGCTGCCGTACCTTCGCAATCGCCTTTAGACTCATCCAACTCTTTTCTGATCCTCTGCACTCTTCTCAGATTGACACGCAAACACTGAAATATTCATATTGGTGCTTCGAGTGTGAATGATAAGCAGTACAGCATGCTGTTTCCAAATTTCTGGCGGAGTGAATTGCGCGATAGTACTCTTTTTCTCACAAACGGTGACCGATTGAACTTCCTGTACTGCGTAGTCGACAAAATCAAAAAATAAACAAAGCGCATGTGCGAAATTAAGATAATATATAATGGCGGCAATTTACCCATCGCACTCTAATACTATATACCGAACGTTCAAGCTTATCGGATACCAAACCGGTTCTACTATCAAGCTACTGGTGGGGAGGGCGGATAGACTTCCTGTAGGATTAAAAAGAAGATCTGTCAAAGGGCGAATGAAACTTTTCCTGATATCAATGGTCATCTATCACAGGTGCAGTTATGTTGACATACCAGGATTGGAGTTCATGCGCCTGTGAGATCATTAGACCTCTTAGTCTTTCGTAATGGTATTCATTTAAGAGAAGGAAAAAAAAACTCTAATATAATTCCTCCGGCTTAACAATATTCAATGATGTTGACTAGTTCTTTCTTTTGGGTAAATGCTGTTCTTGATTATTGAGTGGATATTAACCACCTGAAACGTCATTAAAAATTAATGTACAGAAATATCCGATTTTTTTTTTCACATTGCAAAATACTATAACCCCAAAGTAAGAGACATGCGTAAACTAAGATCTTATCTATTTATGTGGGTGCAATGGATAACGGCTCGGAATGAGAAATTGGTGAGCCGTGTTGGAATTCTAGTCGGATTTGTCACATTTATTTTCGGGCAAATACCTTTGGGGAAAGCTATGAATCCATCTCTTCTCCCTATGCAGCTATGGGTTGAATAGCAGGACAGACTGGGTCCTACAGCCTTGTTGGCAGTCTACTGTAAAAAGAAATGGCAGCCTATTGTGGGAAAATCTCCTGCCTAGTCTGTCGTGAATGGAAAGAGACATGATCGCCCAAGCGATGACACTTGACTAACAGATATTCGTCTAGATATTTTTTCTAGTAATCAAACAAACAGATAATTTACAATTTTCTTAATTCAAAAGAGGTTAATATAAATATAAAATGAATGCTAATAACAGAAGCATGAAATTAAAGCTAATATTAATATATAAAAGAATTATTATTCTAGATCAATAATATTGGATTTCTAAACTTTTTTCTTAAAAGTTCATTTTGAACAAAATTTTAATTAGAAAAGGGACTGGAAAACTGAAACATGTTTAAAAGAAATGAAATTAGAAGCATAAAAATGTTTTAAACAATCTTTATATTTCTATTTTGTTTTTATTTACGGTTTATTTAAAATTCGGTTCAGGGACCATTTCGGTTAATTCGCCTCGAATAATATAAAGTTACTTATCGCAAATATTAATTCACCCCAAAAAATTATGAATTTAAATCAAACTTTGTTTTTTTTCCATTAAATTTTTGACTCGCTTTTGAAATTATAAACTTTAAATCAATTCTTTTTTGCTTGACATGAAATTACCAGAGAGAACAGATTCCAGATTATTGGACACAATCCAAAGCTGTGTTTTACCTGAGGATACGATTATATTGTATTGTATAGAACAGATATTCATTTTTGAAGGATGATCCCAATTATATTCATTTGACTGTAAATCATATTATGAATTTCGTTGACTCAGAAAGAATCAAAAGTATCTGGCGGAATGTCAAAATGAAGAAGAATTCATGTTTGGGACTCATAGCAGCATAATCGATTCTTATTTGTGTGAATTCATTTATGGACGTAATGCAAAAAAAACAAAACAAAACAAAAAACAATGAATGCACTTTTGAATTTTGCATTTTTGAACAAATTTTAAAGGACATTTCTGAATTTCGGTGAGAATTTTAGTAAATACAAATTAATTTATTTTGGTGAGAATTTTAGTAAATATAAATTCTTTCTATTTTGGGGTGAATTTTAGTAAATATAAATTATTTTTATTTTGAGGTGAATTTTAGTAAATATAAATTATTTTTATTTTGAGGTGAATTTTAGTAAATATAAATTATTTTAATTTTGGTGTGAATTTTAGTAAATATAAATTATTTTAATTTTGGTGTGAATTTTAGTAAATATAAATTCTTTTAACTTTGGGGGGTAATTAATAGAAAGGATTCCAGTTCAGAAACCAGTAAATTTTCGCAAAGAAATATGTGAAGTTTGAATTTCTGTGAAAATAATATTTCTTTGTACAAAAATAAGTTGTAAATTTGAAGCAAATGACGTGGTTCTAATTTTTCTTTAAGCAAGTCGGCAGTGCCACTATCACGCAAGGGGTTAGTTAGAGTGTGTGTAAGAGTAAAGAGAAGCTTTTGGGAAAAGGATAAAGAGAAAGTGAGTGATCAAGGTCAGGGCATCAGAAGATATCGACTGATATTACATTTGAATATTTGAAGATTATAGCTATCAGGGAAGCAATTGATAGGAAGAGAGTTCTTCTAACGGGAGGTGCGAGATGAGAAGCTGTTGGAATAGAAGAGATCGCTACATTTAGCCGTTTTGACAGTGAAAGGGTTGAACCAAGATGCCAACCTAGTAGAACGCTTAAATTCATGCAGTTTTCGAACCAATGAATGTAGCTTGTCGGAGCAGTTGCCATGAAAATTCTTGTAGAAGAGACAGAGAGAAGCCACAGCACGTCTGTGAGATATTACTGTAGACGTGATGCCAGATCAGGACCAATCATGCTGCATATCCGTCTCTGAATTTTGTCGAGGACCACGAGATGAACAGTAGGAGCACCAGACCGTATATGGCACAACGCAGAGAACCAACTTTCCATGCGGAGGATGAAGCTATAGATTCATTATAGTTGTTTCACTTCAAGTCAGTGTACAGCGTTTGACCAAGCAGGCACAGAGAGGTGCTCTCGTGGAGTTGGGCATCAGCAATCAAATGGTGTTTCAATTAAAATATATGTATAATTCAATACTAAAATCTTATATAATGTTCCTCTTCATAACAGCGAGTGTTCGGTTTTCAAGATAAGTTTATGCTAAACGGAATCAGGATTTTCGTAAAGAAGGAGACAAAAGAACCCCCACCCCGATAGTTTGCATTTATTTTATCGCAGAAAAAGACCCCGAATTATAAAATAGAGTTAGGCATTAAGATTTTGTTTTGTATCATAACGAATTGAGTTTTGTTTTTGTTTTCAAAGAAAAAGAAAATACAACCTTATATTTTTGTTCTTTTTAGAATTCTGTGATGAAAAATTACAAGATTATGGACATACGAAGAGTATTGCTACTTGAATATATATGGACACAAAGTAAGTTTCCAGTTTAGCATTATACTTACATTGTAAATCGAACATCCTACGTGACTTTAAAAATTAAAATGTTAATTTATGTAAGAAATAAACACTATCAAATGAAAACAGACAAGCAGAAATGCTACTCTGTGAAAAGACACAGGTGTGAGAAATCAAACATTGAACTTATTTACTTATTTTAATTTGTTTAGCATAAAAAAAGATTAAAATACATATTAAATAAAGTGAAGAAAATTATTAGACAACAATTCTTAAGGCAATTTGGCCTGAGGATAATTTTTCATGCTGCGTTTGGCTGAAACTTAAACTGATGAGAAATAAATTTTGAAAGTGTTTTGCCTCAATGTGCCTATTCGTTTGATGATTGTCTATTAATGCGATTAGAAAGACTTATATTTAAGCCAGCCCTCTCTAAGAGCGCTACTGGTACCGTATGTAACCCATTGGTACCTGTTGCATCGGCGACTAAACCGGTTCTCTTACTAGGCTGTGTTGCAGAAGGTGGTCGCTAGATAGCCATCAAGATAGATAGATGCCCAGCAAATAAAAAAAAAAGACATGTCAAAGGGTCGATGAATATTCATGTGGGATGAACGTGCCTCATAATAATTTATGCCGCCCATGCGCTGATGACACAGCCTCACCAGGTCAAGGACTCCTTTTCATAGCAGCGAGTGTCTGGTTTTAATCTAAGCGTTATCTTAATCTTTGTGCAGAAGTTTACTAAAAAAACAAGACAAAACAAAAAAAACAACAAAAAAACACGATTAATTTGCATCTTTTATCTCGGAGAAAAGGACTCCAAATTATAAGAGGATTAGTATTAAGGGTTAGATAAAAAGAAAATACAATCTTAAATTTTTTGTTCTTTTCAGGATTCTGGAAGAATTAGGAATATTATAGACATACGAAAGAAATCTACCCCTTGCAGAAAATAGATCCCAAGTTAACAATATCCATTGTAAATGTCACTTACCCCGTCATTTAAAAAAAAAAGAAGTATTTTATAAACATAATTTAAAAAAAAATATATATTTCCTAAATGAAATTTATATTTATTAAATTTTCAAAATATATTAATAAAAAAAAAAATAACCTTGGCCACTCCTCTTAATTTATAACGTGCGATCCAATGTCATTTTCAATGTAATACATAGTATATTTGAATAATTAACAATACGACAAGTGGAAAATCGTTTCATTGAAACTAGATTATGCATCTCATCCTCGCTAGGCTTCATCAGAACAAAAGCGAAATAAATATGTGCATGTTTAAATAATAAATCGTTAGTACTTTTCCCCTAAACTGGCGTAATTCGTGATGAAAGTAAAGAATGAAATTGTGCGAATTTTGTAAAAAAAAGCTGTTAATATTTATTCTGTATCTTTTTTTTTTAATCATTTTCTTGTTGAAATTTATTCATACACTCTCTCAGCTTTTTTGTACCGAATTGAAGATAGTGGCTCGAATGTAAAAGATTCCTATCGCCTTTTCTCAAGTGAATTCAATGTAAATACTTATTCAATGTTTTCACCTATTTTATACACACACATAATAATCTAATTAGTAATGCTTTCAACATAAGAATCACTTATTTACGAGGGTCATCTGAAAAGTTCATAGGATGATTGGGATACTTTTACAAAATGTGGCCAAATGAGGTTTATGTTTCAACATAATACTCCTTGCAGTCCACACACAACTTCCATTACTGTTACAGTGCTTGGACCCCATTGGTGAAGAAGCATTGATACTGTTTGTCAAAAAAGTCACCAACAACAGATATGACGACATCGTCTCAGTCAAGTGTTTTTCATGTTGAGGAACAGATGATAGTCATTTACAGACAAACCAGGAGAATAGGGAGGGTGATCAATCATTTCAAAGCCACAGGCACGCACAACAGCCAGTAAAACCTACGAATTGTGTGCTGGAGCATTGCCCGGGTTAAACCAGACATATTTCATCATTTTTTCCGGCCGTTTGGTCTTAGCAGACTTTCGTAACTGCTTCAGCAAGTTGGCATAGTGCTCTCAATTTATGGTGTGGGCTTTTTGAAGATAAGCATTATGCTTTTTGCATACAAAAAAAAAAAAGAAAGAAAAGAAACAATAAAAAGAAAAAAAAAGAAACAAAAATAAAGGAAAAAAGAAACAAAAAAAGAAAAAAAGAAACAAAAAAAGAAACAAAAAAAAGAAAAAAAAGAACCCCCCCCCAAAAAAAACGACATGATTACCTTCCTTGCAGATGAAACGAATTTGGCTTTCTTTGAATCAGGTAAGTAGGGCTGTTTTCACTACATGGATTGTCTCTTTGTATCTAGCTCAATGTGATAAGCCCAACACTCATTTTGAATGAGGAAACCTTCAAGGAAACCAGGTAGTTCTGCCTCAAACAATGTTAAACTTTCCTGTGATGTGATCAGCGGGGGGCTTTTGATCAGGTGTCACAAGACGTGACACCCACCAAATAGAAAACTTTTTCATGCCAAGTTCATTGTGCAGAATATTCTCAAATCGTTCACGAGATATGTTATAGTATTGGCTCTTTGATATATAGTCAATAGCCTATTATCCATCACCATGCGGCGTAAACGATCAACGTATACAACGGTGGTGACATTTGCAGGACGTCTAGACGTTGGGTAATTCAAGATAATTCCTTCCCCTACTAAATTCAGCTTCCCATGTTTGCGCTGTTTATAAAGCTGAAGCATCATCACCTAATGTAGCAAACATGTCATCATGAATGTACTTGGAGGATAAACCATTTTTATGCAGATACTTGACAACGCAACGATACTAAATTTTGTTCATTTTCAAGAGAAGTCGCTACAGGTTAATTCTGAAGACTTCTTTGATCAGTTTGATATCAATTTACATGGAAAGAAACAATGCAGTTTAATAAGTAGAATTGAATTTCACGCATGGAATATTCCACAGCTCTTGCATCTCTCCTTAATAATCCGTCAGTTAACTTTTCAGCCAACTCTCGTAAACAGATCAAGAAAAAGCAGATTAAGAATGATTAATTTCACAATTTGATTTTTTAAGTTGAATAGAGAAATTAGCTATCTCAATTTAAGTAATAGTCGCTAAGCTTGCCAAGATATATGGCGATTGCTGGTAATATTTTTTTTTCTTATTTCATCCCAAGTAAGGCAAAAAAGCCACTAAAACGCAAGTGGTTACTGGGTGATAGAGAATATGAGAAAAACATTATAAGGTATTGTAGCATACCTACGGGCGATAATGGATATATCCTCATTCACATAAATACAGTAGTAAATACTGTATGTTGGTCTGCGCTGGTCAAACTCTAGCCTCTGTGCAGAGAGGATCTGCAGACGAGGCTCTGTCGAAAGGCAGAGTCTCGTCTCGGGAAACAGCTACCCGACCCCGTTTTATACGGGGTTTACGAGCAATATTTGGCCGAGCCTACGGGCTCGGATATCCCGCATTAAATTCAGCCTTGGGCCACATTTGACCTCGTGGGACGGTTGGTAGATGTTCTACAGTTAGAGATTAATTGTGGAATACACTTGACTCACTTCTGACAGTTGACTACTTCTTCTACGCGCCGCTGGCGAATCTTATATGTGTTGTTCTTGTCCTAAGTATTATCGTCCATTACCAACCTTCGTGTGATTATTCTATTCAGTAACCTCCCCTAGCTTAAACATATGTAGAGAGAACAATAAAAGAATAGGAATTAAGAAGCCAGAAGATAACGATTGGCATTGTATTTAATCTTTTGAAGATCTCAGTTGACTGGAAAGCAAGAGGCCGGAAGCAACTTTCACAAGCGAAAGGGGCTTAAGGCCACATTACCTTGAAATTCCGTTTCCCGTACCATCACCGAAGTTAAACAACGTCGAGCCTAGTCAGTACCTAGATTGATGACCGTTTGGGAATACCGGTTGTTGTACGCTTGGATGTAAGCATTGTTTAATGGATAATGGCTCGGAATTGTTATTCGGAGGGCCGAGTTCGAATTTCTGTTGGGTTCGTTATATTCATTTACGCGCAAATACCCTTAGGAAAGGTATGAATCCACCTCTTCTCCCTCCCCAGCTATGGGTTAATTAGTAAGACTTGTATCACTAAACGTTTTTATTATCTAAAAAAAATAACCTATGATATGCCGTTAAAAAATGTCCAACCAAAAGTGTGATAGAAGAAACTGTTAGCAGAGAAATTACGGTTATATCTAGACATTTCGAATATAAGACGACGAGTGCTTGCCGCCAATCTAATAATAATTTATAAATACCGGTATCAAAGATGAAAGCTCATCAGAACAATTAAAATGAAAATATTTATTGAAAAGACACAGGGAAGTTACATTAAAGCAACGAGAGAGAGTTTATTGAAACCGTGATGACAGGCCAGAAGCAATAATATTGCATATTCTTCTTTGCATTTTATCAAGAATATCTAAATACGTAGCGGAAGTACCAGACCAGATGTTCCAGCAACATTCCGTGCATGGGCGAATGGTAGATTTATAAAAATGTAAGTTAGATTCTGGAGAGAAAAATTGTCTAGCACGACAAAGAAAATAAACTTTCCTAGCAACAGACATATATTTAAGAAAAAAAAAAAACAGTGTGCAGTGAAATGTAGAAACCAAGAAAGGGACAAAACCGGCTCTCATTGATATTATCAATATAGCTCAAAATTTGTACGCATATATCTCCAAAGCTTTCAAAGAAAATATATATTCTTGGGGTTGATATAGTAAGAGAACTTATTAGAACAACTGCCATGAAAATATGTATAGGAAAGACAGAGGGAAGCCATATCATGATGATAATGATTTTTATTTGTATTGTTCTAAACCGTGCATAGAAACAATATAAAGTAGTTGGATATAACGAATGATTATAATGACAGTATATTTCTATTGTTCTAAGTCTTGCATAGAAATAATATAAAGTATTTGGATATAACGAATGATTATAATGACTATATTTCTATTGTTCTAAGTCTTGCATAGAAATAATATAAAGTATTTGGATATAACGAATGATTATAATGACAGTATATTTCTATTGTTCTAAGTTTTGCATAGAAATAATATAAAGTATTTAGATATAACGAATGATTATAATGACAGTATATTTCTATTGTTCTAAGTCTTGCATAGAAATAATATAAAGTATTTGGATATAACGAATGATTATAATGACAGTATATTTCTATTGTTCTAAGTCTTGCATAGAAATAATATAAAGTATTTGGATATAACGAATGATTATAATGACAGTGTAATTGGACAAAAGAACTGTTGTAACTTAACACGTTACATTCCTGAAATATTCTTGTACATTCCTGAAAATGAAATACGCCAATGTTCATGTCCTGACTATCAATTAGTATCCAAACTCGAATTTTGATCCCTTATTGTGTTATAGTTCTTTCCTATTTCAAAAGTTCGGTTTTACTTCTCATTAGGATTGCTTTTAAGCTTCAAATAAGCATTAATTTCGCTATGCATTTATAGTGACTTGAATTAACCATCAGTATTGTTTACGCATGGATATAGTGCAGGAAAAATCCACTAACCGTGAAATAGGCTGCGGCCAACATATTCATTCCTTCGTTTATAACAGAAAATGGTTAATGGAATGACCCGGATATGCTACCGGTAGTGTTGATGATATAACCCGGATGTGCTGCCTATGGATCAGTGCACCTACCTCTGAACGCAAATAAAGTTCATATAAGTGTACATATGGGGGCTATTTAGGATTTCATTGAGATAATGAGGTATTATGGTGGATGTAGTAAGAAAGGTAAGAACGTATTGTTTTGGTGCTAGGATTATTGTTTGTGTGTTTGGGTCAGTGGTTGTGGCTAGCTAAGTTTTAAATTAAGACAGATGATGACTGTCCTTTACCCCAGCCCACTTTTTAGGCCTTGTGCCACATTTTCTGTGTATTTCTACAGAAATAAATATAAGAGAAAGTCGACTGCTGCGAGAGTGGATTTGCGGCCATTTGAACGTGCCGCATTGTGACAGTTTGCTTTATTTTACTCGACATTTCTGGAGAATTAAGACTAAAGCAAACGGTAATGGCTATTATTTTGGGATTCTACACTTCAAATTCTTCAAAATTAGCCAAAACACACAGTGAACGAGTTAAATTATTTTCTAGGCCCGTGTAATTGCATTTTCTAATTCCCTGAACATATTGATTGCCTCGTATTTTAACATATCTTATGCATAAATGATGAGCGATTTGATAGTTTAAAATTCTTACCAGGGTCAGTCGTTGGACATTAATAAAAAAAAAGATAATCTCACATTCCTTTAATAATGACTTTTGTCGGCCTTGTAGCAAACTTGGCTAAATTTCATAAATATCCTCATAGAATTTGAATATACCACCCAAAGAATGCCAACTAGATTAATTTGTTAAACCTATATCCGTTATATCGATTTTTCGAAAAATATATGAAGCATCCATAGTTGGTAAGCGAATGATAGTAAAGCATAATTAAAAGTTTGCCAGATCACAATGTCAACTCTTTGCAGCAAGCTCCCAATTTGATTATATCTTAATAAAATGCAAGCAACCAATTCTCTAAGGGCAATGAATTTTCCACAGGCTTATATGTTGATTACAATGGACTCATTGTCACGCCTATCTTTCTCACCTAAGTTTGCAGATCGATGAATGGTTAGATTGCGATCAACTTGCTCGGATTAGCTATCTCTTATAAGCTAAGAGATTTGCTAGTGACTTTGAAAGTATTTATCTACTGAACAACATTACAAAGTAAGGTCACTTTGATAGTTTGAATTTAGAGATATCGAACTGACTCAAAGTTCGATGAATGGAAATATTCGATCGATAATTTTGCTTGAGAGGATTTCTTTTATTTCCAGTAAATAATGAGTTCGAATGAAAACTATATATTAGGTTGGTGCAAAAATAATGCCGGTTTTTGACGTTAAAAATACGTCAAAAACCGATATTATTTTTGCACCAACCTAATAGAATGTCATACTTTTTTCTTTTTTTCCACATTCGGCTTCCGTTCTTTCTTTTTTTTTCTTCATTTATTTGTTTAACTTCATTTGTTTCCTTTTTACTCTCAAAGTTACTTTCTTTCCCTCTTTATTTAGATTCTTTTATTTTTACTCTCAAAGCTTTTTTTTTTCTATTTGCTTTCTGACTTTATTTAGACCTAACTTTTGCTTTTTGCTCTCAAAGTTACTTTTTTCTTTCTTTCTTTTTTCTTTCTTTCTTTTTTCTTTCTTTCTTTTTTCTTTCTTTCTTTTTAGATTTTCTTTCTTTCTGTGTTTGCATTTTTACTCTAAAAGGTTCTTTCTTTCTTTCCAACTTGGTTTCACTCTTTATTTATTTGATTTTTACTCTCAAAGCTACTTTCTTTATTCCTTTGCATATTTCTTTCTTTGTTTGCATTGTTACTTGAAAGCTTCTTTTTTCTTTCTTTCTTGTTCTCTTTCTTGTCTATTCTATTTATATACCTTCATTTGTTTGCTTTTTTACTCTCAACTCTTCTTTCTGTTTTCTTCACTTCGCTACCTTTTCAGACTTTCGAAGATTCTTTCTTTCTTTCATTTAATTAATTACATTCAAATTTTTCGTTCTTTCTTTTTCAATAGTTTTTTTTGTCTCTTTTTCTTTCCGTTTGCTTTATTGCATTTAATTAACACTGGCATATGTTTTTGAAATAATGATTGACATAATTTGCAAAAAAATCCTAAACAAAAGAACTCAGACTTTGTTCGTGGTCGATTTAAAAATCGACGGAAACAAATTTATACATATTTTTTTCCGTTCGTTTGATGTTTTTCCGTTCGCTCGAATTTTTTTTTCCGACAGAATACTTTATGTGATATTTCTAACTAATGTAATACAAAATGCAATCGTCAAATAGAATTACTGACATATTTCAACCGTCAATTTTACAAAGACTTTAATCTCTTTAGAAAAAAAAAAAAAAAACTGAAACGAAAGTTTCAAACAATAACAGGTTATGAGAAATTGATAGATAAACCAAATTATCGCAATACTTTGATTATATATCCGATCATTGCAAAGGTTCGTACCGGATTTTCATTGTTAATATAAAATTATCACAATGTGATATTGGTGCTGATTCCTGGAGTGTTTTAGATTGGAACCTTTCAATGTTCACTTGTGAGTCAGACTTTGTTGAATGTTAACGTTCTGTCGACAAATAAATGATTTTAAAATGGAGGACTAGAAATTGCACTTTTACCATATTATGCTCAGTTGATTTCGAAAATGAGTAAGCACCGGAAGTGAGACAAGAAACGTTCAGAGGGCTTATTTGAATCGTGCTTCAGCTCTTCGGATAGTCAAAAAAAGTGGTTTGGCGGATTTTGGCAGTGGGATTTTAACCTAAACGATCGACCACACTCCGGGCGACCTTTCGACGTCGATGCAGACGCTGTGTTTTTCATTGTTCAGAGTAAACCGAAGTTTTTGGAGGAAGCGATTGCTCACAGTTTGAATATCGATATCCCAACTTGATTTTTGCCATTTGAAGAGACTTGGGTTCAAGAAAAACGGCCGCTTTTAGCAATTTGAAATTGCGTCAATTTCATCCACGACGATACAAGACCGCATGTTTCAAAACAGACCTTGCAGAAACTAAGCGTTAATATAGGAAAACTCTCCAGGGCCCACTGTATTTTTCTGATTTGCCTCCTTCGGATTTTTATTTGTTCAGGTCTCTAGGGACCAGTTTAAATGGCAACAAACTCACACTGCTTATTACAACAAAAAAACAAATCAAGAAGTTTCTACGAAAATGGCATCAACAGCCTTGTCGAACAATTGGATACAATTGTTAAAAACTTGACTAGTAAATGTTTATTATGAATATATGTCATATAGGAAGAAAATGAATAACTACCGACACCGAGGTTCGATCGTGATACTCTGGACTTATGATTATGTTTTTCGCCAGATGTATAAAATGCAGTGTCAACCTACTGACTGGAGTGATTACTGAGTGAGTATTGAGTGGAACTATCCAGTTGAATTAGTGTGACTTATTTTGCGTCGATGATTTGAGTTTTGATTTAGGATTTACCGGGCGTTAAGCCGAACCACGCTACTAACAAGGTATTCACTGAAATGGTTAATTATCTTTGGTTGACTTTTACTTCTTTGTTCTTGGTATGTATTTATTTGCGTTCCTAATTAAATACTGTTTTATTTTAACATTGAAGTCTTGAGTTATACTTAATTATCAACGGCCACCATACGTCAGAAATGTATGTAAAATTTTCTTTAACATTTTCTAAATGAGCACGAATTTTTACAATGATTAATATTTTAATCTGCGAAAAATCAAACCTCCATATCTATATATCTAGCTGGATTAGAATAAGTGATCTCATAGACAGATCAATGTGTAAACACGTTACAAATTAAGGGGTTGTGTGATCAGAACTCAATCTCTAAATTAATGCACTGTATAATTTCCTTGAAATTAACACTCCTATGTAGATTGGAAAAATAAAAATTTCGGTGATTTTGTTTGAAATTAAGCCTAGATAAGACGTAAAATAAGATCAGATACTCACAATCTGCCGGTTAGATTAGTACGAGGGGACTGATGATAGACGTACAAGTTTTCATCAGTTCTCATTAATTAAATAGGTGATGCTCATTATCAAAGTCAGCAAAGGAAAGAAACATTTTGATTTTTAACCAGAGAGCCATTTTATAAGAAAGAAATCATTTTAAAAGAATTCTTCTTCTATGTATCATTTCCCTTCAGGACGTGGGCGATCATGGCTCTCCATAACTTCTTCTCACTTCTAGCTCTTAGTAACGTTTTTTCTGTTTGCTATCTTACAATCTGTTCGTTCACTCGAGCTCGTCAGGTATGACATCGTTATTGACGATAACTGCTTAATAATCTCTATGATGGCGCAGAACTAAAAAGTTCTCTACCTCCCAACATTTCCGAATCTGAAATCATATTTCTTAATCCCATCTTGGTTAGATTTGGTAACGTTAGTGCGAGGTTATACTGCTGCTGAGGTACTGGCTTGTTGCATCAATCTATTCCTTTTGCTGTCGATATGCCATATGAGTGTCACTTTTACCAAGCCTTCTTTCCACGAAAACTCATCGCAGAAATTCCAGCTGTCTCTTTTTGATTCTATGTGTATGTGCTCTTTTTGTTTTCATCTTCCTTAAGACTTCTTCGTTGCTTACGCGCTCCGACTAAGGTATTCTCAGCATCCTTCTGTAGAACGATTTTGATGTAGCCTCAATTTTTCTTTTTATCTCTATTAAATGCCACTTCAACAAAGCCTCGTAATTATTCCTGCGCTATATCGTGGTTGAATATTATTTCCCAGTTTTTGCTCCTTCAGGATGTAGTACAGAATAGTTCTCAGTCTAACCAAGATGGGATTAAGAAATATGATTTCAGATTCGGAAATTTTGGGAGGTAGAGAACTTTTCAGTGCCGCTCCATCATAGAGATTATTAAGCAGTTATCGTCAATAACGATGTCATTCGAATGAAATTTAGTATAGAGTAATTCATAATAATAGTAATTCACAAAGGAAAGCCTGTAACAACAGAAGGAATTGAACTGTAGGAAAATAATGAAATGAAGATATTAATCGAAAAGAATAGCTATACATAGCGAGGAATAGTTTAATGCGATTCAATTATGAAGGGTTAAATAAGGATAAAGTAGGAAAAAAGTATCTTTTTATACTATCTCCTACCCGATAAAAGATCTAAGAGCCACTCAAGGTAGAGGGTTACTGAATGAAGTTGTTTTAGGGAGGGATCAACATGTGTATGTAATGAGTTGGTTGGTTGTTGTCTTTGTTTAGTGACATATCAACCTCAATGAGTTATTTAATGGTGAAATCTAAATATTTTGTACGCAATTTTATTTATTTGATTTACATTTAAATGTTTTTATTGATACAAGTTTTACTAATTAACCCATAGCTGGGGGAGAAGAGGTGGATTCATACGATTGCCAATGGTACTTGCGTGTAAGGGAATATAACGAACCCAACTTGAATTGGAACTCGGCTCACTGATTAACGATTAACAATTCTGAGCCGTTATCCATTAAACCTGATATTCCCAAGCGGTCACCCATTTAGGTACTGACCAGTGTCGATGTTGCTTAACTTCGGTGATCGTACGGGAATCGAAGTTTCGACGTGATGTAAGATATCCACTTCCTGCACCACGCGGTCAGATGAGGCACAAGCCAAGTTTATTGTGGGGTATCCAAGCCCGTAGGCTCGGTTAACAATTCCCCGTAGACCGCATAAAAATGGGTTCGGGTAGCTGTTTCCTGAGACGAGATTCTGCTCTTCGGCCTAGCCTCGTCTGGGGATCCTTTCTGCCCGGAGGCAGGGGGTTTTACCAGCACACTTCCGAAGTAAGCTGGAGAGTGATCAAAATGATTTTCTAAGCGTAGCTTAGATAAGGCACAAAGCCGAAAGTATGGGGGCACCCAATGAGGATCAAACTCACTATTCAGTCTTAAATGATCTAACGAGTCAAGCTTTCTAACTGCGACGTGATGTGACCGCAAGTTTCTGCATGTTATGTTATAGTTATATATGCAGGATAGAAACAGTTTGTCCGAGAATTAATGTATTTAAGATAAGATGCCATTGATTAGTGAAGCATGGTTTCAGGAGTCTGTTTCACAGCGTAACAGTTTTGTCAGAATGGAACATTCTCCTTAACATTGGAATACGAATGAGTAGTTCCTCTGAACATGCAAATAATCCGCCATAAAAATAGTTATAGAGTAGCGTGTGTGGATTTGTTGTGGTCTGAATGATTCATCACCGCGTAAACGCTTTTAAAGTCTGCCAAGGATTGAAAGTAATGATTGCACAACTCCAGACATGGCAGTAATATTCCTAGTATCATCAAGATCTGCAATGAAAAAAGCTAAAATCATCGAAATATGTAAAAAAAAATGGTAAAATTCTCGAAACATGCTATATATTGAAAGTTCTGTAAACTTCACTAAATCTATGATTAGAGTATTATCGAAAAATAAACAATGAAAATACTTTTAGTATATCCTAATAATTCGCATTGTTATTTGTTTTTACTTAATTTAATATATTGTGTTGACAATAGTAAGGAAAATATAACAGCTTTAAATTCACAATACTTTAGGTTCCACATTTTGGTAAAAAGGATTTAATTTCTTGATATTGTGGAGACTAGTATACGAACTAAAATGGTTAAATTTACAAAACCGTTGTCAATTAGTTCCCAAAATTCTCCTGTTCCATATAGCTGTGAATTGGTAACGTTAGTGCGAGGTTATACTGCTGCTGAGGTACTATGATTAGCCACGGTAGCAATTATAACATTACTGGTCTATGACGATGCCACATCATAATACTCTTATTGATCCGGTCCATTCATCCCTGGTAGTCGATTCGGTAATCTTCTATCGGTCTTTCTGCACCCACGTTGTGCTGTTCAGATACTGGAAAAGATGTATCCAACAAAGTTCGACAGATCTCTAGAACAAGCTGAAATCGGCCGGATTACGGCAGTATTATAAATAACTCCTGTCGAGGAATAACTCGACGCTCATCATATAAGCAATAACAAATTGGTTTAATCTGATGTCAGCCATATTAAGTACTATTGGTGCTGTGAGTGTAAATATTTGATAAACATTACTGGAAAACTGGTTAAGACAAGTTCTGTGTATTTCTGTCTGGCAATTTAATTATTGAGGGGACCGCTTCGATTCAGTAAAGTTTCGCTTCTTTCGAATTCTTTTAATGGTTCTTCTTTGGCGACTTTTCTCGCAGACTTTCAGACAATTGGTTTCACCCTCCACCAATAAATGTAACATTTGAGACCCCCACCAAAATAAATAAATAAATAAATAAAATAAAAAATAAATAAATAAAATAAAATAAAAATCAAGGACGTCACAATTTATACAACGGGTGGTTATTGTTGCATGGGAAGTAAACTGGGGTTTTGCTCGCTCAGCAGTGGGGTCGATTTCTCGGAAGCGTGAGAGATGCGCCAAGAACTTTGGCTTCTTGAGAAACATTTACTACGCACATGGACTTGTACGATTGCGGAGGAGCTTCATTAAATCTACCAGTTATTCTGTCGATGTACGTGCGTAATCTACTTCCGGTTTGTCCGATGCGGACGCAGTTTTACGTTGGTTTCACAGATTTGCGTTTCCTGTAAAATGGTATTACAGAAATTGTCATAATTAATCTGGTGCGATAGACCTAAACAGTTTAGAAGTCGTTTATTTCATTGACGTCGTGCAGAAGCCACGGAGGAATAGTAATTCTAGTTATCGAATGGTCGTGGATTCATTTTTTAACAATAATATATGTGTGCATTATTTGAATAAATATAAACAAACTAATCCGCTTGAATTTCTGGGATGACAGATGTATCATTATTTATCCTATTTACATGCGGACTATAATCCTCATCTTTGTTGTTGTTGTCATAACATTTCTTCAGATGTATAAAACCGACTGGGAATTCCGAATTGAACCCTTTATTTAATCTATGGGAGTAGAGTGTTCTTCTTCCACTTCCTATGTCTATTTGTATATCGTCTAGTTCTTATTTTTAGTACTCTTCAGTTATTGATCGCCCTGTTTCTACTGAGTCAAAGTACATACTATAATACCATATTTTCAACAATTGCACACATAAAATATGAAAATGTGTCAAGTTATAAATTCAGTGTTTCCTGGAATACAATTATATTCTTGTGTATAAAGAACGTAACGCAACATAATGCAATTTCTGTCAAGATTTCTAAGATCAGGAGTCATCATTATTTACACTATTTACATACGGACAATTGTCCTCATCTTTGTTGTTTTTGCACGGGACAGTAGCCTAGTGGATTACGGCGTTCGTTTGTTAATTTATGACAGTGTGTATTTGGATTGAGTGGAAACGGGTCAAGAAATAACTGAGCATTACTAAAAAATAAGAACTAAATGAGATATCCCGAGATATTGGTACTGGAACGAGAATTAAATAATGGATTCAGTTCGAAAATCCCAGTAGGATCGATATTACACCTGAAGAAAGCTAGAGAGCACACCGGTCGAAACGTTGTAATAACAACAAGAAAGATAAGAATATTACGCATGTAAATAAGTCCGTTATAAAAAAAAAAAAAAAAGAATTGCTAATGTTTTAAGAAAAATTAAGTGTAAAAATTCCTAATTTCTCTTTACACACCGTTTACTTCGCTTTATCCCCAACCTATAATGTAAATGTCAGTCTTATCACTTTGAAGGGCGGAAAATGCTTTATTTGAGTTACGCTATTTAATTATGCAAATCATCAACACATCACTCAGTTAATTTATAAATATTACAAAAGAGCTGAATAGAAATGAATAATTTAATAAAATTTGACTTTTAAAGCTGAATATACACGCCTTTTTTCCTAATTGAGAAAGACCTCGAAATTGCGGAAGATATACGATATATGGTGGTAGATATTAGGTTGGTGCAAAAATAATGACGTAATAATGTCGTTTTTTGACGTATTTTTTAACGTCAAAAAACCACATTATTACGTCATAGCTTGCCTAGACTTTTCGGCTCGCCTGATGAATATTTATGAGTTTTCTTAAATGAGATGATATTAGGTTGGTGCAAAAATAATGACGTAATAATGTCGTTTTTTGACGTTAAAATATACGTCCAAAAACGACATTATTACGTTATTATTACGTCATTATTTTTGCACCAACCTAATATATATGCATTCCCTGCGAGTTAAATCTGGAGAACAAAGAAAACTCTAATTATTATGCTTTGAATCATTTCTCCATTTCATAAAGCTTTATGCACCTGGAACAAAAATTATTCAACTACTGCTGCCATTTTATCTGTACATTGAATTTAATTTTCAACACATCACCTTCTACTATTACAAGCTTGATGTAAATAAAAGAGAGAATGATCGAAAACAAAATATATTAATAGAACTTGGTTTTATTTCCTCCGTTTTTCTTTGATGGTTTCATTAATTAGAGAAAACCTTAAATGATTTAAAACTGATTAAATATACATTACACTCTCATGATACTGCCTGATACAAAGGAAATGAGAAATTGCTAATACCAAAGAGTTTGACGATGCATAGTAATTGCTGAAGTAATTTTTGTATTTAGTTCTTAATTACATTGAATTGTTCCGATAAAAATATTTCAAGTTTATCGACAAATCTGTAACGGTCTAAATTTTAATACATTTAATTCCTTCGAAAAAAAACCCCAAAAAACGCTCATATATCTTATTGACTATTATTAAGCAAATTATGACAATAAAAATAGTTGGCAGCGCTACTTGGAACGGCTCATCTGCTGAGGAAAATGTTGCGTCACTAAATTGCAGGTAATGGTAATATTAGCCATATTCCGATAGATAAACATTTGGTATTCCTTTTTTCGTTTTTACTGTTTTCGTTTTAAATACAGAAAATCTTTCTCTTGAAACACTTTTTTTTAGGAAACAGCTTTCTGAAGTTCAATAGCTGTTGTTGCTCTTTCCACTACTGATAGTAGTATCTTTCCTAACCTTTTATTTGAAGTAGTGTGAAATGTCAACATCTTTATTATGTTATTATATTCTCTTTAAGTCGCATGTGCTACCCATGTTAGTTGTTGCTGCTTTCGGTAGTCTACAAGTGATGTATTTCCTTTTCTTTCGTAGAGTTATTTATTTGTAATTCTGTTGCGCCAATCCACAAGGTTCAAAGCAGGATGGTCTTTCATGCCGGTTGACGATAATAAATATACTGTTTAAAAATATCAAAGAGATAATCTACTTAAATATGTGTATCTACTAAAAATCTGCTGGATTAATAAATAGAAAATCTATTACGTCTTTAGAGATAGAAAGTTTATAAATTCTGATCTATGTAGAGAGTGTAAATCATTTCCATTGTTATTGGTACTTTGGTTACCCTAGGTACTTCACTTTCAAAGTGGTTTGAGAAAATTGGTGTCAATGCCTAGCTTGGATACTTAAGGAAACAACACTCTTTGGGTCTGCTCGTATATTCCGACGAGTTCTCGGAATACCATGAAAGTGTGATATC
Organism: Acanthosepion lycidas; assembly: GCA_963932145.1. Classification (NCBI taxonomy): domain Eukaryota; kingdom Metazoa; phylum Mollusca; class Cephalopoda; order Sepiida; family Sepiidae; genus Acanthosepion; species Acanthosepion lycidas. The sequence goes on along the minus strand of OZ010577.1, from coordinate 87,054,960 downwards.
TCAGCGCACTGGTTTTTGGATAACTAGTACTTTGTATCCATTTCCAGGAACACTGAATGCATTTACAGATTACTACTACTACTACTGCTACAATAATATAATAATAATATAATATAATAATAATATAATAATATAATGATAATATAATAAAAAAATATAATATAATAATTATAATGATATAATAATATAATAATAATGAAATAATAATAATAATAATATAATGATAATATAATAATAATAAAATAATAATAACATAATAATATAATAATTATAATAATAATATAATAATATAATAACAATAATATAATGATAATATAATAATAATATAATAATAATATAATAATAATTATAATAATGTATTAATAATATAATAATGATATAATAACAAATTATAATATAATAATAATATAATGATAATATAATAATAATAATAAAATAATAGTAATATAATAATATAATAATTATAATAATATAATAATAATAATATAATAATGATAAAATAATAATAATATAATAATATAATAATAATATAATAAAAATAAAATAATAATAATTTAATAATATAATAATTATAATAATGTAATAATATAATAATAATAATAATAATAATAAAATAATAATAACATAATAATATAATAATTATAATAATAATATAATAATATAATAATAATATAATAATAATTATAATAATGTATTAATAATATATAAAATGATATAATAATAAATTATAATATAATAATAATATAATGATAATATAATAATAATAATAAAATAATAGTAATATAATAATATAATAATTATAATAATATAATAATAATATAATAATGATAAAATAATAATAATATAATAATATAATAATATAATAATAATATAATAATAATAATTTAATAATATATTAATTATAAGTTAATAATAATATAATAATATAATAATAAAATAATAATATAATATAATAATAATATGATAATTATAATAATATAATAATAATATAATAATATAATAACAAAATAATAATATAGTATAATAATAATATGATAATTATAATAATATATAATATAATAATAATATAATAATAAATTATAATATAATAATTATATAATCATAATATAATATAATAATAATAATAATGAAATAATAATAATAATATAATAATAATAAAATAATAGTAATATAATAATATAATAATTATAATAATATAATAATGATAAAATAATAATAATATAATAATATAATATAATATAATAATAATAATAATAATAATAATAATAATAATAATAATAATAATAATAATAAAGAATATTATTTCAGAAGGATTGAAAAAGTAGACATGAATAGACAAGGAACTGTATTACGTAGGAAGATTTGAAATTAACTTGTTTTGACCATTATATGTGCTAACTAGAATCTGTCCGAGTGAAAATGAAAACACAAATTCAAATTCCACTGAAACCATTTATTCATTGAAAACAAAAAGAGATGTCAGCGAGTAGACATAACTGTTTCAGGAGACAACGGTGTTGAACGAAAAGGGAGCAGAAAAATGGCTGTCGGGCATGTGCCCGATATACAGTTATCAGTGATTTTCTCACCGTAAGTATATTGAGTTTTGTATATTTGTAACCAAGAGCACTCACTCACTCACTCACTCACACTACTGCTACTACTACTACTACTACTACTACTACTAAGAAAGAAACTAAACAGCAAATTGGCTCTCTTGGAAATGAAGAAAAATGATTCTACTAAGCACATCCCATATCCTGTAAAAACATTTATCCATTTAAGTTTTTTGTTAAATTAATGGGAAACAATGTGAAAATCACATTCTTTGCTCACTCTATGTCACTGGTTATGACCCGACATGTGATTATAAAAGAAATGCTCGTTAAAAAGTATTTTTAAAATAATAATGTAAAGAGCATATAGCAGGAAAAAAAACTTCTAACATGAATTGATTTCCTCTGATACCCTAATATAAGGAGTTTATTCCTAAAATACAGCAATAAAGACAAATATGAAAACCAGTTAACATTATTAATTGGAATATTTAATCGAAATGAAGAAAACTTAAGCCTTTTGCTAATGCTATTCGGTAGTTGTATTACAGACGAGACAGTATGCATAGCAGACACAGAAAGGAAACTGCAAGAGCCCTTCCAGAAGGATCGCGGGAAGAAAGGACTAACCATGAATTGTTAAAAGACAAAATATGTGGTTGTCAGCAATAGGAACATCCCAACAGACAATTTATAGAAAAAAGCAAACAAGTATAACAATTTAAATATCTGAGAAGTGCAGACGGAAAGTGTGACACCGATATCCGAAGGTAAAAGAGGTCTTATAAAAGCTAAGCAAAATATTAAGAAACAGGAAAATTTCGTTAGAAACAAAGAAAAGAATACTGAACTGTTAGTCTGCCTATATAACAATGATTACTGAACAGTTCTTCTCAGAACGGAAGACTTGAAGAAATAGAAATAATGGTTGCTTGATTCGTTTTCTACGGCGTATCATGCCTTTTGCAGAAATGTAGTTCCATAGAAATAAGGTTGAGAATATTATGAATTGAATATGTGAGCAAAGTTTTAGAGGAAATGGAAACAAAAAGGACACTTATACGTGGCATCAACTACAGATATATGGCACATAATGAGGAAAGAGGGTTTAGAAAATTTGACACTTACAGGACATATTAAATGAAAGATGGACCGAGGAAAGCAGTGAATAACCTATCTACCGGGCTTTTGTAAATAGTTGGCTGAACGGGGTTTAGGAAAGATGACAAAAATTACTAAGGGCTGTAAAGGATGGGAAATTGTGGAGAACCATGATCATCAACATTCTGATGGGGCACTTCATATAGAACAAAGATTCGGTAGTAATTAAACAATAGGGCGTAGAAAAATCAAACTTGAGTGAATGTTACTGTATTTCGGTGCCATAATGGGTTTTCAAGGATACGAGATGAAAGCTCGATTTTCGACAGAGTGTTCGTTCTTTTTATATTAATTTCCGGTCAATACAAATTTACTTAACAATCGTAGCATGGGAAATGACTTGCGCATAACGATAACAAAGAACAATAAATATAAACAAACTTACAGTCAAAGTTAACAATGAAAATCGTCTATTTAAAAACCTCGGGCAACATAAGGAAATTTTTGATAACGAATCAATATGATGTTAAAAGTATAAAACAAAGAAAGAAAATGGGATAGAAAAAATGTCTAGATACAAAATGTAAATCCTTGAATTTTATAAGGAAACTAACAGTACATGTATCACTCAGGATATTTTATAAGGCAACTAACAGTACATGTATCACTCAGGATATTTTATAAGGCAACTAACAGTACATGTATCACTCAGGATATTTTATAAGGCAACCAACAGTACATGTATCACTCAGGATATTTTATAAGGCAAGTAACAGTACATGTATCACTCAGGATATTTTATAAGGCAACTAACAGTACATGTATCGCTCAGGGTATTTTATAAGGCAACTAACAGTACATGTATCACTCAGGATATTTTATAAGGCAAGTAACAGTACATGTATCACTCAGGATATTTTATAAGGCAACTAACAGTACATGTATCACTCAGAATATTTTATAAGGCAACTAACAGTACATGTATCACTCAGGATATTTTATAAGGCAACTAACAGTACATGTATCACTCAGGATATTTTATAATGCAACTAACAGTACATGTATCACTCAGGATATTTTATAAGGCAACTAACAGTACATGTATCACTCAGGACATTTTATAAGGAAACTAACAGTACATGTATCGCTCAGGGTATTTTATAAGGCAAGTAACAGTATATGTATCAGTTATGTGCCATGCGTGATGCACGTTTAGGCGATCATGTATCTACCTGACGAGGCAGATTTTTACCCGCAGTAGGTTGCTATTTCATTCTCCGGTAGACCAGTTGCTATCCAAAGCTATAGAATCCGGTCTGTCCTGCTATTTATCTATAGCTGGTGGGAAAGAAGAGGATTCAAGTGTATTAGCACGTAAGCGAATATAATGGATTCGACTGGAATTCAAACTCGGCTCTCCGATTCCTCAGTTCGAGCCGCAACCCATTACTCCCCCCCCCAAAAAAAAAACTAGACTCAAATTTATATCAGGTTAGAAAAAGAATTCAGTGTTACCAGAATCTGTATCATCTATAAGTTTTGCGTCCTGGGTATGACGATAAACTCCATCTGCGTCCAGAGTAAGTCGATAAACTGCGTCCAGCAGCAAGGCCTCTGATCAGAAGGCATTGAGGAGCGTGGAACGGCCTTTTAATTGCTGGTGTTCTCAGGTCCACCCTAACCCAGGGTGGTAGCACCTGTTAGGGTCCCAGCTATGGGCAAATAGTTAACCCCGAAACTGAGGTAAAAAGCACTATAAAAGCGTAAAAACAGGTTTTAATACCAGAAATACTTTGTAAAAAATTATTATCAGAAATAAATTTTTGAAGAAAAAAATATTACCAGTAATACGTTTAAAAAATAAACTATTAACAGCTATACGTTTTTTTAAAAAAATAATATTACCAGCTATACATTATAGAGGAAAAAATATTAACAGAAATAGATTTTTGATAAAACAAAAATATTACCAAGAAAAAGAAAGTTGTCGGCATTAAATGACCCATTGAAGTCGATATGCCGTAAAACAAAACAAACAATCGAAAAAACGTATAGTCTTGCACCAAATATTAATAAAAAAAAAATTCTTATAAATTGATTTTTCTTCTTATTCTTGTATGTTCACAACCTCATATTCATAGCCACTCTAACCAGTGATTATGCTATTACTATCCTTCGAGTCCATGTTCTGCCAGAAGATCATTGGGAAGATAATTCAAAGTTTCTTTCTGCCCCTCTCCAGTTTATCCTACGGGTGTTAAATTTTCTAACTGTTCTAAACACTTGTACTTACAATCAGAAAGAAACAATTATAATTTCTGGAAAACATAGTGAGGCAAGAGGACTTAAAGTATTTGGTATGCACGACGCATATTAAAGATAAAAAGGACGCAGGTAAACTGCGAGTAATCTACTTAACGATTTTGTGTGAACAGATGACAGGAGAGGAACTGGACGTAACTGTGAATGAATAAATATTGGTTAGACCTATAATGAATAAGAAGTTTTAGTGAGCCATGATGTTGTGGATTCCGAGATGACAAACGCAATAATTAAATAAAATGTATTTACACAATCATACAAAGAGTAATACTGTTAGTAAGTCCAGGAACGTAGTTAGTAGCAAATACAGATAGATATACAATAGTCTCGAAATAGGACTTCCTTAGTGTCTACGTGCTTGTAACTGACTTCTACAAGAGGTTATCTCACACTATATCCGTTCGTATATTCTCACACTCTCCGACTACCGACTCTCACTGACTGTAACTCTGTGTATTTAACGGCAGCAGTCCAGGTACGCTTGGTAGAGTCTACTTATATGAAAAAGGGGCGGACCCCATAACACATAATCACCTACAGTCTGAAGGGACTCGGCGCATAAAAGAATTTTATTCTATAACCCTGTGTTCGACATTATGCTCTTTAGATCAGTCATTACTCATTTATAGTTTTTTACGTTCTGATTTCGCCAGCCGTTATTTTCTTCTCGTTAGTGGCCGCGTTCAACTATATAGCATACTTGTAATATAGAAGCTTTTTTTTTTCTCAAGGTATATGTCCTCTTTAAGATATATGTCTGTCGCCTCTCTACAATAAATTAACATATCGAAACGGAATCAAAATAGAAAACATCAACATGATCAACGAAATCAATGACCATTTCTTTTCTGTGCCACTTTCGAATTTCGATGCGACCCATTAGCCTCTCTGATCAATCCGAATCCTGTAAAAACCCGTGAATCCTATATTCCGTCCATAAATCACAATATTAACCACAGACCGCTCTTACGTTTATCTCCAAATCTTTTCCAGAATATTATAAGCGGTAACGAAGCCAAAATCATTTTGCTAAATATCGAGACTTGATTTTCAAATATATGGGACAGATGAAATGAAAGAGGTGGCTGGGAATTTTAATATAATATATTATAATGAAAAGCTTTTTCCTGGAATGCTCGCAACCTTAAGTAATTGATGGGAGGAAATTTTCTGAATGGTCAATAAAAGGGGCGCCTGGAATAACGATGATTATAAGATAGATTATTGTCCAAAAAACAATACACGTTATGACTCATTCGTTAGAACCTCAAATGTTGTCATTTATCAGAGGAGTACTTACGTTTTATACGACAGTTTTATTTCTTCTTGGCATATTTCCACTCCCCGCTTTATAGTGATTTTCCAAGTGTAGTGTAGATGTGGCACAAGGACGAAAAAATGGAACAGACAGTGAGGATCAAACTCGCTACTCACTTGTAATTGATCTGGCATGACAAATTTACCAACCATTACATCACGTCGCAGTTCTTCACTACATGCCTCCTGAATGTGAACATTTATCTCCAATAATTCACTAAATGATCGAGAAATTGATATCCCCAAATTCCAAAGCATACCATATTCTAATTAAGTCACCACCCTGCAATTAAATATTCATAATTTTCCAAATCAGGATCAATTTAACGCCGATAACGTAAGTAAACGTAAAAAACAGTTCTAGGTAGATGTTTGCCTAATGACTTTTCGACGTAGATTTTTGCCGTAAGACAATTTCACCGCATTTCTTTTAATATGCCAAAGACATTTAAATCAAGTCTATCTGGATCACACTACTGTTTCTTCGATTTAAACATTTTAATAAGCGAAGTTATAGGATCAACATCATTCATCCTCGTCAGCGAGGAACGCAAAAATTTCAACGTCACACCAGAACCTACGTCACGTAATTTCGTATTTCAGAATTAACTTTAAACTTAATATCAGTCTGCCAATAATTCTCACTAAAGCAATATATATTATTTCAAACAAACTTACAACTCGAATACGCAACCAACTTCAATATAAAATATCTGTTCAAAGAAAGATAAACCTTTCAAACTCTAAGTAAGTCTTATGAAATTTACACAAATTATTTGCAAATATAAACTATTTTAAATTCACTGTAAATACCTAAACATTGAAAAATACTTTCTTATATTTTTAACATAGACTATAACATAATTGATCCAAAGTGGAAAACTAATTGTGTATTTGAAAAAAGAAGGGACATTAGCAAGAAAGAATAAGTTTGATTTAAATCGGAGATGCAGCACAAATGAATATATATATATATATATATATATATATATATATATATATATATATATATATCAATATATATCAATATATATATATATATATATATATCAATATATATCAATATATATATATATCAATATATATATATATATATCAATATCAATATATATATATATATATCAATATATATATATATCAATATATATATATATATATCAATATATATATATATCAATATATATATATATATATCAATATATATATATATATCAATATATATATATATATATCAATATATATATATATATATATCAATATATATATATCTATATATATATATATATATATCAATATATATATATCTATATATATATATATATATATCTATATATATATATATATATATATATATATATCAATATATATATATATATATCTATATATATATATATATATATATATATATATATATATATATATATATATATATATATATATATATTGGTATAAATGCAAGACTTCAGCGAAAATGCTTCATTCCAGTCCAACGTAAAAAACACATTATTAACGAAGCATTCCTTGGAATTTGCATACTTTTTAAATTATTTCTTTTTTAAATTGATATATTTTTAATATTTTATCTTTTAAATAAATGTTAACTTTTGAATTTCTTTTTTTGATGTTTCAGCTTGTAAAAAAGACATCCACATATACTTGATAACAAAGTACTTCACATATTAAATTGAACATTATTTCAAAAGGGACGTTTAAGATAAGGGTATCGGGAAAAAAAGTCGGCGACTTTTTACGGCGAAAATTCGTGAGGCGAGTTTTCCTACAGCAAAAATGTTCACGTCGAATGTTTCGGATACGAAAAAAAAAAACTGCTTACATCAAGCTCCATCGTGGGTGCTTCGATGTGATGTAATGATTATCAAGCTTTTCTAGATAGATCAATTATGAGTTCGATCCTCACTGTGTGCTCCATATTTTCGGCCTTGTGTCCCACCTGCTTAGTAAATTAGTACTACTACAACTAGCTAAAACTAGAGAAAGATAAAATGTGCAAAGAAAAATTAAAAAAAAACAAGTCATCGTTAATATACTAAAATCACGAAAAGGAAAAAGTATTTTTCAACGCGGAAAAAGTTGTTGGTTTATATTTATAAATCTATTTTCTTTCGGCTGACATGAAATATAATGAATACACTGAATACCTCGTTAGGTCTGCTGCTAAAAAAAAATGATTCAATGTGTCGTGCTAGACATTTTCTTTCTCCAGAATCTATCTAGCGTATTTATAAATCTACCATTTGTCCATCTTTTGAAAATTGCTGCTACATATGATTCGGTGGACCTGCTATTTATTTAGAGATTATCGATAAAATCTAAAGAATCAGCAATATTTGATATTATGATCTGACGTCTCGGCTTCCGTTACTTTCTCACCGCCGTCATGTAGCCTCCCATTAATAGTAATTATTCTGATGAACTCTTTGCTGTGGTACTTAGACGTTACGAATTTAAGAGCAGTATTACATTGGAGACGGGGTCTTATCAATTCAGTTGAATTGACTAGATATAACCGTAAGTTCTAAGCTAACAATTTCTTCTTTCGTACATCTCGCTTGTGGAAGTCTCTTCCTGCTCCATGATTTCCTGATCTTCAAAAAATTAAATGCAATGTTAATCGTTATCTACTCTTTTCTTGATTACTCTTCTATTGTGCATGCGCCTTTATAATGTTTCTCTTTCTCTTTATTCTTTAACATTTAGTAACTCCTTCTGCCTTAGTGGCTTTACTGCCTTGCGTGGGGTGATATAATAATGTTAAAAATACACAAATCCTGTCCTAGTGTCAATCATGACCATTGTCGGTTTTTCCATGATCATTTTTTTTTCATGTAAGTTGTATCTGTTCTACCCACTGTGGTTGGTTTTTAGCAATAGTTTTTTTTTTCTTGTACGGTACTATTTTGGCTATTTAGATTTTTAGTGTGAAAACTTTTTTTTTTACCTACGTAACCTTGTGAAAAAACGTTTGATCATAAGTACGAAGAAGATAATTTGATTCCATCCAGAAACAAGGTCCACGAGAAATTATATTTAACCACAGAAAGCAAATTACACAAAAGAAATAGAACTATTCGTCTCTCTGATGACCCTTCTCCAGGTGCAAAGTAATTCCAGCTGATATAATCCAGCTTAGCTATGAAAAGGTATTGAATAAACAGGCGTATATAAGACAAAAAATAAAAGTGCTTTAAGAAATAGTGATTTTCCAAGCGTAGCTCAGATGTGACAAAAGTACGGGGTACCCAGTGAGGATCATAATTATGCTAACAAGACAAGCTTGCTAACCATTACACCACCTCAAGGTGCCAACAAATGATTTTCTAAGCGTAGCTTAGATACGTCACAAGGCAGAAAGTATGAGACACCCAGTGAGAATCGAACTCACTACCCAGTCGTAACTGTTTTAGCGAGACAAGCTTGCTAACCATTACACCACGCTGGGGTGTGCTTTAAGAAATGGATTGCGTCATTATCTTTTAAAGTGTAACTCGAAGTTAAGCAACGTCGAGCGTGGTTAATACTGAAATTGGTGACCGCTAAGGAATACCTGTTGCTCTAAACTTGAATGTGCAGTTGGTGTAATGGATAACAGGTAGGAATTGTAAAGTCTAGTTGGGTTCGATATAGTCACTTAAGGGCAAATTCCCTAGGAAAGATATGAATCCATCTGTTGTCCCTCCACTTATGGGTTAATAAATAAGACATTTATAAGTAAATCATTATTATTTCCGGAAAATTCTTAGAATCTAAAAATATTTTCTGTATTTAAATAACCCGCAACAGGTTGATAAGCCGTAAAGAAACAAATCGATGACTCAATAAAGTGTCTATTTTTTGAAAACCTGAATCGAATTTGGCGAAACGAACAATCTAACAGAAACATAAAATAACATGAAATAATTTTTTTATAAATTGTTTATATTTCTGAAATGGGGTAATGTAAATATTTACATTATTTCTATTCTTCGGACTGTTGTCCTCATCTTTATTGTCATATTCAAAACGTGACACATCGTTCGAGATTTACCTTAACCCTCGCTCCCACTGATACAGGTTGTGACACAAGGTCGTTTTTTATCGTTTTAAGTTTTCAATTCCAAGTAACATTGTAGTTCTTCTGTCTATATTTCTGAAATGAGGTATTGTAACTTTTTACACTATTTCCATTGTTCGGAGTGTTGTTCTTATCATTATTGCCATATTCAAAACGTTTCGGCCATTGTACACGATGGTCGTCTTCAGACGATATACGTTGGAATTTAGAACCGAGCTTTTATTTAATCCAATCGCAGTAGATTTCTCTAATTCCACGTGCCATGCCTTTGGATATCTTCGTTTCAGTTAGTTCCCCTTAGTATATCAACTCTCCGTGCTTTTGTTTCTTCAGGTGTGAACAGGTATTGAATTCACAACTACTAGAATTACTCTTCTATTGTCCATGCGCCTTTATAATGTTTCTCTTTCTCTTTATTCTTTAACATTTAGTAACTCCTTCTGCCTTAGTGGCTTTACTGCCTTTCGTGGGGTGATATAATAATGTTAAAAATACACAAATCCTGTCCTTATGTCAATCATGACCATTGTCGGTTTTTCCATGATCATTTTTCAAGTCACTTTTTAGATCACACAACCAATGCAGCACCATTTGTACTTGGCATCGGTTCGAAATTTCACCTGAAGAAGGCCGGAGCGTACATCGGCTGAAACATGAATGCGGCAATAAAGATCAGGACAACGGTCCGAACGATGTAAATAGTGTAAATATTTTTTTAATATACATTCATATTTTTTATTTATGACTGCTTGCGAAAGTTGTATGTGAATAGCTTCTGTAATCATAACTCATTATTTATAATTTAACCGACTTCGGATTAACTTTAAAACTTAATACAATCTACTTTGATCTTTATTTTGGGAAAATAGTTTTACTTGAAAGTAATATATTTTACAGCCACTTCTGTTACGAACAGTAAACTTGTTCTATTTTTTCAATGTCATAGGGATTAAGTAAACCAATTAAGTACACGCTACTTGTATCTATTACCTATAGACCTGGCTTTTTATTTCATCTGCCACCTGCTTTCAGTCTTACTTATATATGGTTATCGTAATTATTGTATTAATAAAATGCCCAGAGAGTTGTGCAAACGCAAACGAAAAGAATCTATCACGTTCAAAAGAAACTAACTGAAGCAATGCTACTCATTACTGATTGCGAGGCATGTGGCAGAAGCTATCATCATCGGAAGAAAGAAAAGTCGGATTATTTGGCCAAAATTCAAAAGGCTACGCGTTGAGGCAAATTGAAACAACACATCATCCAGCCAACATCATTCTTGGTGCCAATTACATGAGTGAAGATCGGACGCTTTGGGGATGTTTCTCAAGGTCTAATCCAAGAGAGCTTGCTACTATACAGTGGGATTTGATAAGTTTTTAGCCACCCTAGATTACAGCAATTTTGGCTTGTTTAATAACGACTCTCATTTTTCAGACAATATCGTATTATTATCAAGATACTCTCATCTATGAACAATAGTTGGCTTATATCTTGCAGTGAAAGTTCGTGGAAGTAAAGAAATTAGTGAATTTCAACAAGGACAAATAATAGGATGACATCAGGGTAGCAAGTCAAACAGAGAAATTGCTAGGTTTTTCTAGGTTAATCCTGAAATGGTTAATCCTGAAACGGTTAATAATATTATGAAGAAATTTAATGAAGAAGGCCATTGTCGTGTGGAACAACGTTTCGGAAGACCAAGCATCGCGTATGAGCGACGAAAAGAGCACTGAATAGGGAAGTCATCAGAAACCGTCGTCAGAGTGTCAAAGCTGTCACTAACAGCATGGAAATATCGCCATATGCAGTCATAAAGACTCTGAAAAAGCTAGGCTATCAAGGAAGGGTGGCAAAAAAGAAGCCCTTGATTTCAGAGCCTAACAGGAACAGGCGTACGGCCTGGGCGAGATAATTCGAGAGCAAAGATTATGAATTTTGTCAGTCTGTAATTTGGTCGGGTGCAAGTAAATTTTGCCAATATTCGAATTCGAGATATGTTTATGTTTGGCGAAATCAGAATAAGACTTAGAACACTGAATGTCTGCAGGCGACCGTGAAACATAGAGGGATTCGAGTAATGGCGTGGGGTACTGCCTGGTTTGGAAGGAAATCTGAGCTGATTCTTGTTGACGAGCGGTTGAATAGTCCAAAATACTGTCAAATGTTAGAGAAAAGACTACTCCCACTATTTGAAACCAATCAGACTGCCAAACCTGTCTACCTTTTACAAGAATTCGGAGCGCCATGTCTTACGAGCAAAGTAGCAAAGCCCTGGAAAGAATTGTAAACAATCAAATCACTGCGATGGGTAGCCCAAAGTCCTGACATGAATCCAATAAAGCAAATTTGGGAGCACCTTGACCGAAGATTTCGAGAGTGTGCAACCAAAATCAGGTCAGTGTCAACCCTTAAATAAACATTGTTAAAGGAGCAGCAAAATATGGACCAGCCAATGGTTGATAACTTGATAAAATTCATGAAAAATTGAATACAAGCACTGAAACTAGCAAATGGAGGACCTACTCCATACTAGTTCCAAATACTGTTTATTTATGTAGAATAGAAATTACGTAATTAAATTTTGAAATTGGATGCATTTTATTTCTCCTGGCCAAAAACATTTCTTAAGCCACTGTAAAGGAAACAAGGAACAATGCTATGTATAGCCAAATGCTGGAGAATAAACTTTTTAAATCAGCCAAGAAAGTCAACTTGCGTCAAAATTTAACTTTCCAGTGGGATAATGATCCACAACAAAGATACCTGAGAATGGCTCTGATTAAAAGCTCATATTTAAACTCTATTGAAAAATCTGTGGAGAGAGCCGAAACTGACGGGTCTTGACAGAACACTATTCCAGTTGTAATGGAACAGTTTGGTTTTAGAGAATGGTATAAAATGCAGTCTGCTAAATGTGAATAAGTTACATTTTATAAGTAAAGGACAAGGGGTTTTCTAGAAAATATTAGCCAGTGATTCTAGAGTATGTAGAGTTTTGCTGTAGATGCTATGTTCCAAATAAATTCAGTTTGCACAAAAGGCTCTGTATTTTTTAAGGAACTTTAGATATAAAGTGCGTTAACTGAAAACTATACACAGGATTTGTGCATTATTGCCAATTTTCTTTAATAGGTTCGAAATGTTGATAACAATCAAAATAAATCAAAATAATTGAAGACGTCTGAGAAACTAATAAAAATAAATACTGCAGCTCTATTCAAAATAAAGTCCAGGTACAGAAACTGTAAAACAAATAACCTTTTTCCACACAACGTAACGAAACATTTACGAAGTTTCATTTTCCATAGTCAGTCCTATTTCAGGTTACACTTCATTTGTATGATTGCTTTACACTCAACGTGATATACAACAGCTACAAAAAGTGCAAAAACACTTTACAAAATGATTCCTGAAATTAACAAGACACCTTACCTCGACAGACAAAAGTCTAGGTTCTTTTTTCACTTGAAACTGAATGACTTAGACTTGATTAAGTACAATTATTTAGAATAGTAAATTCAATTATTTTAATAGTAATTTCAATTAAGTGCCACTTCTGGGCATAGGTGAACACAGCTCTCCACAATTTTCTATCTTTTCTGGTTCTAAGAAGCTACTAAACATTTACCATTCCACCTGATCCTTGTTTCGTTATTCATACACAAACATTTGTTAAATGTCACTTCTGAAGATAGGTGATCATGATTCTCCACAGCTTTCTTTTTTCTTGCTCTTTATTACTATTTAACCATTTAACATCACACTTTCATCTTGTTCTGCCAACTATTCACTCCAACTCGATAAGTATGGTAATCAGTCTTTCGCTCTTGCTCCTCTTGCATTCCGTGTATCCTGTGATTTCTCAATATATGTCCAATAAACTGATTTTAATAAAGTTTACGTAGTAAAACCCCCAAGATCTATTCAAGGTTGAAGGCAATTGAATGAGGTGTGTAGTAACAACATTATATATATATATATATATATATATATATATATATATATATATATATATATATATATATATAATTAAAGCCGACACTGAACAGAATTAACCATGAATACTGCTGAATGTTCTGAAATGCCTATGAATGACCATGATATTATAACATAGAGAAAAAAGTTCCATAATGGATAGCATTTTCACGTTTTAATGAAGGCTCAGCACATCCTTTTGCATTTAAAAGCATAATGAAAAATTACGGTAATGGATAGTGACGCACAGCTTTGTATAAATACTTGTAGCTCTGAACAACATATAGTTTTGTACAACTTCTGAAGATGATCTTGGAGGAAGGTCGAAAGTACTTGGGAAATGATAATAAAAGAAATTTAAACAGTTATAGCACATTTCTCTCATCCCTTAATACTAATACACGGAAGATTATTCGTGAGTATGAACGGATTTTGTTAAAAATTATCACACACACATATGCATGTATCTATACACACACACACACACATGTATCTATACACACACACACACATATATATTTATATTATCTATATTACATAATTATAATATATATTCTAATTATACATATTTATTTACATATTTATATATAAACATTATTTGGATTTATGATCATAATTTAACCAAACGGAATGGTCGATGTTACCAGCAAAGGGCAATTTTTGTGTTTTCTACATGGCAGGAGAGACTTCAAGAAAAATAATAAAGAATATAAGTTTAAGTTTATTTTGATCTGAATTAAGACTAAAGTATCATCAAGATTTTCAGTAAAACTTTGGGTATTTCTATGTCAAGCATCTACGTATTTAGGGAATGAACGATTGAGGAAAATTAGAATTTCTTTTCTTGGAAAAACCGGAAGAATGTCTTTCTAATTTAGTAACTGTACATGTCATCCATTAACTTGTTAACTAAGCAGAAACTTTGCTTTCAATCGTTAAATAATATGGCAGTTTTTCTTTCACGGAGTTTTCTTCGACTACATATCAATTAATCAATCATAATAAAGACTGGTACTGAATCGTCGTGCATCAGAAACGAACAGTGGAGGGCATGTATTAATTTGAATTAACAAGGAGCACACCGCTTGCACTGTCCAGTCGTGTGACGTTTTCGAAGGAATCAATGAGAGGGACAAAGTCAGAGTTATTTACATTGAATTTTCTCTTTTTAACACGTAGAAGAGATAGCGCTGTTTAGAAAATTAAATCACTTTTGAATGATATGAGCAGCTATACAATTGCCTGGTTCAAGGAACAGGAAGTAAATAAAAAGCAGGAAAAAAGAATTTTATAGTAGAGTTGTAAATGGATTACGAACTTAAATGTTAATTTGAGATTCTCACGGCTGTCATCGAACAAAAGAAAAAAAAATCAGCAGTCTTTGTCAGCTCAGTCTGTTTCTTATTAAAAGGCCACACTTACATATATACAGAAATAAATGCGTATTCAAACAAATACAAAGATACACACAAATACGATTTATTCGGGCGAATTATTTGAATGATTCCTTGCCTAATAAATAATGGACTTTTTAAAAAAAAATAATTTGTTGCTTAAATTGTTGCTTAAATTTGGTGGATAGATAACATTAAAATAGATTTCATTTATAGAGCTTAGCTAATATATATCGGTGATTGTGCTATTTCCCTATAAAGATATATAAATTATAGAACTATGTATGTCCTTCTAAAAGGGATAATGTGGCAAAGCCTGTAGGGTGAATTAACTGATTAAATTTTATATACAGAACAATGATGAATTCCAACTTAGACATTTAATAATATTAAAAACTGGGATTTGTTATAGATTTTAGTCTTTGTGTACATTTATGTCTATACAGAACTAATGCTAATGTTGTGGACAACTGTTTCCTTAAAGGAAATAATTAGACATTCATTCACAGAAAAGTTTTCCTTACTGCCGGTTGAAATTTATAAAATCTTTGTCTTAAAAGATTTTTTTTCAGAAAAATACGTTTCTCAAGTGAACTAAATGTTATAGTTCTTTTTAATAATCAGCTTAGAGGGAATATTATCTATTCCGGGTGGCTTGCCATGTTTCAAGGTCTTTGCTGCCAAACTCAACCTCTTCTTTCAGTATTAACGAACTGGTCTACTCTTCTTCTGTTTAGTGCTGGTCGCTTTGCAATACAGAGACATCTGGATGAAGAAGGTAATTGTATAAACCATCACAGCATCGCATCCATCTATGGAGAACCTTCTCATTGTCCGTCAACAATTTACCATTCTCATCCTCTACGACCGTTGCTCTCTATTGGTTGGTTTTAGTGAGGGATTTGAGAGTATTGTAGGCCTGTTTCTTATTGTCAGTAAGTATAACTTTCTCAATGGTTTTACACTTATTAATATCCATTCCTCTTTAGTTGCTTACATTTTCTCCTCACGTCACTGTGCAATTCCTGATATTGAGCATAGACCTTACTATTTGAAGATTCTGCGTTATTTTACCATAAAATGTATTGTTGGTCATTTTGCTATAAAATGTATTCTTTCTAGTTTTACTATAAAATATACTGATGGTCATTTTGCTTTAAAATTTTATTGTTGGTAATTCAACTATAAATATTTATTTTTATACCTTAATAGAGTTTTGTTTATGTTTTGAGGTTCACCATTCACTTATAACTGGGACCCTAACAGGTGCTATCACCCTGGGCCAGGGTGAACCTAGGAACAACAGCAATAAAGAGGTAGTTCTAAGCTCCTCAAAACATCCACTCTCTCGATCAGAGGCCTTTCTGCCGGGTGTAGTTTATTGTCATACCCCGGACTAGACCAAAACTGGCAGAATTGTATAGGAAAATGTGCTTTTTTAGACAATGAAGTAAGAATATAACTTATGAGTACGTGAAAAATTAAGGTGCTAGGATTTTTGTTGGATCATTGTCAAAATATTTAAAATGGCTGATTGCATGCCGGATAGATAGACATTTATTTTATGATATACCGCGTATGGATGTAAAAGTAAAAAAACAAAAAAAACAAAAAAAAAACAAAACAAAAAAAAAACACGAAGACAACCAAGTATTACTGGTTAGACGGAAATAAAGGGACAGGACATCTTTAAAAAATTCTCCGTATTTCTGGTAGAAAGGATTATAACGGGATGTCTCGTTATGGGTGAGGAAAGCGACCTAAAGAATAGGGGTAGCGATGTCGGATCGGATGACCGAGACCCACTGTTAAATTATATGAGTAAATATATATACTCAGTGTCGCAAGCGAATCCTTTTAAGCAGTCCGGGTGGATACATGACTCTTTTCTTATTTCTTTACTTTAAACCTATTTTATGTCTTTGCGGGATTTGTTTTGTGAGACGGAAGCGATGCTCTGTGTCCTAGCAATAATTTTATTTTTTTAATTTTCCTTTCTTGGCGTTCGCATCCGACCGATAGATTTTTATGTGGAGCCAACCAAAAAGAGAGCTAATTTGAAGTAGAGTATGATAGATCTTCACCATTATGCTGAAATCTGTACACTGTAAGTAACTACATATGCTGGTGTCTAGTTCACCTGAATTTAGATGTACAGTTAGATATTTCCCTCACAATTTTATAGAGTAGACAACCAGGTCATCCTGTCAATGATTAGTTTACCTTTTTTCTTTGAACCCTACCCAACATAATCGAAAATATAAAATATATTTTATTTAAAAAATCAATTAAAAGATTTATAAATTAAGGTTTTAGGTTTATTGGATTTTTTTCATGATTGAATACATATATCCACTTGAGACTTTGAAACTGAACAAATTTTCAAATGATTTGACATCAATGGGTTTTTATCTTCAAAGATATATAAATATTTCGCAAATCCATACTTTTATTTTAGAAGCGAGCACAGAATTAATCTGGTTTGAAAATAAGACCACAAAAATACTTTAACTAAATTGCAAAATAAAAATCATTCCTTAATGTTGAAAATTCTATGAATGTCTGATTTTTGTCTATTTTGACGTAGCTTAAATCTTTTGAAAGTGTGCATTTATTTGTGAACAGAATGGTCGTGCACATATATAACAAAATCCCTTGTAATAAAAAAAACAACTTTTAATAACTTAAACTCTAAATACAGCCATAAAGTACTGACCGTTTTCGAGGGGTTAAAAAGGTAACTTACACATCATTGGCAT